>CM032334.1:31350008-31372508 GCA_019022515.1 Quercus aquifolioides | reverse complement strand
ATACCAAGTGATGCGATATTACACTAATTATTTTCAATAATTAGCTACACATGCCCATGTTTGCTAGAGGTGAGACAGTATTACACTAATTATTTGAAAAGGGATTACCTCTTCAACAAAATAATATCAATTTCCCAACCAACAAAAAGATTACATACAATACCAAGAATAAACAAAATAAACATAAGCATGCATCCACACCAATGTCACATAAGAAACTTCTTGGTTTCTCATTTGTTCTCCCCGTGGAATTGGGTGATTTTTCTTTACATTTTTTTTGTTTTTTGGGAACAGGGAACGATTTATGCATTAAAAAAGAATCAAAGGTGCCTAAGACCTATAGCTCAACTAGCACTTCCTTTTCCCATAATAATGGGATGGAAGGTGAGGACGTAGGTCTAAAGGCCTAATATATATGTATACAGCTAGGAAGAATTTAATATAGATGATACATTGATTTTAGGCAAGGGGGGGGAAAAAAAGGCAAAACCCAATTATTTTTACAATGGTGTGAAACATACACAAATATAAATTAAAAACTTAATACTGCTGCACACAATTCTTTGAAGAGTGATTTGCAACATGACGACTAACATATTCCTATTGTTCATAACCAAAAAGATAAAAAATAATAATAATAAATTAAAAAAAAAAATTAAATCACCTTTAGAATTCTCTTTAATTTCCTCGCTCTGTGACTTTTTCCTCGTCCAGCAACAGCTTTTGCAATTTTGGAATATTTTCCTCAAGTTTGGGAATCAGATTTTTCGAGTCTTCACACTCCTTTTCTAAGTTATTAATCTTTGCCGAATCCTGAAATGGGAAGCCAAAAAGTTGATGATAACCGTGTTCAGTTCAAGTGAACAATGTCTTTCCCATACCTTTTCCAGTTTATCCTCAAGTTTCTTGATCTTTTGCTTCATGTGCTTTAAATCTTCCCGATATTTCACATCCTGCCTTTCAAAATTCTTAAAATCTTCCTTACAGCTTCTGAGTTGATTATCAAGTTCCTAATTATTCAAAAGAAAAGGTAAATAGTGGATCCTTCAAATAAGATCAAAGTGAATTCAGTGAACATTCAATGCAGACATGTCATTTCAAATAGTGGCTAGCGCATGGTTTGAAAATCGATATAATAAGGGTTCTCGCAATGACACAATCATATACCATGCCAACAATATTAATAGGTTCTTGTAGGCATTTGTTTATGACAATATAAGATCCATTTTCAGCAAACCTCTTGTCTCTTCAGGTACTTGTTATGCACAGTTTTAAGCTCCTCCAACGTTTTATGACTTTCTCGTATGTTCTCCCTGATACAAGATGTCAAACTCTTCATCAGATATATATATATATATATATATATATCAACTAAACATACATATTGCAAAAGATTCCATAACATATACCTTTCAGTCTTTAGGTTTTCTTCTAAACTGGCAATGTTTGCTCGTAGTTTAACGAATTTTGTATCAGTATCTTCATGAGCCAATTTCGTGGCTTTCTCTTGCCATTTTAAGAAAGATAATCTTTCAGCATGTATGCTTCTGCTTCATTCTTCACATCCTGTTGCAACAAAATAGTGAACAGCATAATCAAACGTAGGATGATATAGCAAAGTGCAATAACATTTACATACCTCCAAGCTATCTCTCTCTTTCTCTGCTAACTTAACCATTTACACCACTCCAGACCTGTTCTCACTAAGAGATTCTAACCTGAGATACAAGGAACAGAACATTAACAGGAGTCAAAAATTTGAAAAAATGCTATTTTGGTAATGAACAAAAAAAATTTATTTCGATAAAGTGGAGCACAAAGTGACAACATATTTGATAGTTGCAGGGAGCACCAAAGATGTAGCAATAGGAAAGCAAGTTTTTTGGCAAGTAACAGGAAAGTAAATTCATATAATAAAAATAAAAATAAAAATAAAAACCCCTAATTGATAATGACAGCATCATCTGGAAGGATGCATACTCTCATCTTAATGAAGAACACTGTGTATCAAGCTATCACATAGAATGCTCTTTCAATTAATACATTTCAAAGGCTGGCTCCCTATAAACAGCCCATTTGCAAGTTATACCTTCCATCCTCAAGTTTCAATTTTTCAGGTAACTAACAAGAATTATGCCTCCAATTAGCATTAGCACTAACACAAGTAATAGACATAGTGGATCATTAAAAATAGGAAATTGACGTAGCAAGCAAGAATAAGAGGGTAAATTTTCAACTAAGTTAACACACAGACAGTACTCACTGCTTATACGCTTCATCAATTTTTTCAACATATTTGTTGGTACCAATTATGTCCTCAAGATATTCAAGAAAACCTTCATCATGGGGTCCCTGAGCTTTTGGCTTCATAAGTGAAATTTGCTCAACTTCACCCTGGCAACACCCAAGAAGCAAAGTTTACAACAAATGGAAACAAAGTTCTTATTCAAACTACAACCACTACATAATAAGTATCCAACCTGAAGAATCAAAAAGGTTGTTGTCCAGGTCAACTCCTTTCCCTTTCAATTTCCGGGTAACTTCAGTAAAATTACTTGGACGGTCATTTATATAATATTTAGAGGAGTTATCCCGAAAGCAACTCGGGTAATCACAAAGTCACTCCCTGGAACAGCATGTTCCATCATTCTGTAATCATTAACAATAGCATAAGAAATGATGAAAAAGTAACTAAAAGTTTTCCATTTGTCTACCATATAGATAGAATAAACAAATTTAAATATTTTTCTACTAACCACACAAAACAAATATCACCTTTAAAACAAAGAAAATCAATTGGGTTTTGTTAATTTTAGTATCCTTTCATCCAATCAGCTTTTTTTCAGACAAGCAACCAAAAGATAAAGAAAACTACTTATTAGCAACATGACCCATGCAAGAAAGATGAACATTTTTACCTACCAAATCAACAATCTCCTTGAAGTGTACAGAGACACCTGCACTATCCAAATTTTGGAAATTAGTGGAATTGTGGATGAGTTCGGAAACTTTATTAAGCCGCATCTGCACATTTAAGTGAAGACAAATCAGGCACAAAGCATGATCCCCCAAACACAAATTAAATGAACCCAATGTAGTATCTTTCATATCTCTATAAGTATCTGTGTCACAATTTATAGCCAAAACATTACACAATCTTCATTAACAAAAGCAGAAAAAACATGAACTTTATTAAGTCACATCTGCACATTTAAACCAAGAGAAGATTAGGCACAAGCATGAACCCCCAAACAAAAAACAAATAAACATAATCCAACATTAATCATAGTTCTTGTTGGGAAATTTAGAACCCGGTTGATAGAATTAACAAGTTTTAAATCCAAGTTGTTAATTAGATTTATTATGAATAAACCTTGTTAAAACAAACAAACATCAATATCATGTCAATATCATGCACAGCGGAATAGTAAATAAGACAAGATATGATGACCAAGGAAAACCAATGAAACAAACTAGTTTCACAGTAAAAAACCTGTGGGGAAACCTTCCCGAAAAGCAATTCACTATAGTAAATAGAAGTTTCAGATCTAGTATAAAACCTTGAAGAAGGTTGTTGGCTGCAAAGTTCTTCACTTCATCAACAATGAAGATCAAGACGTACTTGGTTACAAAAACCTAAGGCGCAAAAGACACAATAACTTCTTTCAGAGAGAATAAGGCACTAGGTCACTTTTTGCATGTGTTCTCCTTGTATAACAGCCTTTAAAATAAGCCCTATATATGTCTAGGATTATGAGAAAAGAAACCCTACACATACATGTCAGAATGAGCCGAAAATTAGATCTAGAAATTCTGATTTCGTAGATCTTGACAGATTCAGCTTCTATCGAGCTTCGTTCTTAAATCTCGATAGATATTATTTCTGTCGAGCTTTAATGAGCAGTCTTCTTCACTTGTTTCTTTGTCAGATTTGCATGGTTTCAATACTTAACTTGAACATTTGTTTCTTGTAGTACTAAACTCATCCTAGATCTACCCAATTACAAGTAAAGTGGATTTTGTCAAATGAATAGCCAATTACATAAAATATGTCCTTAACAATCTCCCAATTTGGCAATCTGGGACAAAACCACAAAAAAACAAATAATCATGAGAGAAGTCTTAAATCACTTAACTTATAACCACTTGTTGTATTACAAAGTAAATTTATTCCTACTACAAGCTCTTGAAAAAATTTGCAAGAAAAGAGTTCACGGCATGATAGACTTTCACAACTTGTCTTTCTGAAACACTTAAACAAAACTCATCAAGGCATCATGTGTGAAACAGAAATAAGGATTGCGTACGTAAAGAAAAATGTGTATAAAGAGAGAAAAGAAACAACACATGTAGAGCTAGGTCAAGAAGACATACATCATATATATCAAAGATAAGCACAAAGTATGTAAAAATGGTCACAAGACTGGTGTACAAAAAGCTAAAAGAAGCTCCTAAAACAACAAGGAGGTAAACACTCCCCCTAACAAGATGAAACACAACTCCCCCTTAAAAAGGCATGTATTTTTCCCCCTAACATGTACAATCTTAAAAAGAAACCACGTTTTCTCTCCCCTTTTGTCATGATTGACAAAGGGTACAAGAAGCTATAAAACTTCACCCGAGAAACATAAAGATGATCAAATATGATAAAGGGGGCACAAGGAATCCATAAAAATGCATGAATGTAATGAAACAAGATGCTATGGATGACAAGATAAAAGAAAGATGCAAAACATGTGAAAAACAATGCATGCAAGAGGGTCTTGACAGATCAAGAAGCTATCGAGCTGCTATCGAGAGAAAACCCAGAAATCTCGATGGATCGAGGATCTGTCGAGAATCTATCGGGCAGACAGAGAGCTCATAAAATTTTCTCGATGGATCGAGAAGCTATCGAGGATTTGTCGAGATCACAAGAAGAAGGCTTGATAGAAATGATATATGTCAAGGATGTGTCGAGGAGCTATCGAGCTTGAAGAAAAGAGGCTTTTCAAGAAGGGAAAAACACATAGAGATGAATGCATAAATCAAGCTACTCACTCAAACATCAAACCAACATATTAAGCTCTCAAAACTCATCTCAAACAAGATGCAAAGCATATAGATCCAAAACACACACACACACACACAACAAGAATAACCAAATTTATATTTCAAAAACAAGCTGAGACAGTTTAATGAGCATATATTAATACATGTATTCCTTGTGATGGCCAAATCGCGTTGTACCTGCACATGTATCAAGAGTAGCAAAGAGTATGCGTGTTGTGTGTGAAAACATAACAAGTGTGCACAAGTTTCTCATATTATGATGATTTGAGATATGAAAAAATCAAAAACACTCACACACAATTATAACTGCTTGATGGGGACTATCACTTTTGAGGTACATCATATAACTCCCACATCTCCTACAAACACGCTTACAATCATTTTAAAAGCATTTTGATTCTTTTTGCTTTTATATTCTTTGCATATTTTCTTTTTGATCATATCATGCATGGACATATAAGAGAGAAAAGAAATACCCAATTATTTAAGCCAAAACATCACAATTTTGCTATGCCAAAACACACAGATATTATACATGATTGGCGGGCTTTAGTGGTAAGATAGTTATTTATGCTTTTCTCTTAGGATTTTCTAGTCCTTCCCATCAAAAAGAGTAATATGAGTATGAGACATAAGTGATAACTTAATCTTACTCATCACAAACATGAGCCACAAAGCTCACTTGCTTAGTTGTGCATAGATTTCCTCATCTAAGCTACAAAAGATACAAAGTTTAGAAACTTTGTTTCAATAGCCATCCAAGGCACACAAGTACCAATATATATATATATATATATATATATTGAAAAACAAACAAAATAAAAACTAAACGACCAAACAAAAACAGACAAACAACATGAAAGTATGAAGATAGATGCAGATGCATGAAAGCATGATTCCAAAAACAGATAAGAAATCAAGCGAAAAAGTCCTACTTTAGATAAAAAGAATTAAAGTAGAGGACAGATAAAAAAGACAATTAAGTCTTAGGCTCCTTTCTCACTCACATAGCACGAGTCTTTGGCCGTGAAGATGAAAAGACACGTGTCCTAGTATGTCTACTAAAGGACATAGAAGAATTAGAATTCTCCTGAAATTGAGTTAGAAAGCTCAAAGTTTTTAATAACTCTCCAAACAAAGGTGTTGAACCTTGAAAGGGAACTTGTAACCGTTTGGACACTTGCTTATGAGGATACAACTTGAAGCAATTAGGACAAATGTGTCCAGATACACCACAATGGTGACAAACATGAATAGTTTTTGAACTACTAGACTTCCTAAAGTGAGGTCTAACAAAGGATTTAGAATCACCCAAATCAGTTTTGAATTTCATACCTTTATCACCTTTCTCAGATTGGGGCACAAAGATAGTCTTTGATCTAGAAGTCGTGGAAGAGGAAGGGACAGAGGAAACAACATATCCTAAGCTAGTCTTATCAGAACTAGGCTTTTGAGCACTTAATACCTCATCAAGCTTTGTACTAGACATCCTCTCTATTTGAGTTATAGCTTGACTAAGCTCAACCTCGAAATTCTTGACCTTCTCTTCTAATGAGGTATTCTCCACAACAAGAGTCTCAACTAACCTTGTAGTCTCATCTAGTTTGACTAACAGTTCAGCTTTTTCAGTTTTTACATCATTAAGCTCTTTTCTACAAAGATGAGAAGTCTTTTCAGATTTTATAAATTCAGTGTATAGCCTATCATAGGCTTCCTAAAGGGTCAATTTCTTGGGTACTTCATCATCGAAGAATCCTCACTGTCACTAGCACTCTCCACAATCACCTTATCAGTTGTGGCAGCAAAAGCCATAAAATGACCACATTCATCCACATACTCATCAGAAGAGTCATTCTTAGTATCACTCAAGGTAGCAACCAACCCTATACCTTTTAAATTCTTGGTCTTTTCCTTCATAAGATAATTTGGGCACTCTATCCTCATATGACCAAAACTTTTACACTCAACGCACTAGATAAGGGGTTTCTCACTCTTACCCTTCCTAGAGGATTTAAATTTCCTAGGATGTTTGTCCTTATCCTTTTTCCTATATTGAAAAAGCTTGATAATCTCATTAGCTATGAAGGTTAAATCTTCATCCTCGTCATCATCTTCATCTTCATCTTCGCTTTCATCTTTATCTTCAGAGTCATCAATCTCTTCCTCTATCCCCTTAAGAGCCAAGTTTCTACTATTTCCACCTTTTCCCATTAAACCTAATCCCATCTCATAGGTTTGAAGGTTCCCTACAAGCTCAATCAAAGGAATTTGATCAATGTCCTTTACTTCTTCAATGGCAATGATCTTGGCATGGAATCTTTCAGGTAAGGACCTAAGGATTTTCCTAACAATTTTGGATTCTGCTATAGATTCTCAAAGGTTGAAGGCAGAATTCACAATATCCTTGAGTTTAGCATAGAACTCATCAAATGTCTCATCCTCCTTTATCCTTATTTCTTCAAAATTACTAGTGAATCTTTGAAGCTTCACAGTCTTTACTGCCTTGGCACCTTCATAAGTGGTCTTAAGAATGGTCCATGCTTCCTTGGCAACTTTCGTGGATGATATTTTCTTGAATTCCTCATTGGTCACCCACTAAAAAAAGCATTCAACGCCCTACTGTTGAAATTTGCCACTTTGATTATTGCTTCATCCCAATCCACCGGCGCTTTCTTTGGCTTAATCCAACCAATTTCAACAGCTTGCCATACTTTTTCACCTAGAGCCTGCAAAAAAGCTTTCATACGAACTTTCTAGTACACATAATTAGTGCCATCAAATAAATGAGGAATCAAAAGAGATTTTCCATAATCCATGACAACATGGGTCAAGGTTCACACTCAGGAAATATCCAATCAGAGTGTACCCGCTCTGATACCACTTGTTAGAAAATTTAGACTCCGGTTGATAGAATTAATAAGTTTTAAACCCAAGTTGTTAATTGGATTTATTATGAATAAACCTTGTTAAAACAAACAAACATCAATATCATGCACAACGGAATAGTAAATAAGACAAGATATGATGACCCAGAAAAACCAATGAAACAAACTAGTTTCACAGTAAAAAACCTGGGAGGAAACCTTCCCGAAAAGCAATTCACTATAGTAAAGAAAATTTTCAGATTTAGTACAAAACCTTTGTCCTTAGACTCTACAATCCCCGCAGATGAACTTACAGCAAAAACCTTCTACCACTTCAGAACCTCTGAACTCTTCAATATATAAATGCCACCCTTTTGCACGAATTCCAGTATGTGACTAACCAATGATGCATGGATCCCAGTACATGACTAACTCCAGCAACTTGAAGAAGGTTATTGGCTGCAAAGTTCTTCACTTCATCAACAATGAAGATCAAAAAGTACTTGGTTACAAAACCCTAAGGCACAAAAGACGCAGTAACTTCTTTCAAAGAGAATAAGGCACTAGGTCACTTTTGCATGTGTTCTCCTTGTATAACGGCCTTTAAAATAAGCCTTATATATGTATAGGGTTGTGAGAAAAGAAACCCTACATATATGTCAGCGTGAGCTGAAAATCAGATCTGGAAATTCTGATTTCGTAGATCTCGACAGATTCAGCTTCTATCGAGTTTCGTTCTTAAATCTCGATAGATACTATTTTTTTCGAGGTATCTGTCAAGCTTTAATGAACAGCTCTTCTTCACTTGTTTCTTGGTCAGATTTGCATGGTTTCAATACTTAACTTGAACACTTGTTTCTTGAAGTACTAAACCCATCCTAGATCTACCCAATTACAAGTAAAGTGCATTTTGTCAAAGGATTAGCCAATTACATAAAATATGTCCTTAACAGTTCTATAACTATCCATGTCACAATTTTGAGCCAAAATGTTACATAGTTTTCATTAACAAAAACACAAAAAATGCAAGAACTTTATTTACTTGCATTTGCTCATTTAAACCACAACATGAACCCCAAAACATGAAACAAAACAAATAAACCCAATATAGTATTGATCATAGCTCTATAGGTAACCATGTCACAACTAAAAGCCAAAATTTTACATAATTTTCATTGACAAAAGTAGGAAAAAAAAATACAAGAACTTTATTTTCTCACTTCTTTGTATTTGAACCACAACAACATGAACCAAAAAACACAAAACAAAAAAACCCAATGCAGTTTTGATCATAGCTCGATAAGTATCCATGTCACAATTAAAATCCAAAATCTTACATAATTTTCATTTTCAAAAGCAGGAGCTTTATTTACTCAACTCTGCACATTTAAACCATGACAACAGAAGCCTCCAAACACAAAACAAATAAACCCAATGCATTGCGTATCATAGCTATACAAGTATCCTATCAATGTCAGAATTTATAGCCAAAATGTTACATAATTATCATTAACAAAAGCATCAAAAACTCATGAACTTTATTAACTCTCTGTTAGGTTCTAAGGAATTAGGAACTAATGTATTAGAACTTCATTTTGTAATGTTGGCAAATCATGATCAAAACGTTTTAGTCTTGTTTATACTTGCTCAAAGTATATGTTTTATGTAAAGTTGGAATCGAGTTGTTGCAGGATTTACTGTGTAAATCTGCCTGACTTGATCGATCGAGAATTAGACTCGACTGATCGAAAGTCGTGCAGATTGATTCTTCTGCATAATTTCCAACTCAGCCCAAGCCCGTTTGACGTGTAGGGTTTTATGTAAAGTTGTTATTTACAACTATGTATTTTGTTGGCTTTTATTCCGTGCCAAATTTGATTGTAATTATTATCAATCGTTTATACCCTGTATTTGTTGTGGGAATTGATGTAAGGGTTGTGTGATAGAGAGTGTGTGAAGACTCAAGCATTTGGAGGCTGAAGGATTCTCGCGGGTATGTCGCGACTTAGCTTCCCGCGAAGTGAAGCATGTGCCTTGCACATGCTGGAATGCGAAGAGTCAGGTCAGGTGGAGACAGCTGTCTCTCGCGAGTACCTCGCGGGTAAGGCCTTCCCGCGAGACACCCGCGAGACATGCTGTTCTGCCAGCCTTTACTGACTGACTAACACATTTTGCACCTATCCTATATATACCCTCATTACCCATAAATGTTGAGGAATGCTTCAGAGAGAAAACCCTAGCCAAACACATTTGGAATTAGAGATTGTCATCCCCACCTTTCTCTATACACTTGCTTGTGGTATCTCCTCAACCCTTCCCTCTCCATTTCCACACCATTGAGAGGTTGATAGCCCAAACACTTACCACACCCTTTGAGAGTGTTGAGTGACGTTTTGGTGCTGCTGGAAAGCATTAGAAGAAGCCTGGAATGGCAGATGCAACATGGAGCTTGTTGCGGGATCCAGGGTGCTAGACAAGACACGGTTCCGAGAAGCCTTGTTGGAGTAGGAGCTTGGAGGGCTTAGGTACATCGGGTAGATTAGGCTTGAAGGGTCTATTGCTTACTCATGTATCCCAACTGATTGTCTAGTGGATCGATTTCCGCTTGGAGGGCGGCGGAGAGATTTTTCGCCGAGTTCTTCGGTTTCCTCTTCGAGAACACGTCTCGGTGTTTTCTGTGTTTGCATCCTTCTTCCCTACTCTTGTTTAATTCCATTATACTGCTGTGTTGCTTAGTTTATGGATTAGAGTAGCTTACTTGTTCTTCCGCTCGCTTTTACACTATTCCGTACTTTGTATTAAAGTTGTGTAAAATCTATTGAGCCGTAATTTTAATCGGGGGGTCTAAACAGCTCTTGTGTTTTCAACACGTTTTCGAGCTTTCATTTTATGTTTTGTCTTAAGTATAAAAGGGAAAACCCTAGCCACGTTTTGAGGATGCTCTTTATGCTGTGTGTGTGAATCTTCTGTGAGATCTAGAGGTGTTTACCTTCACACATACTTAGGGTTTCCAAGATTCAAGATTATGTCAAGAACTTGGTGATCATTCAGTTGCAGATTCAAGAGCTTAAAGATACACAAGCGGGAATGCTTGTACTTGCTGGGAATCCAAGAAAGAAGTAGTCTGTGGACTCGGAGCTGTCATGTGGTCGTGGTAGTAAGTTTCCTTATCGGCCAAAAACGTATTAACCCCTTGTGATTAAATTAATTAATTAATTAGCCAAGTTATTAATTAATCAATTTAACATGCAAACGCGTGGTAGTACACACAAATCACCAATAAACTAATTATGCAGCGAAAAATAAATAACACGATGATTTGTTTAAGAATTGGGAAAACCTGACGGCAAAAACCCCACCGGGTGATTTTTAGGTCACTACTCCCGAAACTCCATTATTATCACAACAAGTGGTTACAAGTAAAGGAATCCCAAGTACCTTACCAACCTACAGTTGAACCCTTACCCCAATACCCAATTGGACTTGTTCTGTAGTGACAATTTCCCTTTTTGATGCACGGCTCCCAAGTATGTGACTAACCAATTGCGCAGATCCCAGTACGCGACTTCAATCACAAACTAGAGAAAGTTTGTTGGCTGCAAAGTTCTTCAGTTCATCCCAACGATGACGATCAAGAAGATGCTTGGTCACAAAACCCTTTGGTGCAAATACACAGCAACTTCTTCAATAGTGATGAACTAGGTCAAAACTTTGTCTCAGTTCACAATTTGCTTGAACAGAGTTTGCTCAATGCTTGTGCAACTTGTGAACACTTTTACGGCCCTTAAAACAATCTTTTTATATGTCTAGGGTTAGGAGAAAAGAAGTCCCAAAGACACATCCACGGATCCCAAGAAATCAAATCAGAAATTCTGATTTTATAAACCTCGACAAATAGAAGCTGTCAAGCATCTGTCGAGATAGCTGTCGAGACATTGGCAGAACAGCTTCCTTAAATCTTGACACATGCTAGCTGTCGAGCTTTAGTAACTTTGCACTTTCAGCTTGTTTTCTTGACCAGACTTGAAGGGTTCAACACTTGATCTTGAAACATGGTTTCTTGAAGTATTTCAACACATCCTAGATCTACCCAAATACAAGTAAAGTGCGTTTTGTCAAAGGATTAGCCAATTACATAAAAGAATGACATATGTTCTTAATAAGTGAACCACATATGTCCTAACAATCTCTCCCTTTGGCAATCCGTGACAAAACCACAACAAACAAATGAGATATGAGAGAAGTCATAAATCACTCAACTCATATTCACTTGTTGAATACAATGAAATCTATCCTAACACAAACTCTTGAAAAACTTTGCAAGAAGAGAGTTTATGGCAAGTAGACTTTGACAACCTGTATTTCTGAAACACTTTAAACAAAACTCATCAAGGCATCTTTGTGTGAAACAGAAATAATAGATTGCATACAAGTATAAGAAGCATGTGTATAAAGAGAGAAAAGAAACAACACATGTAAGGTAGGTGAAAGAAACATACATCAACATATAAGGAAGATAAGTACAATGTATGTAAAAATGATCACAAGAACAATGTATCTATAAAAGAATGAAAAGAACAGATACATCATATCCTCACTACATCCCTCAAGTATCAACACTCCCCCTAACAAAATGTCCTATACTAACTCTCCCCCTAAGATGACTACTCTCATATCACAAAATTACTCCCCCTTTTTGTCACGAAGGACAAAGGGTAGAGTGTCAAGTAGACATCTCATCAGAAGAGCTAGCATCTCCATCATCATCATCCGAAGCATCATCGTCATCACCATCATCACCATCATCACCATCATCATCCTTAGCATCAGAATCAGAAGCCACTAGAGGAGGTGGTGAAAGAGTAGCCTCAGAAGCATAGCCACCCATAGCCGTCTGCCGCTTGCAATACGACCGACACGAACGTTCACCTGATACAACTCCGTAGAGAGTGTATCAAGGCGAGCATCCATGCGCTGCAGCTGCGCCATGATGTCTCCAAGAGATACATCACCCATGGAAGATGAGGGAGCAGATGTAGATGGAGCAGACCGAGAGGGTGCCGAACGAGATGGAGTCGAACCGGAGGGAGGAGCTACTGACTCCTGTTGCAACCTAAACTGAGCCTCACTACGTTTTACAGTAGCGGCGTCTATGGCACACATGAAGGTGAAGTGGTCAGACATAGGAAAAGGGACAGAAAAATGGCATAAGATCCGCGTGATAGCTGAAGGGAAAATGAGCTTATCACGGGTAGCCGTATCCCTAAACACATCTATGATGGAAAGAATAAAATGTGAAGGAAAATCTGTAGTGAGGTGCTCTAACAAAGAAAGCAAAAATCGAACACGAGGCTCTGTGATAGAGATATAGTGAGAGAGTGGGTGCAAAACAAAAGTCATCACCATGTTCATGAATCTAGGACTTTTAGCAACAAAAGGCCGACATGGTGTAAACTGACGCTCACCCCAAACAGATGGGTGCTCACAGAAAGCAGACATCATCTTGTCTTTGGACACAATCCTCAGACGCTCACAACTGGGGTAGTCAGGATGCTCTACCCTCAGAACTTGAAGCACATCCGCAACAAGCTGCGGTGTGACAGCAAAGTGCGTACCTCGAACGCGAGTGTGAAAGAGAGGTACTGAAGAATCAATCTCGTGCATGTTGGAGTAAAACTCCTGAATAAGCACGAGAGGACAAGTGACCGGGATGTCACACAGTGACTCCCATCCCCGATTGTGAATGACATCGGGAAGGTCAGTGTCGGCGAAGTCCGCCAAAATGACTTGGTGTTCCGAATGAACACCTCGTCGAGAAAAGTTCTCCGAGTAGGCCTTTCGGGCATCCTCATCACGGAACCGAATGTTAGAAGGAGTAGGATTAGAAGAAGATGATGCCCCGAAACAAAGAGGGTTCCGAGACAGAGCAGACTTACGTTTAGGTACCATAGACACGACTAACGTAAACAAAGAGAGAGAGAGGGAGAGAAGGAGACAATCAGAAAAGTCCAAAAACATTTCAAATATATCAAGTATATTGAAAAGAGAGTATGTATGCATGAAAATGCATGAGCATGTGACATGCAAAGTAAAAAGCACCATGGGCTCAGCCCAATCCAATCCTACCAGTACACAAGCATATTACACACATCTGAATGCATGAAAATACCATTATAATGCAAATGTGATGCAATGTATGAGGTTTTAAACACATTTAAATGAAAACCCAACCCAAAATTTCAACAAAAACTCATCAATTTTGAAAAACCCCAAAATTTTTCAAAAACCCCAAAACCTAGGTTTCAAATCATGAAATGCATGAAGAATGAAGAGATAGGAAGCTTACCAAGTGAAGAAAAACTTGAGGAAGCTTGAAGAAACCTTGAGGAGCAAGATTGGAGTGAGATGAGAGTGTTTGGGAGAGAAAACATAGAGCTATCGAGAGAGAGATCGAGAGAAATGAGGTTCGGATCGCATGAGGAGCTTAAATAGAATCCTCAGTAAATCTCGACAGATGAGGTATCGAGAGGTGTCGAGACATATATCGAGGGAGGTGTCAAGAAAAAGAACGTCAACAGCTGAAGGTGTCGAGGAGGTATCGGGGGATAAAACACCAAATTGAGGACAGAAGCTCGATTGATCGGCCAGGTGTCGAGAAGCTATCAAGGAGGCAGAAGATTTCTCGATCGATCCACCAGGTGTCGAGATTGTGATAAGAAAAAGCTTGAGAAGCTCGACAGATAGCTAGGTATTGAGGAGGTATCAAGGAGGTGTCGAGCTTGCTTTTAAAAACAGTTTTTCGAGAAAAGAAAAACACAGACATGAATGCAATTAGACATGCAACTCAACCAATGATCCAAACAACATATTAAGCTCTCAAAAACATCTCTCAATAGTAATTTTAAGCACATGGATCCCCAAAAACACACACACACACACACTAAACAAGTCTAACAAATTTTATATTTCAAAAACAAGTCAAGACAGTTTAGTGAGCATACATTAGCACATGTAAAACCTTGTGATGGCCAAATCACATTGTACCTGCACATGTATCAAGAATAGCAAAGAATATTGCGTGTTGTGTGTGAAAAACATCGCAAGATTGCATATGTGTATACATGTTATGACGATTTGATATATGAGAAAATTACTTTAACTCACACACAATCATAACTGTTTGATGGGGACTATCACCTTCTAGGTACATCCTATAACTCCCACATCTTCTATAATACACGCTTGCAATCATATTTAAAGCATTTTTGATCTTTTTGCTTTTTATTTTCTTTGCATATTTTCTTTTATTTAGCATATCATGCATGGGCATATAAAAGAGAGAAAAGAAATACCCAAGATGTTAAGCATTTGACATTGCACTTTTGCTATGCCGAAGTATACGGATGTCTTTGACACTGCACTTTTGCTATGCCGAAGCATACAGGTGTCATATTATGATTGACGGGCAATAGTGGTGAGATGGTTATTTATGCCTTTCTCTTAAGATTTTCTAGTCCTAGCCGTCAAAAAGAGTGATACGAGTGTTAAGTTCAAGAGATAACTTAATCTTACTCATCACAAACAAGAGCCACAAAGCTCACTTGCTTAGTTGTGCATAGAGATGCTCATCTAAGCTACAAAAGATACAAAGTTTAGAAAAATTTGTTTCAATGGCCATCCAAGGTACACAAGTACCAAAGTACACAAAACACGTTGTTTTTGTATTTTTCAATTTTTCAGTTTTTTTTTTTTTTTTTTTTTTGTGAAAAAAAAAATAAACAAAACTAAAAACAAACAAACAAAAACATGTTAAACAAGGCAAAGCATAAAACTAGACTGACTCAAAAGAAAAGCAAAACACACAAGTAATGCGACACACAAAAACAAGAAGATAAAAGAAAGTGATAAAATCACTTAGAGTCCTTTTTCTTCCACACCTTGGAAGAGCCTTTCCTTTGATTAAATCCTTGAACCGGCGGTGAGGGGGAAGAATTGAAACCGTTCAAGTTCGAAAGGAACATGAGGGCTTTGAGAAGATCACCAAGAGGAGCAAGAGAGGATTGAAGCTGATTCTGGCTTCCAGATGCGATCATGCCATTGCTCTGTTGAGTGGCTAACCACTTATATCAATTTGGTCGAGTATGACCGGCAGCTCCACAATGATGGCCGAGATGCTGCTTCTTCTGTTTAGGTTTTTGAGAGTTAGCCTTCTTAGCCCTAGGGTTTTTAACATCTTTCTTATCCTGCTTAGGGGGTGCTCCTAGGATAGATTTACCCTTGTCTAAGTTCCCACAAGCTAATTCAGTTTTAACATCAGTGTTCTCAATTTCAGTATTATTAGCAGGAGGAACAAACACAGTAGCACTAGTAGAAGCAATATTAGAGGAAGAAAGACCATACCCTAAACCTGTTCGATCCGAAGCATATTTCTGAATGCTAAGCATCTCATCAAGCTTTGCACTTGAAGTCCTCTCCAATTGAGCTCTGACTTGAAACAGCTTCGCTTCAAGCTTCTTGGTCTTTTCAGCCAAGAAATTGTTCTCAAACCTTAGTGCTCCAATAGTCTGATTAGTTTCATCAAACTTTGTGGACAACTCTTCACGACCAAGTTCCACATCACTGAGTTTCTTGGTGGCCAGCCTATACAATTTCTCATGCTTCTCAGAAATCTTGTACAGTTTCTCATAGGCTGTATGGATATCATCTTGATCATCCATCTTTTCACACTTAGAATCCACCAAGTCTTCTTCTTCTTCCACGTCTTCAACAATCTTTTCAGTAGGATTGACTGTGACAGTGAAGGCATTCAACATTCCGTCATCCTCATCGTCGGAATCATCCTCAGGCTTAGTGTCACTCAAGGTTGCAGAAAGTGCCTTACTCTTCCCAATGCTCTTGAGATATGTGGGGCATTCTTGCTTCATGTGATCGAATCCATGACACCCGAAACACTTTGGTCCTGCAGGAACAGTGTACTGACCGCATTCCTTAGCATCCTTTTTCCCTTTGTCTTGGCCCTTAGACTGAGAAGAACTAGATTGTCTGCGGTCCTTGTCGAAGTTCCTCCCATTGGCATTCGTCATAAACTTCTTGAATTGCCTTGTAATGTAGGACTTCATCTTGGAATCTTCATCATCGGAAGACTCATCTGTGTCACTGCTATTTGCCTTCAAGGCCATGCTCTTGCCTTTACCCGACTTACCAATCTGTGATAGTCCTAGCTCGTAGGTCTGCAGATTACCAACCAGCTCTATCAAAGGAATCTTGTCAATATCCTTCGATTCTTCTATCGCTGTAATCTTGGCATGGAATCTCTCGGGTAGAGATCTGAGCACCTTCCTTACAATCTTGGGTTCAAGAATAGTTTCTCCAAGATTGAAGGCTGAGTTCACTATGTCCTTGAGCTTGGCATAGAACTCATCGAACGACTCATCCTCCTCCATCTTTATTTCTTCAAAGCTTGTAGTGAGCCTTTGAAGCTTTGAATCCTTGACAACCTTTGTACCCTCATAGGTTGTTTGGAGGATGGTCCATGCTTCCTTAGCAGTTCTGTGGAGGATATCTTCTTAAACTCCTCATTGGTGACTGCACTGAATAAGGCATTCAATGCTCTGCTGTTGAAGTTTGCCGCCTTGATCTTGGCTTCATCCCAATCAGCTGGTGCTTCCTTTGGCTTGGTCCAGCCAATCTCCACAGCTTGCCACACCTTTTCATCTAAAGACTGCAAGAAAGCTCTCATGCGTACTTTCCAATATGCATAGTTAGTGCCATCAAATAAAGGAGGTATGATTAATGACTGTCTTCTATCCATGACAAACAGGAGTCAATGGATCAACACAGCAAAGATTAAACCTAATCAGAGTGTGCCTGCTCTGATACCACTTGATCGGCCAAAAACGTATTGACCCCTTGTAATTAAATTAACTAATTAATTAACCAAGTTAGTAATTAATCAATTTAACATGCAAACCCGTGGTAGCACACACAAATCACCAATAAACTAATTATGCAACAGAAAATAAATAACACGGTGATTTGTTTACGAATGGGGAAAACCTGACGGCAAAAACCCCACCGGGTGATTTTCAGGTCACCACTCCCGAAACTCCACTATTATCAAACATGCGGTTACAAGTAAAGGAATCTCAAGTACCTTACCAACCTACAGTTGAACCCTTACCCCAATACCCAATTGGACTTGTTCTGTAGTGACAATTTCCCCTTTTGATGCACAGCTCCCAAGTACGTGACTAACCAATTGCGCGGATCCCAGTACGCGACTTCAATCACAAACTAGAGAAAGTTTGTTGGCTGCAAAGTTCTTCAGTTCATCCCAACGATGACGATCAAGAAGATGCTTGGTCACAAAACCCTTTGGTGCAAATACACAGCAACTTCTTCAACAGTGATGAACTAGGTCAAAACTTTGTCTCCGGTCACAATTTGCTTGAACAGAGTTTGTTCAATGCTTGTGCAACTTGTGAACACTTTTACGGCCCTTAGAACAATCCTTTTATATGTCTAAGGTTAGGAGAAAAAAAGGCCCAAAGATACATCCACGGATCCCAAGAAATCAGATCAGAAATTCTGATTTTATAAACCTGGACAGATAGAAGCTGTCGAGCATCTGTCGAGATAGCTGTCGAGACACGGGCAAAACAGCTTCCTTAAATCTCGACACATGCTAGCTGTCGAGCTTTTAGTAACTTTGCACTTTCAGCTTGTTTTCTTGACCAGACTTGAAGGCTTCAACACTTGATCTTAAAACATGGTTTCTTGAAGTATTTCAACACATCCTAGATCTACCCAAATACAAGTAAAGTGCGTTATGTCAAAAGATTAGCCAATTACATAAAAGAATGACATATGTTCTTAACAAGTGAACCACATATGTCCTAACATTTCCTACTCAAGGTAGCAATATGATGTTAGTGGTCTAGGTCGCTATTGTGTAAACTTCAATTCTTTCATAGTGGATTCAGTTTACCTTGAGGATAGCTAGGTTAAATCCTCTCCAGGTTTTTTACCAGTTTGGTTTTCCTAGATCATCATATCTTTGTGTTCTTTATTTTCCGCACTTTACATTGATATGATTTACCTGTGTTAACCTAGAACTACATAATTTGACTAAGTAATCACTTGGCTAATTAACTAGGTTAATCTGGTTGTGTTTTAAGGGGTCTAAAAATGTATAAGTTGTATCAGAGCAGGTAGCTCTCTTGTTGTAGATCTATTGATCTAGAAGCTGATCCTTGACCCCGGTTGTCATGGAACACGGACACTCTCTCGTTATTCCGCCTCACTTTGATGGGAATAATTATGCTTATTGGAAAGTAATGATGAAAGTATTCCTGAAATCTATTGATGAGAGAGTCTGGAACTCCATTGAATATGGATGGGAGAAGCCCACTACTCCTGTTAGTGAGTGGCAAACTTCTTAGAAAGAAGCAGCCGCTTTCAATAGCAAAGCTATGAATGCTATCTCTAATGCTGTTTCTATGGAGGAATTTAAGAGAATCTCTAATGTTAAGGTTGCTCATACTGCTTGGAATATCCTCCAAATTGTGCATGAAGGCACTAAGGTAGTTAAAATTAATAAGCTGCAGCAATTAACAACTAGATTTGAAAGCATTAGGATGTCTAATGATGAATATTTTGATGAATTCTATGCTAAGCTTAATGATATTGTTAATTCTGCTTATAATTTGGGTGAAATCTATGATCAACCTAAAATTGTTAGGAAGATTCTTAGATCTTTGACTGAATATTTTAGACCTAAAGTCACTGCCATCACTGAAAGCAAGGATGTGGACTCCATCCCTGTTGATGAACTTGTAGGATCTCTTCAATCCTATGAGTTAAACTTACATGAGACTAGCAAATCCAAATCAATGGCTCTTAAGTCTGTTGGTGATGTTGATGTGAGTGGATTTGATGATGAGCTCTCTGCTACAGAGATTGCTTACCTTGCCAAGAACTTTAGAAATTTTCTTAAGAACAATAACAGAAGGGCAAGAGGTAAGAACACTATTGAACCTAGAAATTTTAGGAGGAATGATCCCACTAAGGTTAATAACACTGAAAAACCTAAAGAGAAAGTAGGTCAACCCTCTAATAATTCTATGAGTCAACAATGTTTTGGGTGTCAAGGGTATGGTCATGTTAAATCTAAATGTCCTACATTCTTGAGGTCTAAGGGTAAGGCTATAGTTGTAACCCTTAGTGATGATGAAGTTTCTAACAATGAGTCTGGTAGTGATGAGGATGGAAACTTCATTGTTTTCACTGCTACTGTTGTAGTTGATGAAAGTGTTGCTATTGAAGAGAACCCTTCTGATGGGGAACTCTCTAAGGATGCAGATTTACAAGAAGCCTATAATAAACTTTGCAAAGTTGCTGCAAAGGATGCTATGAGTGTTGATTTAGGCTTAAAGAAAATTGCATCTCTTGAACTTGAAAATAAAAATTTGCTTGTGAAACTGTTTGATGCTAATGAATTGTTGAATAATGTGAAGACTGAGAACATGCTTTTGCTTGATAAAGTTAAGAATTTGGAACTTGAATTATTTGTTGCTAGAGAACAATCTAATAGGTCTGCAAGCTCCAAACTTGATCACATGCTGAGTGTTCAAAAGTCTCCCTCTGACAAAATTGGCTTAGGTTTTGTAGAAAGCATCTCTGTGCTTGAACCCCATTCCACAAATTTTGTTCCTTCTACTGAACCCCCTGTGAGAGAGGTTGTCAAACCCTCTGTGAGTGAGGCTGCTAAATCTGTAGATGTTACACCTCTTAGGAAATTAGGGTTGATTTTCAAGAGTCTAAATCTAAGGCTCCTAACCCTCCTAAGGGCAAGTTGCAAGTTAAGTCTGCATGGGTCTGTCATTTTTGTGGAAAGTCTGGACACATTCATCCAAACTGTTTCAAGTTGCAAGCTGCTAAGCGAGCAAATAAGCCAAAAGTACCTGAGCCCAAGCACAAGATCCTATGGTACTTATTGGTGAATTGGTAAAGGCTATAAACCTTTATTCCAATCCTGGAGTTGCTTAGAATTCTAATGTGAAGAATAACTCCAATGCTCGAGGTGCATCTAAAAAGTTTTGGATGCAAAAGGCTCGATCTAATTGAGTCAATCTGACATGGTCCTTGTGCTTCATTGCTCTACTCTTTGTGACCATTGTTCTTTGTTGTTTTGTTTTCTTTGTTTTTCTAGGATTTGCATTGCATAACATTCTAGGATTTTTTTTTTTTTTTTTTTAAAATGGAAGCAAAATGTGTTTTGCATTATTTTTCTTGGATTTGAAATCAAGGTTGGCCAATTTATCTTTACATAACATGTTTATGTACCTTGTTTAGCTTTGATGAGCTTATTTATTGCACTTTACTAGTTTGAGCTTAGCAATGCATGTTGTGTGGGAAGATGTTTATAGTTTTTGATCACATGAGCTTGATCTTGAAGTCACATGCCTTTGATTGTCAGACTTGAACTTATTGAGAAAGGCATAAATAACCATCTCATCACTGTTTACTAGCCAATCATGAACACCTTAGTGCATATCATAAGATTTTGTGCTTCACTTTACTAGTTTGAGCTTAGCAGTGCATGTTGTGTGGGAAGATGTTTATAGTTTTTGATCACATGATCTTGATCTTGAAGTCACATCCCTTTGATTGTCGGACTTGAACTTATTGAGAAAGGCATAAATAACCATCTCATCACTGTTTACTAGCCAATCATGAACACCTTAGTGCATATCATAAGATTTTGTGCTTGAGAAAGTGTAGCACATGCACAAAAAGAACACAATGTGTAGCCTCGGTTTAAATGCTAAAATTGGTGTGTACATTATCCTGGCTATTATTAATAAGTTTCTGATTAACTAAAATTGGTGTGTACATTATGAGGCAAATCAAGTAACTTACATGATTGCAAGCTTGTTTTTTAGGAGATGTGAGAGTTGTATGATGTAACTCTTTAGGTGATAATCTCTCTCAAATTTTTGTGATGAATTTTGTAGAAATTGTGATTGATTTCTATTTACATATCACCTCACATGTATCTCAAGCTTTTGCTAGTTGCACACACTACACAAGTTACTATTTGCTAAACTATGTACATGTTATTGTGTGTGATTTTGGTTTGGCCAACTAAGTTTGAAAATTCCTTGAGTTTTATGCAAAACATGTTTGTTGTTTGAGAATTTAAGGTGAATTGATTGAAAATCTCATACTCATGCATTTTATTCATAAAATTCAATACTTTGAGGAGTTGATGCAGAAAATTGTGTTGTTTTTTCAAAAAATTGTGTTTTCCAGATTTAACATCGATCGAACCTATTTTTTGATCGATCGAAAATGCGATTAAAATTTTGGTCAGCTTCTGTCTGTTTCGATCGATGCTCGATTGATGTTGGATCAATCGAAGCATTTTCGACCGATTGAATCTAATTTTCGATCGATCTAAAGTCGTATAGAGAGCTTTTTTAAACCTTTGTTCTCACGTGATCTATCACTTTCAAACTTTTTCAAAAACTTTTCTCTCTCTCTCTATCCGATCAATCAAGGCTACCAATCAAGATTTTTGTCG
>CM032334.1:30824166-31349908 GCA_019022515.1 Quercus aquifolioides | reverse complement strand
GGTTTAAAAGTGATATGGATTTATGCCATGAAAACTTTAAGATTAATCATAGACCATTGCTTTTATGATGACTCTCATTTCCATGAATGTTGTTCCCCCCCTCCTCGGCATGCAGGGGGGCTGGTCAGGTTCAAAATAGCTTCCAACAGGAGGGATCCAAACATTTTTTTTTTATTAGGGTTCTCAGTCATGACTCATGAGCTAAAGATTTTGTCCTTTAATGTACATGATCTGTTTGAATCTGACATCAGTGAAAACTTGTAAGGTTGATTTTCCTTGGAGGATTCTCTTCCTTTCTAGGAAAAAGCATTGGTTTTTACTTGCATTTTTGTACAAGGTTAATGAACCTATGATTCAGCCCCAAAAAAAAAAAATATGGATTCTTTCTTCTTGCTATTGTTAGATTGTGAAATCATTTTGAAGGTTCTTCTTTCTCTAAAGGTAATTGTAGTTTCAGCATTGTGCGTTTTAAGTACTAATATGAAGTATCTGCTTGGTTTACTCGGTTGTTTTAAAAGGCGATCTCAGATGTCATCTATGGCTCCTTTTGGAGTGACGATGAATGAAGGTGTCATGTCTAAATCATCGTATAAATGGCGAAGGGTGTTGCTTAAAGTAAGTGGAGAAGCACTTGCGGGAGATCACTTGCAAAATATAGACCCAAAGGTTGGGATCTAAAAAGTACATTATTTTTTTCCAGAAAAAGAAACACACACCATTTTGAATTTATAATTGTATTATTCTCTTTGAAGTTTTGAAGTATGACTTTTTTGTTTCAATATAGGTTACAATGTCTATTGCAAGGGAGGTTGCAGCTGTGACTCGCCTTGGCATTGAGGTAAACCTTCAACACTTGCCTTTAGAACTATGAGTTTAACATAATCTTTCATTTCTTTGAACAAGTTCAGTGATGTGATCCTTGTGGTTACATTGTCATGTAATAATCATTTTTGAATATGTGTTTATAGTCATGGCAAAAGCTATGGGGATACAGATTTTCTTACGTGCTGCAAAACTTGTGCAATTCAGAAACTGTTAGGAAAGTATCAATATAATTTGGAATGAATTTGAGTGGGAGAGAACACCTATATGTTTAAAGTAAAGCATAGATTTTGTTTTTTTGCTCTGTAATAAAATCCATTAACGGAAAAAAGTGCTAAAGGGGCGAAGCCTTAGTACACAGGAAGTATACAAATGAAAAGCCCAAATGAATAGAAGCATAGCTTTCCATTCTTGAATTATTTAGAATAATCTGAGAATTTCTTGAATAACTTGGGAGTAGTTGAAATGTTTGTAATTCAACTGTTTTCTGAATTACTGTTTTCTCGAGTCTCTGATATAGGTTTTCAATGCATGATGTCTAAATCATTGTAGGCAAATGTTTCAGGTTGCAATTGTTGTTGGTGGGGGAAATATCTTCCGTGGTTCTTCCTGGGCAGGATGTAGTGGCCTTGACCGTTCATCTGCTGATTACATTGGGTAAATCCTTTATCTGGATTGATCGAATATGCACATATTAATTCTTTCAGTTGTAAACAGAAGATCTATTTTCATGGTTAAATGGTTAATGTAACTTTATGAATCTATGAATCTGTTACTGCTACTGGGCTCTTTTATTATTTGCAAAGCAAATATTCTCTTTTATTTTTTTGCTACACAAAATGAGCTTTAGGATATGGTTTATCAGCAGTTCATTTTTGGAGTTATTTGGTAATAGGCACATTGTCTTTTTTTCTTTTCTTTTTTTGTTGATAAGTAGACACATTGTCTATGTAGGCACATTGTTAGTGTAATTTTTTTTTTCTTTAAATTTAAGTCTTGACAACATTGAAATATCTATTAAGCCCTTCATTACACAATTTTTATTTTTTAAACATAAAACATAATTTCAGCCCCAAACTCTATTGGCCAATGGGAATAGAAAATGAAAAGGAACAAGCAAATTCTTTGAATTTCAGTAAATCATCAGAAAAATTGCATATGCCATTTGTAAACAATCATGATCCCTATAGTTACTATATCATGTATAACTTACCAATAAAAGAAAACTAATCAATCATCTAGGGGGGGCATGATTTTATAATTTAGTGGGGGATTGAACTTGACCCAATAATTTAGGAGGACAAAGTGCAATTAACCCATAATTTTTTATTACATACCCGAAAGAAACTTACTGAATATATCTTTCTACAAATTGACTTGTATATATATATGTTTATATGCATCTTCCTAGAATTTGGGGTATCTTGTCACTAGGCAGCGAAATAGTTTTTGTTTTTATTTTTATTGAGTCATGTAGGTATCTCCTTTTCCCCTTCCTTTTTCATTGTCTGTTATCTTTTTTTTTTTTTGTTAATCCATTGTCTGTTATCTTTTATAGTATGTTGGCCACTGTCATGAATGCTATATTTCTTCAAGCAACGATGGAGAGTATTGGTATCCCTACTCGGGTGCAGACTGCATTTCGCATGTCTGAGGTTGCAGAGCCATATATACGTCGAAGAGCTGTGAGGCATTTGGAAAAAGGAAGAGTTGTAATTTTTGCAGCTGGAACTGGAAATCCATTCTTCACTACAGATACTGCTGCAGCCCTTCGTTGTGCAGAAAGTAAGTTATATGTTCTAATATTAAAATGCTATCTTGGCATAACATTACTAAAGGTCATCTAATTTGGAAAGTTTTAATTTGATAATCCTCTATTACACTTAAATCTTGTAATTATATTTCAAAAGATGCTCCAAGTTATACTCAATTTGTTATTAAAACTTAAGATAGATATTGAATCTAACAACTGGTTTATTACTAAAAATGAAAATCAAGTCTAGTAATAAATGATGTCTTTAAAGTTAAAAGTAGGGCAAATTACAACTTACCTAGCTGTGGTTTGGCTGAAATTTAAGTTGTCTACCTGTGATTTAAAATTTGAAATTTTACTCACCTGAGGTTAGCTCAGTTAGAGTTACGTAGCCCACAACAGGGCTAAATATGTAATTTTGCTCCACTTTTATGTTTCTCTCCTCCAAAAACACAAAAAACATAAAAATACAAGACCAAATAAGATCAAAAAGAATCTAGTGGAACATTTACATCATGGGATTTCAAACCATAAGTAGGCAACTTAAATTTTGGTCAAATCTCAGGTGGGTAAAGTGTCAAATTTAAAACCACAAGTAGGCAACTTAAATTTCGGTCAAATCACAGGTGGGTAAGTTGTAATTTTCCCTTAAAAGTAATATCCTCTGTTCTGAGCTAATTGTTTTCATTCAATGGCTCCAGTTAATGCAGAGGTTGTGCTGAAAGCTACAAACGTTGATGGGGTCTATGATGATGATCCAAAGAGCAACCCTAATGCTCGTCTTCTTGATACTCTAACTTACCATGAGGTGACTTCAAAAGATCTTTCAGTGATGGACATGACAGCCATTACTTTGTGCCAGGAAAATAATATTCCAGGTATGTTTAGACAATCATTTCAACATAAGTAAATTTTACATTTTTTTTATGCAAGCAATGATATATCATTAAAAAGCACAAAAAAAGTGGATGCAACCCTAGTACACAAGGATTATACAAAAGAAGAGCCAATAAGAAAAATAAAGAGAAAAAGGAAAGATACAGTAAAGAAATTAACAAAAGTCTAAAACATCCAAGAACTCTAGTAAGTTTGATGTAGAAAACACAATAGAGGCTGAAGTCCACTTATGTATAGTCTTCAAAAAAAGGAACTTCAGCTTCATTATATGTAACTTGTTCCCCTCCAAACAGCTAGCATTCCTTTATCTCCAAATGCATCACATTATGCACAATGGACCCGTCCCCTTATTTTTAGGGGTATGGGGACCAGCTCCATATTTTCCTTTCCAACAAGATATGAAGCCCATCATGGGACTAGGCATTTCCCACGAAATACCAAACAAAGAAAATACTAGAGACCTCAATTCCTGAGCAACCACACAATGAAGGAAGAAACGACTCTGATTTTTACACATATGACACCAATCTATAATAATCACCACTCTCTTCCTCAGATTGTATGTTGTCAGAATTTTCCCTAATTCAGTTCCCCATATGAAAAAACGGGCATGGGGCACCCTTGGCATGAACTTTCCATATGCTCTGTCAAGGAGAGAAAAATTCCCCCTCTTGCTCTCAATAATTTGTAGTAACTCTTCTCCTGAAAGCCTTGGTTTTGATGGAATTCATACCAAATTATCTATCTCCTCTCCAAAGATCTTTGTAGCATATTGAATCATTGATCATCCAAAAACTGTTCCATAGATTCTAACTCCCAATCGTGAAGCTTTCAAGAAAATAATGGATTCCAACAAGAGCAACCATTTTTGTATTTTAGCTAATCTGTCACTCTGGCATCTTTGTCCCTTGCTATTAGAAAACGTTCAAGATAACTATCCTTAAGTTTAGTATCACCATTCAACAAGTCATGCCAGAAGTGAAATATATGACCCCTCCCCCACAAAATCTTATAAATCATGAGACTTTCCTAGCCTCTTCTAATGTTTTTTCACAGCCTCACTCCATAAGGCCCACTTACCTCATCAGAACACTATCCCCAAAGAAGTACCGTACTTTGTATCAATTACCCTACTCCAAAATGCATTCTCTTCAATCACATATTACCACACTCATCTCCCAAGTAGTGCTTTTTTAAAAATCAGTAGCATCTTGATCCCCAAACCTCTATCACAATTTGGTGTGAAAACAACATTCTAGTCAACCAAGTGATATTTAAATTCCTCACCCATTTCATTTTCACCCCAAAGGAAGTCTCTTTGAATTTTCTCCATTTGTTTGCCACTATAACATCTAATGGGAAAAAAAATGTTTGGAAGACTAGATAACATACTTCTGATCAAGGTGAGTCTACTCCCTTTTGACAAGTGGATCCTCTTTCGGCCTTTCAAATTTCAATCTCTTTTGCATTCTTTCTAGAATGGAACCCCAAATGTGCCTTGCCTTAAACTAAGCTCCCAGAGTTAAATCCAATTACATCATTGGTAAAGAAGATACACAACATCCTAGATTGCTTGCAATTCTGTTACATCTCTCACCTCTCCCACTAGAACAATTTTGGATAGGTCAAGCCTCAGGCTTGAAACTGCCTTAACGCATATGAGAATGCATCTTAAGTAACAAAGTTGGATATAGGTGTTCCATTCACCAAGACAGAATCTAACTATGGCTATACAGAATTCTATCCATTTCAGCCACTTTTCCCCAAAACCGAACCTTTGTAACAAATAAATCAGAAATTCCAAGTTGACATGATCATATTCCTTCTCCACATCTAACTGACATAGAACCCCTGGTAGCCAGGTTTCAATCTACTATCCAAGCATTTATCCTCCATGAGGACAGAGTTGGTATTCATCTATCTTGAATAAATGCATTCTGTGTATCAAACACTTTCTCTTCCAAAACCCCCTTCAATCTATTTGCTAGTACTTTGTTCAAAATTTTGTAAATGCTGCCCACAAGGCTAATGGGCCTAAAGTTCTTCACTTCAAGTTCTCTACTTCAACAGGTATCAAAGCCACAAAGGTAGTATTTAGATTCCCAAGTGAAGATTAGAAAATAAAAATAGTACTTTAATAGAAGTACTGGGTGAAATGATTCTGTGTTTTTATAAGTTGGCACTTTCATCTTAAATAAATAGAATTTCCCTGTATTAAGATGATTTTCTTTCCCTCGATGCAGTTGTTGTCTTCAATCTAGGTGAACTGGGGAACATCTCAAAAGCCATAAAGGGAGAGAGGGTTGGCACATTGATTGGAGGGACACGCAATTCACCGGTGACAAGGACATGATATCTTATCCTTGGTTCTAATATAAGTATGCATTGTGGAGTAGAGGATAATTTATCATTGAACCTGAAAGTTTTAATTTGGCTCCAAAAGCAAAGTGGAGTTTGCATATGAAGGTTGAGGATGAACTTGGTTTTTTGTTATTTGGGAGCAATAGAGATAGGAGTAGTTGTAAAACATTATATTTGTAAATAACTTTTTAAACTATTGGACTTATTTTGAACGTTCACTTCTTCTCAAGATATTGTAGCAACTACTAGAGTTGGACAATTCAATGCACTTGGATATGTAACAATCAAGTTATGCGGTTACAGTCAACAACACCAGTAAGCATGTTGGCACACATCTTGCTTGTTAGGTCATACTATTTATTCTCGTTTAAATGTCATTTAGGTAGTCAACACCTTCAAAGCTATAAACATCCATCTTAATGTCATATTTATAGGAATTATAGTTTTTTGTTTATTTATTTATGAGATTGTAGGAATTATAGTTAGACAATTCAAAAGGATGCAACTTGATGTGTTAGAATCAAACTTATTGGCTTGCAGTCAACATGTGCACGCTTATTAGACACGCAACTTGATGCAAATTGTAAATTTATTGTCATCTAAAGTGTCATTTTTGGAGATCCAAGGTTTAGGTTTAACGAAGAGTAGAAGACCGGTTAGATTCCTGATTCTTTGCTGGAGAATTTTTGGAATGATTCTATTGGCAAAGATCTAAATTCGTCGTAGCTGCTGCAGATCTATGACTGAATTTTGGCAAACTAAAATTGTCAAGGTTTCTATTCTTGAATTTCAGCCCAAATCACTGTAACACTAACATCATTTTGTTAACCTACAAGTCATCAGTAGATATTCCCCAGAATTTGGAAGATTTAACAATCTTGAATTTAATTTGACTTTTAGAAGTCAAAAACAGCTTTTCTCCCGAGAATTCATGCCTTCTTGCTCTTGGTCAATTCAAAACTTTTTGCTTGACATGTACGCAAGCTTTGTCCAATAATTAGACATGATAGAGTCTTCTTTATGAATAACCTTTAAAAAGAAAAAAAAGGAGAGCTTGCATTACATTGAAAGTCTGGGATTAGTCTACTGAACCAATAATGGAAAAACTTATTATTTTTATTTTATTTTTTTGTAATTGTATTTTGTTAAAGGACCTTAAAGGCATTTTTTAAAGAAATAATTTAAGAAATTTTTTATAGAAAGAAAAATAATTAATTTTTTGACTCTTTTGTATATTTTCCACCAAAATGGCATGACAATTTTTTTAAAATAGTTCATTAACTATATATATATATATATATTTTTAATCCAATTCTACCCAAATCCTCTGCCACCTCAGGTGAGCTGCGAACTATGACAATTAATGAGAAAATGAGAGCTGACTTTTCCTCCTCGTTCTTCTTCCAAAGTTGCACATGCTTTGACAATTATGCAAGATCATCATAGGACGTCAAAAAGACAAGGGCTAGTGGGCACAACGTGATTTGATCCCATGAAGGAAAATCTGCGACCTATTACTTATCAAAAAAAAAAAGGAAAATCTGCGACCAATTTTGGATAAAATTTTTTTAGGGAAATGTTAACCAATGCTCTTAGAACATTGGTTTAGGAGTTATTTTTTAAAAAATATTTTATTAGGAGAATAATAAAATAATAAATTTTGTTGATAACTTTTTATATTTTCAATAAAAGTTGTGTCAAAACTTTCATATTATGATTCATTAACAATTGTCCTAAGGGCATCTGTTAACATGACCCAAAAATTATAAATTAATCCCTGCGCTAAGATTTGGTTTATCGGATCTTTGCTTCGGCAACACTCACCTCAAACTCTATATTCTTTTATGCTGTTGTATAATTAAATGTCTCATAAATGTTTTTAATAACGTAAAAGAAATGGATGATTGTAATTTTCCTTACATAAAAGACTATGTAATACCACCAAACCACATGACTAAGAAAATTTCATCTAAATCAACAAAAAATTGATTAAAATACATAAAAACATTTGTAATATTTTACCTTTCTTTTTTTTTCTTTTTTTTTTGCTGTAAAACATTTTACTATTTTACAGCACCAAAAAGTCACTTTATCTAGGAATATATATAACTAATTTAATTAATACAAACTACATTTCCTTCTTCATTTTACAATATAGGATAGTAAAATAAACTTAAATAGCTTTTTTTATATTATTATTTTTTCACCAACAAAACAAGAACTCAAATCTAACACCCATCTAGCCCCATCTCAATTCCTTCATCCAAACCCAAACCTAACAACCCTCGATGGTAAGGGCACCCAAACCAAGCCAATTCAAAAACCACCCATAACTTTGCAAATTTGAGACAACACCCACCACCAAAATCCAAACCCACAGTAAATCAAAATCCCCGCACCACCATTGAAACCAAGTCATCACTACCATTGAAAGCTAATTGAACCCTATCACCATTGAAACCAGATCCCCTACCTTTAAGCTCTTTTGCTAATTCGGCGCCCATGTCATCGACTTGAATCGATGACTATCCATAGCAATTAGGGGTGGCAATTTGTGTTCGTGTGTCGAGTTCATGTCGTGTCGACTCATGAGTATTCGATTATATGAGTTAACACTAACCCGACATGTTTATTAAACGGGTCAAGATTCTTTAACCCTAACACAACTTGTTTATTAAACAAGTTAGTCATGTCGACCCATTTATCAGATTTTATCAAAGTGAAAAAAATTTATACAAATTTTGGCATTAACTAAATTTATCTAAATTATGAAAAACCAAACAAATAAATTTTTTTTTAATATAAAATTTAGAACTAATGAGTAACTGCATCACAAATAATTATTCAAAATTAAAACATATCTCAATATCACAAGTAATCAATCAGAATATGTTACAGAAAATAAATCACAACAACTAATAAGTTTATATACCTAGGGTTTGAAAGGTATATTAGTAAAATGTCATTTAATTAAATAGGTCAGATGGGTCAAATAGGTTCCATATATAGGTTGGATACTAACCTACCATGTTTATTAAACGGGTCATTCGTGTCAACCTGAATATGACACTAACCCGTTAGGGATGGCAATGGGGCGGGGCCGAAGGATGGGGTCTTCGTCCTCGCCTCACATGGTTTTATCTTGCCCCATCCCCGCCTCGCCCCACATGACGGGAAAAACTTTCTCACTCCATCCCCGCCCCTAAGGGCCCTACGAAGTCCCGCCCTACCCCGTAAAACTCTACTTTTTGTTAATTTGTCCTACAACTAGTACAATTTTTTTAATGAAACCTATTTCATTAATAAATATATACTTGAAATTAAAAATAAATTTATCCCATCAAATAAAATCAATTTTTAGAAAAAAAAAAAAATTGAATAATATATCCAAGTGTTTAACAAGACAATTACACCCAAAAAAAAAAAAAATCATAGTATAACACATAACAAAATAAAGGCAGAGAACCACATTTGATAGAATAAAATAAGTTAATATTGATATGTTTGTTTAAATAGTGAGGTTTTAGAGTATGAAAAATTTACAATTATAACCCTTAGCAACACGGGGCAGGGCGGGGACGGGGAGGGGCGGGGCGGGGTGGATTTAAAAAGTCTAAACCCATCCCTGCCTCGCCTCGTGGTGTGGGGCCAAAATCTTGCCCCATCCTCTCCCCACCACCTTTGCAAGGCGGGGAAAACCCGCGCAAGGCGAATCGTGGAAGGGCGGGTTAAGCGAGGTGGGGCAAAATTGCCATCCCTATAACCCGTTAAGTCTCAACTCATAACTTGCTAATTTCATATCTTGTTGTGTCGAGTTCGCGGGTCGTGTCAACATTTTGCCAGCCCTAATAGCAACCCCCCCGCCCCCCACCCACCCACACACATAGATGATAGAGAAAATAAGATTTGTGGAGTTTTTAGTATGAGTACATAAAAGGGATGAAATAAAAACTAATGGGATAGAGGAGTTATAGTGAAGTTGTATATTCACCAATCAATTATAGCATTTGTATAATTTTTTGCTAAATTCATAACCAGATGTAGCAAGTTTTTCCCCTCTTTTTAGCATAGTGCCATATATAATAGCAAAAACTCTAGTTTACACCACTAGATGAGAATGCTCTAAGTTCTCAAATGTACAACAATCCGTCTTGCTCAAATTTACCCTCCATCACTTCCTAAGTTTAAGCCTTTTCCTTTAAACAATAAAAAGCAATGGTGGGCCTATATAGTTGTGTTATGATGGGATTATGGTATTGGGAAGGAAGGAGCAAGTTGGGATTTTAGGTCCGAATTCATAGTCAAACTGCTATAATCAATCAAAATGTTCAACATCATTGTTAAACCAAGAGCCCTAATGATTTGACATACAAGTGAGTCTACCAAAACTGACAAGGCTAAGATTCTGAACAATCGTAACGATGTTGTAAGAGATGGGATTGATTAGAGTGAATAGATTTCTAGGGTTATTAGTGGCACGGATGTAAAAACATAGGTCGACATGACCTTAGTGAGATGATCGAAGATATCGGAGTATGTTGTCAGGAGAAAGTAACTCAATCTAAAGGGAGAACTATAAATAGACCAAAGTGCCCTATATTAAGGTGTCAAAGGAAGGGGAATGAGGTTATCAACTCTTACTAGGGGCACCCTTGATTTGATCCCACCTTGTCGCATTACCATCTCTAACTCCGATAATGTTGATGTCAAATTGAAGTTGTTTATGATAATTTGTCTTCAAGAGTAATGCTTTAAAGAGGTGTCCATGTGTCGAGTTAGATCAGGTTCGAGATGCACCCGCCACTCAACCCGATAAGTTCGGGTGTCGAATTGCACCATGGTCTTCAATTGCCATAGATTCAGTATTGCAACGGCTGGATTGGTTGAAGCTATCATATCTAGTTGAAATCTCATCAAATTTGGTTCTCGTTGAGATCTCGTTAGAATCTCAATCAATCAACAATGATTGACAGCACATGATGACAAACAATAGAGATTGACGAAGGTAGAAAGGATTTGTTGGTCGAATTGGGCTTGTCGGATTTTGAAGGAGGAAAACCACCATCAGCCATTGCATCGATCGAATTGGTCGATTTCTAGTTTTGGTTTAGTCAAATCCATCAATTTTGTCAAGTACAACCCTTTGAATGAAGGAGTAGTTGGGGAGTCGTCTGCTCAAAGTTATGCTTTGAAGGAAGCAAAAGAGAATAGACAAGGGAATTTTAGCAATAAGGCCTAAAGAGAAGGACTTTGTAATCGGAATTTAAAGTCCTTAAATTCTGTCTAAAATTTTCTCTTGAAATTTGTTCTTATGACATATCTAAACACTTATATTTTACCGCATTTTTAATTTTTCTCAATTGCCCAAATTCTCCCCAAAAGCATAAAATTTCTTCTCTCTTTTTCCTTTTCTTCACAGTCAAATACTACGGTTACTTCCTCAATTAGATTTTTTTTTTCCTCGTCTTTTTCAATTCATCCTATAAAATCATCGATTTTAATCGTTTTCCAAAGAAGAATACAAGGAGAAAAGAACGAAGTGGCATATACTACCCAAGACTTGTGTCGTGTAGAATGGGAATATAACACCAATTACATTGAGCAAGGTAACAAGACAAAATAAGACTTCCTTTGGGTCGTCATCTTACAATTCACACCCCAAAAATTGAGCAATATTTGGATAGATGACAAACAATTCCGACCACATGGCCTACTCAAAAAAAAAAAAAAAAAAAGGATTTTATTAAATACAATCTCATTTTCTGCTGCCTCAATTAAAGATCAATACAACAACAAAAAAAACACTACAAGAAATAAAATTCCCCAAATTACATTTGTTTTACAATTTTACTAAATTGGAATTAACCCATTTGCCAATTTCCATCCAAGACCCAAGTAAAGTAAGTTCTACGTTCTAACTACTACAATAAATTACAAAAAAAAAAAAAAAAAAAAGTTGCCGTAGAAAATTCTTCCACCAAAACCAAAAGTCAGTCAATGCAAAAACTTTACCAATTTCAAAATCAAATTTAGACTAAAAGTCCATAAAATGGTTGAAGAGGTCCATGGAGGATGGAGATGGAGAGACCAAAGGAGCTGAGAACAAGCCAGAAGGACTGGCCATGAACGCGTTATGCCAAAGTGGACTCAACTCATGCATCAGCGAATAACTCTGCGGCTCAATCAACGGCGAGAAAAACCCATCTGGGATCGGAGCTAAAGTCGCCGGCGCCGGCGATAATATCCCCGGATGAGTAGCAGCTTGACCCAAGATTTCTACTACTTCCACTTCTTCTTCTTCCAACATAGCAGTAGTTGTATTAGTACTGTTGGCTCTTTCTCTGTCTCTTTCTGAAGGGCTTGTCTTTTCGATGGAGGCCAACCTCGCCGCCGGAGAGAGGTCTCCGGCGCCGGAATAAGATGCAGATGCAGATGAATATGAAGATGAAGATGAAGTAGAAGAGCCTGTGAGGCGTTGAACGATGGACATGAAGTCACTGGCTGATGAGGCATGGATGACTTTGGGAGAGACTGAGTAGATAATTACTGGCTGCTGTGGTTGTTGTTGCTGTTGTTGTGGGTTTTGGAAGGGTTTTAGAGGTAGTTTAGGTGGTGGATGTGGTGGAGGCTTTTTGATCTTGTGGGAGTCTTTGCTGACTCTCAGAGGAGGCGGCCTAGGACCTTGGATTTGGACCTCTTTTTTGGGTGTCTGTGGTGATGATTCCTGTGGATCTGGATTCATTTTTTTTTTTTTGTGTTTTTTTTTGGTGGGGGAAAGTAATTGTATGGTTATCGAGATGGGGAAGGAAGAAAGAGAGGGTGAGGTGCTTTTGGTTTTGGAGATGGGAAGGTGGGGGGAGAGAGAGAGAGAGAGAGAGGAGTGGCTTGGTTTCTGGTTGGGTAATGGGCAATGATTTTTCTTGTAAGAGGTATAGGAACTGATTATTTGTTTATTGACTTTGATCAAGCTTGTTGACTTCAAACAATAACCAAAAAATTAAAATAAAAATTTGGAATGGCAAGTTGGCAACTGGCAAGATTTCTTTTGCTAGAATTATTTATTTGGTGTTTCTTAAAAAGAAAAAATTTTGATAGGTAGAAGAGAGTAGAAGAGGTTTTGAAAATTAGATTAAAAGTTTTACTTGCTGTATTAAGTTTATCCTCTTTATTTCTTCTTTATATTATATATATTGTTTATTATTCTTGTTATATATCCTAATGCTAGGTTGTAGTTCGTGCTTACCTATAAAGTCATTCAATATTAAGTGGTCTTACATATGTGAGTTTGGTGGTTAGCTTGATTTTTACAATAAGTATTATGAATGACTCACTTGATATTAAAATTAATAAAAATAAATTGGACACATAATGTAAAATTAGACAAAAATTAGAAATTAATTTGAACCTTGATTATGCTTCAATTTTAATATAATATATATAATTAAAAAATTAATTTTGTAAGTAATTTAAAATTTTATAATTTATATCTATAATACATGTAACATCAAAAGTCTTTGCCTTTTTGTTAATTTCTTCTAACATTGACATTTAAGCTTTTGAAAACTCTAAATATTTTACTTTATTGTTCTAATATATAATTTTTATTGAAGTTTGAATTTTATAAATATTTCTTATAAAACATCAAAAGTCTTTGCCTTTTTGTTAATTTCTTCTAACATTGACATTTAAGCTTTTGAAAACTCTAAATATTTTACTTTATTGTTCTAATATATAATTTTTATTGAAGTTTGAATTTTATAAATATTTCTTATAAAATATTTCTATTAGAATTTTGCCACATCATATTTTTTTTTAAATGGTACAATAGATAATTTCATATACACACAATTATAATAAACGCCTCTTAATAACTACAATAATAATCAAGTTCAATAATTTAGAAAGATGAGAGAGAGAGAGAGAGAAGATCATACTTTTCTTAAAAGTTTTTGTACATTGTATGGATTATTGAATTGTAATTCTAATAAATGAGGAAAAATACATTTGTAGAATGCAATGATAGAACTAGGAACATAATTTCTTTTATTAATATATAATAATGTATACTATTTGTAGGGATTGGGTTAGAACATTTTTTCTGTTGGATGAGTGGACTCAGGCCCAACTAGCCCAATACAATGAATTTATAGATAATGGGTTAAAAAACTAAGCCTTAGTAACGGTTGCAACAACTAAACACAGTTGTGAGTAGACCGAATAACCAGAACGTTAACTAAAGTGTGAAAGTTTGTCCTCGGCCCTCCTCTGAGGGGTTTGTTGTTCTTATTCTTTCTTCAGTGTCTGGCTACAAGGGTTTCGAAGAGGATACAAAATGTTACTATGTTTTCTGTTCCAACTTCCTCCTGTTTCCTGGAGGATTTCTTACATTATATACCCCTTCCAGTTGATCTTGGCCCTCCATTTGTTGGTCATGCAGGTCACTACTTAAGTGTTTGTCCCATCAGCCACCTTCCTAAATCTCCTGTGAGTTGCAGCAACCAAGGCAGCACTGTTCAAGGGCCATTTCATCATTAATGCGGCCAAAACGTTAGTTGTGGGCATTTAATGCGAATGTGACAGCTTCTCCTTGAATTGCTCCTCCACCGTGCTCCCATGGCTGACCTATTGTACCTGTCCTTTTCTTTGGGATGCTTTGGGAGGCTGCCTTTGATGGCATGCCGCTCTTCCCTTCTGTGATCTTGGTTGGCCGAGGACAGGATCGTCCTCGGCGATGTTTTAGGGCACCTTGGACTTGCTTCTTTCGTCCTCGGACATTTCTTCCTCCTCGACGTGGGCCTTGGGCTTAATATAAAGTGGGCCGCGGTTGCCAAATTCTTTGACCCCACACTATTTTCAAGTTTTCATTCAAAAAATTTCATACTTGGCCCCCTCTCTAGTTGAAAATCAATCTCCAAAAATCCATAAAATTAGGGGGCACTTAACTTATATATGTGGCTGGTGACCTTCATGCAAAACAAAAATTGTTTTTTACTAACAAGAAAATCCTTTTTTGTTAAAAAGGAAAAAAAAAGTTTCTTCATCCAGAAAAAAAAAATGCAAATGACTTATGTGTTGCAACTATGTGTTTATGACATTTTGGTTGTTAACTTATCTAAGACCCAAAATTGAAAGTTGGGATTTCAGGATTTGGGTGCTACCCTTGCTGTCTAGCTCTACTTAAACAATTATTTGGATTTTTTTTTCAACATGAGCAAGAAGACTATACAATTCAGCACCATTATATTTTTATATATGCTCCAATAAATTCTCAATTACAAGAATTAAATAATCAGTTTAGTAAAAATATAGTGCAGTTGTTTATTCTTAACTCATCTCTAATCTTCGAGAGGTATACGACTCTTTTTAGACTTGATGATATTTATTTGTTAATAAATAAGTTTTATTTGCAAGAATTTATAACTCATGAAAAACTATTTGTTGAAATGTAACCTCACTAGCATAATATAGTTTGCTATATGAACTTCAAAAAATTATTAAATAGTTTTGAATTGTGCAAATGGTTAAGTAAGAACTAAAAAGTCAATAGCCTACTAATTTGTTAATAGTGGTTGTATTTGTATTTATATTCTTCTAATTTTTATTGTAAATATGGAACAAACATTTCAATCATAAATACATTCAAAGTTAGGTTTTTGCAACAAAATGTAAGATGCTATTCTAAGGACTCTTTGATTTTGTACATCAAAAGAATATTTGTTGCGAAATTGAGTATATAAATAATTATAGATGATTTTCAAGATTTAAAAAAAAAAAGTTGAGTTCTATTATTGATATATAAAAAATAATTGGGTTGAAATGTATTAAAAAATATTTATATGTGCACCATTAATATTTTGTTAATATTAAATGGATAATGCTAAGAGTATTATATGATATCTTAACTATAATATACTAGCTTGTTACCTCATGCATATGCATGGATACACTTAAAGATATACAATAAGATGCATAATATAATTCTCATATATATAATTGAAATACTATTGATAGTTATTTTTATATTTTGTTAACTCGTTAAAAAAATTTGTAAGGATATTATTAGGTATAAAATATAAATTGTCCATATTTTATTATTATTATTATTATTGTTTAACATTTTTTTTATGATTAATTTATTCTAGACTGGATGAATATTTATGATGTGGTCCCACATTTGATTCTAAAATTAAGAAATAAAACTCTTTGAGAATAAATAATTTAAGACACATGGCGCAAAATTGGAATTCTAATTTGGAATTTTAATTTGAGTTTCTCTTAACTTTACCTATTATTATATATATATATATATATATATTGGTATAATTTTTTATGGAGACATCCAATGATTAAATTCCCCACTCCCAACCATGAATTATCAAAAATAAATAAAAAAATGGATAATTGTTTTACTTTTCATATATTAATTTAGTTTCAGATCTTAGTATATTTTTTATTCTTGAATGAAAAATAAGATTTTTTGTTCATCTTTTTGCTTCGCCAAGGACAAATTCTTGGTTCTATCCCCAAACGGCATGTGTAGCGGATTATGGTGAAATGAACAAAAAGAACCGATCAATTTTATTTTATTTTCCCTAATAGTAGTCGCTAGTCAACAACGATTGTATTAATATGTCACATATCTTTAACTTGCAGCACTAAAAATCACAAAAATAAAAATGTCATTGTCAGGTTTTTCTGTTAAAAAAAAAAAAGGAAAAAAAGAAAAAGGATGTGAAGTAAAGAATTTGGGACAACAGAAGAGGGAGTTCCGACTTCCAAATCCGTGTCAATGAGTTAAAATATTTCAATTTGTGGTTTAGATCGAACCACATAGTAAGTAGTAGTTCAAAAAAAAGGCCTCTGTCAACATAAAGATGGGGACAATGACAAAGTCCGTGACGGTTAAAATGGCAGAGAGAGACAATGATGCAACAAATTATTGTTACAAATTCCATATCCACTTTAATTATTAGCTTTTGCCATACTAGTCCGTACTTTTTGTTTATAGGAGCTGGCATTGAGAAAAGATTTCTTCATGTACATTAAAAATTGAAAAGAATTAGTCTGACTCTAATCTAATGATTCGTCTAAATTTGTTCAAAGGTAACTAAAAGTGCTGTATTTTAAAAGATCAAATGCCAAAATAATTAGTACAAATGAATTGATACTCAATCAAACACTTTTTTTTGTTGTTGTTGTTGTTAAGTTTTAGCATTGAGGAAGAAGGAGAGGAGTTGAGGGCATCTTAGCAAGAAAAAAAGTAGGCAGATGCATTTATGAGACCCGAAAGTGCATTTATACCAAGTTTATAAACAGCCATCAGCCTTGAACCTTATCTGTATCATCGCATTAAAACCAACAGAGCAACAAGAAACAAGTACAAATGTACAATGGCAAAGCAATCAGAGCCACACAAGAGATTGCTAGGAGACTAGCCCATCTCATTCTCAGCCCACTGTAGAGGAGATGAGACTGGTCACGACCCACTCAAAGTGGAATACAAAAAATTGATACAAAAACTTTATATTTTACACAAAACTAAATTATTATCTTTAAAGTTACTACTGCAATTTAAATAATACTCTCAAGCGTAGGGTTGTCGTGAAGTAATAACTTAGTGAGTATAAAGTCAAATTCATAGAAAAAAAAGGAATTGATTAGCAAACCACAAGAGAATAAAAGTAAAATAATAAAGTTTAATCCAAGAGATTTTGATGGTTTGGTATAGGTAATTTAGATTAAGAGAAAATAATAATATATTAAGACACTAAAATTTAGGGATGCACACATAACACATCTATTGGTAGTCTTAACAAGATTTATTTTATAAATCAACTAAAATTCATATCAAGAATGATCTTAGTCGGATAATTTAATAATAAGAACTCAAGAATTAATTGTCTAAAGAAATTTCATGAAATTGATTGATTTTAGGTAAAACAAAACTAGTGAATTAGTTCGCAAAGAATACTAAGCATTTAACATGCCCGGAGTTTCCGATAAATCAAAGAATTATACAGAACTAAACACTTTCTAGATGATAAGTAAATCAAAAACACAATAACATAAGCATTAAAACTATAAAATAATTGTTAAGAACATACCAATAAATGGTTGGGTTTCACCATTACCTCGGTAAGGCTTCTAGCAAGCCATAACACCAAATGAAAGTCTAAAAACTGTAAATAAATTTTAAGAAACCCTAATGATCCGTTTGGATTGAGGGAGAGGGAGGAGGAATAGAGTAGAGTAAAGTAGATTTAGCACAAAATTAGTTTATTTTTAACCAACTCTACTCTATTCCCCTTCACTCCCTCTCCTTCCCACTCCATCCAAACAGACCATAAATTTTGTTCTACCGTAGCTATCTCTTGAATTTTGTCCTAAAGAGCTTTTAAATAGGTCAAGTAATCCTATTACAAGTTAAATTCTCGTTTGGAGAAAATCTCAGGTTTTCAAGCTTCACTTAACTGATGTTTTTGGCCTATCTAAAGTCATAATTTGGACTTTTGGTAAACCACAAAGTTATAGCCTATAAGGTTAACTTTCCAGCCCAACTTGAATTATCTCAATTGGACATCTGGGCTGAAATTTATATCCAAAATACTCATTGGTGCACAAGTTGGAATTTGACTTGAATTTGGTGCAAATTTCCTTTAATTCCTTGCTCCAATTGGATTAAAATTTAATTGGGTTGGTCCTTTTTAACTTCATTACGGCCCTTGTAAAAGTAAAGTCTATTAGCCTTCTTCTTTATACAAATCTGCTCATTTAATTTTATTCTCCTACGAAAGACATATTCACGCATTAAAATTCATTTAAGCACAAAATTAATTATTCAACATTATTTCAAAACCAAATATAAATTACATGAATTAACCCAAAATGAATATAATAATACTTTCTAATAATGATATAAATATGCAAAATTTAGCTATTATCAGTTACAACACTTAAGAATACGATAATCCAATGTACAAGAAAACATATCAAATTAGATTGTGTAATAAATGGTTTGATTGTGAATTTTTCGATTTAAAATTTTTTTCATTATGGCAATCCAAAATTGCTATAGATGGTTTTTTTTTTTTTTGGCTAAGTTTTGGGAATTTTCTTATATTATTAGGTAAATTTATGTCTTTTACATTAAATCAATGCAATATAACAGCTCATGTGCACAAGTCGTTTAGTAGATCCCAACAATTTTTCGTGGGAAACTATAGTCAGTCAGTCAGTCAGTCAGTCAATCGTTCTCTTTTGAAAGGAATCCATCTGGATTGGACTGGATCAATGCATAACTTGAGCAACTGAATAATTCGCAAGCTCACCGAAATTTGGAAAAATAAAAAGTAGAAAAGAAGGAGACAAAAATAAAGTGCTTCTTTTTTGGCAAACCTATAAAATTAAAACTAACTTTTTTTTTATATTCTCCAACCATATGGATATGGGTATGCTGAACTTTCAAGCTCTTATTTGGAAAAATAAAAAGTAGAAAAGAACGAGACAAAAATAAAGTGCTTCTTTTTTGGCAAACCTATAAAATTATAACTACTCTTTTTTTTTTTCCTCCAACCATATGGATATGGGTATGCTGAACTTTCAAGCTCTTATTAGTTATTACATTACATCTTAGCTTAAAATGTCCCCTCCAAAACTAGTGGAGAATTGGATACATAATTAGTTAATTATTACTGAACATGGCCCTCCACACTTCCATTTCGCCAACAATTAACTGCTGTTTGGTCACTCTTCCGATTTAATTGTATCAAGTCCGCGTGAATTTCAACTAACTCAAAATCACTATTTTTTTTTATTACTTTTAATTTATTTTTCGTTAATTAGGAATATTTTAAAATTATTAAGGGATATTAAAATTATTTATTTATTTATTAAAAAATCTCGTTTGAGTTATAGCATGGCAGAGACAAGTTTCTCTAAAACCCATGACCCTCCTCTTTAGCCGCGGCTGCTCTAGGAATATTTCTCAGGGTGTTTTTTAAGAAGTATAAATTATACAATCTAATAAAAAGAGAAATTCATATATTGACAACAACAACAATAAAAAAAACACGCTGTTGAGGGTCATTTTTTGAAATAGACAGAAGGCAGCCCAACCCAGTAATACGGGTAGCAGAGAAGCGGCAGACCAAGTCAAACCATTAGGCCCAAGCGACAGGAACAATGGATCACAGACCCTTAATACAAACAAATAGCTCTTGAGGAAGTAAGTGGGCCTAAAAGGCCCGGAAAGAGAGAAAATAGCACCCATGGGCAGTATATGGTATGGAAAAGTGAGAATGGGCCGCGGCAGGCCCAAAGTAATGTAAACAAAGAAAATAGGGGATAATAGCAAGCCCATGAACCCCAAGGATGAGAATGAGGAAATTGGGCTAGGGAAGCCCAATTAAGTTAGTAAAAGCTCATGGGATGCGGAGTTAGTAAATGGACCGAGGAAGTCCAAAGGAAGTAAATGGGTCGGAGAGGCCCAAGGGAAAAGAAAGGGACATTGGAGCCCATAAGTGAGAACACCAGTGGCCATATTAAGCCACTGGGGGAAAGAATGGAACGGCAGGCCTGAGAAAAGGCCCAGTAAGAACAAGTCATCGCGGCAGGAAATGCTAAGTAGTGCGGTAGGAAGCCAAGGCAATTAAAGAATTGGGTTGAAAAGAACGAAAAACCCAATACTGAGTAAAAGCCCAGACCCTAAGGGAGCGGAAAATCAGAGTAGTAACTCATGAAAAGCCAGAAACGGACGGCAGGCAGTACAGGCAAAGTCTCTAGTCCACGGCAGATGCATGAACAGCAGGCAGATTTTAGACATATGCACGCGCAAGGCCCAGGCACCACCAACCTGTACCTAGCCAATACGGGACATGGTGAGGTCATGGGTCAGAAGTAAGAGGGCATGGTTTAGTGGTGGGGAGAAGGGAATACCTGTTTTGAGGTTTCTGCTCAAGCTCTTTCGGGGGATACGTCTTGCTAGGATGACATACCTCCCAAAAGAGGCAAGGCTGAGTTGGAACCACTAGGTGCATGCCATGAGGGATAGAGAGAGAAAAACATCACCGCGGCAGGAAGAGGTGCCACGGCAGACTAACAGACAAAATAGTTGTCTTTGTCTGTAATAGGGGGACTCGCAGACGGAACAGTGATGGTCGGCAAGTACGCCCAGACCAGACAGAGGTAGTTAAGGGGTAGAATAGTAAAATCCGGTCACGGCATGCACTATAAGAAGGAAGCCTCTGCCGTATACAGGACACAACAAGAACAAGGCAATACAACACAACGTAAAAAAAAAAGACTCTAAGACATACTTAGGAAAACAGGGGAAGCACAATACTAAAAACCACAATTGTGGAAATCACTAAGGAAAGACTAAAAAGGAGAGAAAGATAGAGAGAAAAAGAGCAAGAGTTAGTGGCATGCACCGATAGGTCCCTTCTCTTCTCTCCATCTCGAATCCTTGCTCTCTTCTATAATTGTTCTGGGCATTGTCCATTCAGGTCCGCCTCCCTCAAACCTATTAATTTCCACGGCAGGAATTCTTTTCCTTGGAGGTTAATCGTGTTGAGAAGAGGCGTTCTTCCTCTTTGGCCTTGCTCCTGCGAACCAAACTAAACTTATTTCCTTTATCTGTTGATTAATCTTTATTACCATTTGCCATTACTATTTTATTTGTGAAAATTGTTAATATTATTGTGATTACGGATCATATGGTCATTTCCTATTAAAAGAACTATCTGGTCATTCCAGAATACACGGTTCTGTTTTATTAATTGTATTTGTCTGCCGCAAGCTTCTCTGAAACAGCTCTGCCTGCCGCAAGCACTCTCCTGGCAGACGAGGCATAGTTCGCGCACAAGCCGGCCAAGTTGAGTTCCAGTTGGACCGGTCTCGACTCCCGTAACCCAGAACACTTGGGCCTACAATCACAAAGGGGCAGCCCAGCCCAACATAGTAAAAAAGGCCCCCACACACGCAAATACATAAAGTTTACAATTGACTTCTATGAGTTTTTATATTTTGAAATCGGTGCATGATAGTCTCATTATCAATGCTACAAGCTACATCTCTTTGAATGTACACAACCAAGCAATCATTCATCCACTGAATGTAGAACAAATTATGGAGCAAAATTTAATTTTATTAGCATAAAAAAAACTGAGTGTGTTCCCAAATTTTTTTTGAAGGGTAAGCAAATAATTTTTTTAAAATTATTATATATATATAAAAAAAAATTTTAGGTTAGGGTGGTCCCAGAACCACCTTGGCCTTAAGGTGGCGGCGTCCCTGCTCTCCAGCGAACAAGATTTAAAAAAGGCTATTTCCCAAAATAACTTTTAAATATTGTTAGTTTGTTAAATGTTTCTTTTTTAAAGAATTATTTAGCAAAAATGATTGGTAAATCTCTAATCATCAAGTAATGAATTTGAAATTTAATCTCACCTACGTAAACAATACATTCATTGGTGTATTTGCATGTATATAAACACCAAAATTTAAAATTTTCATTTTGGAAGGGAATGTATTTACAAAACCGAAGGAAAAATTAATTTTAACGAGAAAGTGGAGGCGTCGAGACATCTATGTGATCAAAGCCTTGTCACGAATTGAACTCAAACCAACACTTCTGGAATTCAATAAGAAAAAACCAGTTCAAATAACTGAATTTTTTTTAGGGAACTATTCGATAAAATAAGGGAAACTTAATTGAATTCATAACCATTTCAATTTTTTTTTTTTTTTTACTTTTTATTTATTTATTTTTATTGTCTGAATATTCAATAGGAGAATCAATCTAGTCCCATTTTGAATGAGTTTTTGGAACCAAAAAGTTACTAAACTAAAAACAAATAAAATGAAATATGTTTTTTTTTTTTTTTTATAGGAATAAAATTAAATATATTGTTCTTGGATCGCCTGGTTTATATTCAAACAAACCAACAATAATATCAATAGACAACACTAAATAGCAAAGGGTCATCAGCCTCATGGACAATGCTACATGTGCTGGGCCCTAAGCCCAATAATATCAATAGACGGCAATACATGGCATTGGACCATAAGCCCAATAAGGTCCAAGATTCTTACTATACAATATTGGGCTTTCCAGCCCAAAACATTAATTACTAAAAGATTAAAAGGCCTGTTCTTTCTTGAACACATTATTTGTAAAGCGTATTGCGCCTTTAGCAATTTGACACTGCCCATCCAACTACAGAAAAAGTGAGGGGGTTGCTTTCTGAGTTGGGTAAAGGGCAATGATTATTAATGAGTTAGTGCCAGTTTGTTTTCACTTTTTCAGCCCAAAAAGTCCGTTTTGAAAAAAGTTAATGTCCAAAGCCCATTTGGCTGAGACCAAAACGCAACTTTTTGAAAAAAATTACGTTTTGGGTTTGTGAAGAAAACGCGCAGAATGGGAAAGGAGCTCAGAGCTCCATTTTGGAAAAAGCCCCATGCGCGTTTGAAATCTATCCGTTAGACTCACAGGGCAATTACCAAATTATCATTTCACACCATTCCTCATTCCTCTCATCTCTTTGCTTTGCCCTCTGCCCTCTCAATAACAAATTTCCAAATCCAAACACAAAAAAATCTATAACAAATTCCCAAATCAGCTAAGGAAAAAAAAAATTAATCCCTCGCAAATTAGGATTCCTCAAAATGCAAAACAAAAAAAATATCAGAATATAGCAAAATCCCTTGCAAATCAGAACTGTTTATTGTTTATTGACTTTGATCAAGGTTGTTGACTTCAACAAGAAACCAAAAAATAAAAACGAAATAAGATTTTCCGATTTTGTTACAGTGGCCTAAGTTGTATTTTATACTTTATTATATTATATTTTTTATTTATATTTTTAAAAAATAAAGCTAAACTAGAATTACAAACTTGTTCTTACTTTTTTTTTTTTTAGAAACTCCTGATGTAGTGAGTGATTATTAATAAATAAAAAAGTAATGATAGTAGTGGACTCAAATAAAAACTGGTAAAAATTTGCCACAACAACAATTTATAAAAGTATTATAAAATAGTTTCTGGTTATAGCATTACTCTTTTTAATCTTTACCTATACCCATACCCATACCCATTGGTTACGCTAGGACACATTTCTCTTTTATATTACATGTATTGTTTTTTCTTCTTTTCTTTTTCTTTAATCAATTAATGAGACTTTATGAAGAAGAAAAACTACTAAAAAGGTCAACATCCTTTCCATGTATTTTTTATTTTTATTTTGTATCCTCTCTTATATATACTAATATTAGCAACTTAGTTTGTTAAAATCCATCATTTATAATGTATAATATATTTAAAATATTAACGCCTTTAAACTTTTGTTAATTTCTTCTACTATTCTTTTTTTCTTTAAAAATCTAAAAATTTAATAAAATTTTTGCAATTTGGTGAAGCCACGTGGCGCAACTACGGCGTTTAAACCCAACTTTTATTATATATAATATAATATATGATATTTGTGAGAGGGAGATTTGTCTCAGACCCCAACAAAGGAATTGTTTGCTTTGGAAATGGGCCGAGGAGACCGATGTGGGATTGAGCAATTCCTTTGTTGGGGTTTGAGACAAATCTCCCACAATATTTAATTAAAATTTAACTTTATAAGTATTTCTTATAAAACATCTTCTATTTTTACCTTCTATTAAAATTTTACCACGGCATATGTTTTAATGACAGGATAGATAGTTTTATATACAAACACAATTATTAATTTATTATAAATGCCTATTAATAACTTCCATAATTATCAAGTTCCATAATTTAGAAAGATTGAAAAAACAAAAAAGAGAAGATCATATTTTGTTTTTGTTTTTTTTTTTACAGTGTATAGGTTAGTGACTTGTAAAACTGATAAATGATGCAAAAATACATTTGTATGACGCATGAGAAAACTAGGAATATAAATTTTTTTATTAATATATAATAATGTATATTATTTGCAAGTTTTTATTCAAAAAATTCACACTTGGCCCCTCTTAAGTTGAAAATCAGCCCCCAAAAAACCCAAAAATTAAGGCCATTTAACTCATATTTGTGGCCGACGAACCCTCTTCCAAAACGAAAATAAAAATCATCTTTTGAAAAAAAAATTTATTTAAAAAAAAACACACAAATGACTTATGTATTACAATTATATGTGTTTATGACAATTTGGTGATTGGCTTACTTGGGATTTAAAATTTTGGTACTACAATGTTGTCTAGCTCCACCTAAAAGATTATCTAATTTTTTTTCCCACAATGTGCAAAAGACTTTACAATTGAGTATCATTATTGATTTTAGATTTTTTTTACATTCCAATAACATGTAACTTATACATTTTAAATATAAAACCTTGATTAAAAATTGTCAAAGAATGCAAGTTTCAATTAGTTCAATAGATAAAATCTCTTATTGTTAAATAAGAGACAATATTAAAGGACTTAGATTCAAATCTCATTTACACATAAAAAAAAAAAGGAAAAAAGAGAGAGAGAGAGAGAGAGAGAGATTCTACCGGGAAAACAAAAATCTCACAATTTTTTTTTATAACACATTTGTTTTGAATTATGGTACCTCTGAGTATGATATTATTTTATTTTGATCTATGGCAAATTGACATCTTATCTTGTGAAAATGTTGTGAGATTTTGGTGTGTTCACTTAAGAACTCAAATAAAGAAACCAATTGGTATCATGGGCTTATGGAAGAGAGCAATTATCATTGAAAAAAATCATAGCTTTCAAATCCTATTTTATCTATAAAAAAATATTTAAAGAATATTAATTGCCACTAATATAATTTAAAGGATACTTACACATGACATAAAAAAAATAAAATACGTGTCTTGAATTATATAAAATTGACTTGATGATAAAATTTCTTATTTACAAGAAAATAGTATATATATGTGTACGTGTGTTTGTGTGTGTGTGTGTGTGTGGGGGGGGGGGGGGTTCCGCTACTGTTTGTGATCAGTGTCATGACTCATCACCTAAAGGCTAAAGCACATATCATCCCCGGATTAACAACAGTATTTTGTTAATTTATTCTGCATGTGTGACAAAGTTTTACTTTTGATAGTACCATATTGTCTCCACGGGCTGATGGAAGAATCATGAATCCATCCAAGCATTCTTGGAAGTGACTTGTTGCTTTGCCTCTCTCAAGCGTGTTTGAACTAGGGGTACTGAGTCCACAACCCTCTTAAATTTAATTATCTACCTTTAATGGGAAAAGGATAGTCCATGTAGACTAGAAGAGGGAGAAGCATTCTTACGAAAGTCCTTATCATTAAAATTAAGATGAAACAAAAAAAGAATATTGTAGAGAAACAACAGCATGAAGGAGAAAGAGAGAACATGATAAACTACGTGATTCTACCTTGATGCATAATGTAAAGCCTACATCCAAAATGTAAAGCCTTAAACAACTACGTATTTGAGATATGAGTGAAGTACATGATACAAAGAACCCTAGTAGGGCTTCTATAACAAAACTATCACCACTCCCTACATCTGCGCAGCCAAGGACAATAAATCTTGCTAATAGTAACATAGAGTTTGTAATTCGAAAATGTATATTTTTTGTAGGTTCTCATATTGGGTATTGGCTCCATTTGCACCAATATGAAGGGCAAGCAGATAGTATAAGCTTAAGTAGATGAAATTTTTTTATGATACTTCCAATTGAAAACAGTCCACCTCTAACACTTAATCAAGCTAACCTCATTTGGGTAAAATCCAATTAACCTTGAAAGGGTATAGAGAGAATGTCTACAACCACAATCAGTAGTCGGGCCCTACAAAATGTTGTGGACATATGTATAGGTGATTGCAAGGTTGCTAATGTTTTCCTTGGTCACCACCTTGATGCTTTAACTGCTAGCATTCACACAAAATGACAGTCTCTTCACATTGTGTTTAGGATTGGAAATGTAACGGTTGTTATGCCCTGTTATTTTGATATTTCGACACTATGATTACATCATTTGTTGTAATATACTTTGGTTTGGCATATTGTATAGATATTTCATTGGATCTTCTAAAGCATTTCCTTTCCTTTGATTGGCTACTGCTTAGGGCCTCAGGCTGATGCTGGGAAAGCTACTACATATATATGTTGGCACAAATGGCTTCTGCATTAATATTCCCCAATATATATATGGGTGGATATCAGTATATAATAAGAACTTTTATCATTTTCTACATTCATCTTAATTTCTCTTTTGGCACCGACATTGTTAGTTGAAATTCAGGCCAGTTACCAATAGATCAACAGATATTATTAGATTACCAAAATCCAAAGGTAAGCGCCACATTGTAAATATATATTGGTAGAGTTTGTAATGAGACGTGGACTGTTACAAAATAACACTGCTTTTATGTAATGATCGATGCCAAGTGTACGTTGTATCCATCAGTTGTGCACTCTACCTGTCAAATTCAGGATCACATGATACATGTGGCATGCATAACGTACAACAACTCATGACTCATGACTCATGGGAATAATTGATACAATTTAATTATAGTGTATATCCAGATCGATCGAGTATTTATTTTCTCCTAATTGATGAGAAATTGGAGTGTACGCTACTGTGCTAGTGCTAGTTTCTTCATTCTTCAGTGTAATTTATATATATGGAAATCCATATATATATATATATATATATAGCTGAAACTTTTCAACATGCAGGCATCTTGAACTTCCAATGTCGTCAAATGACTAATATCCTATGCAATGTATGAGTCAATTTACCTTGTTATATATTAACATCCTAAGATCTAACACAAGGAGGTGATTAATTTCCTGCTTTATAATTGGACATCTCCATGCAGCTTATGTTAAATGGAAGTGTAACTTTGCCCCAAACATAATTTAGTTTTCAGACCAGGCTTAATTCTTTCCCTGACATATATAGTTCTCCTTTTAAGGTATTCCTGTACAACCACTTTCTGCATTCGTCACATCCATGGAGATGGAGACTTAAAAAAGTGGCGGGCATCATTAATATGTTTGAAAACTTTATGTTTGGTCAATATTTGCAATATGTATATATTTGTGCCTAGGCTGTAAGTTAGTGGATGTTATTTTTTGCAGCACCATATATACCATTTGCATTGACTGATTTGGAATCTAACAATTCATTGCCACATGTGACATTGCAATCCTTCTTTATACTTTTAGTTTTTCCTAAGCTTGGCTTGATCGATCACACTCCCCATGTATCAATTATATATATAACCAGAATTTGAAGCATGTTCAAACCAAAGAATGCTAAGTTGCATCTGCACAAAAATATCTACATTGGGTGAGACATATATAGGGGCATATCAGGTAGTATTGACTGATGCTAGGCTCGGATTTGTGGATTACTGAATTATGTCACTAAGACTATGAAATATGATGATGCCGAAAATCTCACCAGTGAGTTGCACAATGCTTGTACGCTCGGAACTACACCTGCACAACAAAAAGGAGAAGACCTAACAGAGAGCACCGGTGTGGTGCCGGCCAAAAACCCTCCGAAGGTCAAGTTAGGACTTGTTTCAACTCTAGAGTGCTAGAGAGGGGTTAATTGTGCGTACCTTGATTTGTGAGGGTATTGGGGCTTTTATAGTAGTAGAGGGTTGACCTCTCTTCCTTGGAGTAGAAGTCTTTTCCATATAGGAATTCATGTGAGCGTAGATTACGGAACCCTTTCCTTATAGGACTCTATCATTGGGCGTGATGTCCAAGTAAAGGATTTTCTTGAACCGTCGGCCTCATGATCCGTCGGCCTGACCAGGGATGTCATTCCCGTCAGCTTCTAGAGTTTAACCCTTGCCACATGAACTGTAAGCATAAGTGTATGCTGACGGGTTAAGCATGTGGGGATGTATAACCGTCAGCCTGACGGGTTAAGCCTAAGGCGATGTCAAACCGTCAGCCTTAGTACACGCTGACGGACTAAGACTACCATGCTGCTATTATTTATTCCTTATCAAAATATATTTGGACATTGGGAGCCTGGTGCAATGATGGCGATAGACGGAGCCTTTTCTCGCATGTAATTATTCAATGGCATGCAGGAAATAATTTTAATTTTTTTTTCCACATTGGGTGCAAAGAGATTCATTTAGACAAGCACTTACTGTAAAAGAGAAAAAATAAATATATTTATTTACACAGTTACAGTACTGTGTAGTAAATGTGTAAATATACACATTTATACACCCACTGATATGAATAATTTTTGTGCAAAAATGTGTAAATTTGAGAACTTTTTCTATTATAACCATATTGATATAAATGCTCCAAAAGAAAAAATCGAAAATAAATTTGGCTAGTAAAATTTTAATTAAATAAGTAATAAGATAAAAATCAATTAGACAAAAATTTAATTTTCACAAAATATAATGTAAATACAAATTGTTATTTTTTTTTATGTGCAGTGTCAATTAAAAGATATTTAAAAAAAAAATCAATATATATATATATATATATATATATATTCATCAATTGATCAACATAATAACTTAAAAGAAAAATCCAATACAATAAATTTAAATAGATAATTTGATTACATAAAAGTCAATTGAGAAAAAAAAATCGTACAAGCTTTAAAATTTTGATATTTGTATCAATTTTTTTTTTTTTTTTTTTGATAATATACTTGAAAATTTTCCAAGATAATCTATAAGCTCCATTAATTTCTTTTTGAAGTTATGCAATGCCTATCTTTCTTATTTGCACCTTAAGATCCTAACTTTTATTTACAATTATTAAAAACTTGGGTACAATAGAATGCCTTAAAAAGGGTATTGCGGTATTGTAAAAGGCTGAGATTTAAAAAAATAAATCAACAAAAAATAAAAAGGAGTCATCAATTCAGGTGTACCACTTTTTTTTTTTTTTGAAAAATTTAAATGGATCCCATTAAAAAAGGGAGTAGTAACTTTTAAAAATAAATTATGATAAGGAAGTAGAAATGCAAAATCTTTTATTATGTTTTTTTTTTTCATTTATTTTTTGGAGAGAGTTTCAATCTATGCGTCCGCTTCTGATAATAGTTCTTTATCATCAGACCAAGACACCAATCAGTTTTTGGTGTAGGCGGAAATCGAACTTCAAATCTTTTATTCAACTTTCAGAGACTTTACCAGTTGAATTGAAACCCACATTTTTATTTCCTAATTTCAAATGCGATTTGTACCTAAAATATATATAAATAATAAGTAGTTTGATAGACTGGAGAGGGGAGTGACATTTAAACCCCACTACATATAAAAGTAAGAATATTAATTGGAAGGTAAACTTATCGGAGGAAAAGGCCTTAGTGATAATTGTGATGAAGGGGGATGGGGAATGTCTCTTTTTCACCATTGCAGAGTGGCTTCACTCAATCAATACTACAACATTTAGGTTTTTTTTTTTTTTTTTTTTTTTTTTTTGAGAGAGTTTTAACCTATGGCGTCCGCTCATGATGATGACTCTTTATCATCAGACCAAGACACCAATCAGATTTTGGTGTAGGCGGGGATTGAACCCTAGATATCTTATACAACCATCAGAGATTTTACCAGTTGAGCTAACTGGAATCCACCTACAACATTTAGTTGAGTTAAAGAATGTGGTGTTTGCTAATGGATTGGAGTGGCTTCGCTATCCCATGCAAGTAAAGGGCTAGTCCTCCTATCGCAAACCTTCCCACTTATCTATCGCATCGAGGTGAACATTTCGGCTTTGCTAGAAAGCTTTTATATAGCAAAAAAATTAGAAGGCTTGAGTTTTTCCTAAGGCCAGAAGGATGGGATTTGTTTTGTCCATTCAATTGGCTAGTCTAGCTTTCCCCCTTTTCTCTTAGTTTGTGTGTTGATCATCCTTTGATTCCCCCAATTCGTAATAGGGGTGACCCACTAGATAAAACAAGTGTGTGTATTGGCTTGTCTTCCTCTAAATCGATTTTGTGCGGCAATGCTATGAATGAAGATATTTCTCCTAGACCTAGGTGCAAGGCAAGTTGAGTATGTGGTGTTCTGTGATAGTCAAAGTGCTATGGATCCAATTCAATCCACACTTAAAGGAAGATCGTAAGCCTATGGCTCGACAAAATAGAAAGTATCAACAATAAGAAACTTTTTGGGGTTAGCAATGAAAAAAAGAGCCCGACATTTATTTCTTCGTTCATATTTATAGTTTAGTCTACTAAAAGAGGGATCGGCCTCATCGTGGTAATTAGAGGACATTTCTGATCGTTCACCTTAGTGGTCTAGCTCCATGGCATCGAAAATGTATAAGGGTTCAAATGATTCATTGAAATGAAAAAATCTTGAAAGTTCTTTGGTCAAGTGTCAGTAGCAAAACATCTGTCAATCGAGGAAGGTTTTTTGTGACAACACCTGGAGAATATTTCTGTAAATGGTCTTATTATGCGTCCTATGCTAGGAAGCATTACTCCTCTTTTCATTCCAATTCAAGAATACGACCAATAAGATTGATTGGTCTATGTGCCACTCCTATTAATTTTTGCATCTCTCTATTCCTCATATATAATTGATATCCTTCTACGACCAAATCTCAATTTGTGGAAAGCCTTTGATTAGTTTGATGGCTTCCTTATGAAAACATCAACTTTTATTATAGACGATATTACTTTATTCTTGGTGATATTGACTACATTTTTTTTATCCCTATTTGCATTTTTGTTGGTTGGTCTGGTATGAGAAGTTATGGGAAATAGTATATTACAGCATCTCCAATTTGTGAATATCTAATGATCATCGTGTTCTGCGTGCTAGATCCTCTACTAATCTATGTTCTATTGAAAGCATGACTCTAACTGATATCAACCGTCTAATTATTTTCTTTTTAGAAAAACTCCAATTAATATATGAGGCGAGACTTTTTTTTTTTTAATAAGAATCAACACACAAGATGTTATAATGGAGGCAAGAAGTTCTCTCCTAAAGTAAGAAACTTAAATGATGGTTTGTATTGTTGTATTAAAGTGTGCATTCTCATAGGTTAGGAGGGTAAGTGTAAAAGAGGGTATAGTTTAGGGGGTAAGTGTAACTATTTAAAAAAATAATAATTATAATTAGTAGAAATAATAGAGGAGTAGAGATTTGAATCATGAATGTCTCTGTTAGATATAGCAAGAAATATCAGTTGAGGTACAAAGACTCTTGGTAGCTATTTGGTCAATTGATTGCATTGTTATTATAGGTAATTTGTCCTAATATCTTTAGAAATTATTATATTTCCAAAAATAAAAATGATTAGGTTTTGTTTTTTAGGGTGAAAGTATAATAGCAACCATCAACAACCTCATTTGGTGTGAGTTTTGAGCAGGACTTCCCCCTAAAAAAATAAATTCCAATCCAAAAAAGTTTTTGATTTAGCATCTTACACACAACTTGCATAAAAGAATATTTTTTTGAGTCTAACAAAAGTCATATTCTAACCTAAGATGATGTTGTAGACAAGAAAACTTTTAGGATTTGTTTAATATAACTTAAAATGTCAACTTATGTAAATGTTTAAAACTTTACATTTAAAAAATATGTATATATTTAAGTAAAATAAATTAATAAAATAAGCCCATCAAAGCATACAATAAATCGTAGACCCTTGACAATAAATTATGAGAAAAGTTAACGGATTCCTAAGGACATTAGTTTAGAAAATATTTTTAGAAACTTTATATGGGAAAAGAAAAAAGTAACTAATTTTTTGGACAACTTTTTTATATTCTCATGAAAGTAATATTAAAACTTTCCTAAAATAATTTATTAACAAATACTCTAAAAATATCCGTTAATATAACCCATAAATTATATAAGCAAGAGTCTCCACTTTTAGTAGTATCAAGTATGTGCAATTTTTTTTCTGACCGGTTATCAAAAAAAAGTATGTGCAATTTTTTTTTAAATGATAAAATTTAAATATTTTTTTCTTAAGTGTAGTAAATTAGCTTTTCCCAATTAAATTTAAAAACATATCCGCAATGGATATAATAGTCCTTAGATAAAAATAGTAATTTTTATGCTTTATTTGTCAATACAATAGTTTTTTCAAAATAAATGAAGAAAGTTACCTAAGTAAAAGTTCGACTGTGCCCACTGCTACTCACTACTCACTGCTCGCTACTCACCAGTGGTTTTCTTTCGTAAAATTACTAAAACACCGCCAAAAGGTCATACGGAGAGATTACCTACCATATAAGGTCATTTTCGTCTTTTTGGGATTCACAAACGGCTACAAATGTAAGAAATGAGAAACTGGGGTGGACTTATGAGGTGCGCAGGTTACCCAAAGTGCGCACCTTAGTAGAACCAATCACATAGCTCCACGTCAGCACACACCCCCGGTCTCTAGACTCTCTCTGGTTCCCCGCGAGCAAAAAAGAGAGAAGAGAAAGAGAAAATAAAAACTCTCACACCAATTCGCCGGTCTTCCTCATCTACAGAGATTCTATATATTTATATATATATATTTTCCCAATTCCGATTATACCCTTGCCCATAATCCCCAGCCTGCCCCTATGGCTCCAGCTCAACGACTCATCCGATTCAGCGGCACGCTTCGGCGGACTGAAGCACCGCGCCGTCCGACGACTCCGCCGCCGTCTCCTCCGCCTAAGAAGCTGAAGCCGCTATCGGAAGTAATGGCGAAGGCTGGTTTCGCAGTTGTTGAGAAAAGCGACTACAGCGACGTGAGCTGCGAGCAATGCGGGTCGGGGGAGCGTGGCGACGAGCTTCTCCTCTGTGACAAATGCGACAGAGGCTTCCACATGAAATGCGTCAGACCGATCGTCGCTCGAGTCCCCATCGGATCCTGGCTTTGCCCCAATTGCTCCGGCCACCACCGACGTTTAAGAAGTACGCGTTTTCTTTTTGTTTCTGTTTTTAGAATCACAAATGTGACAATGTGGTAAATTAATTTTTTTATTTTTTTATTTTTTGAAGGTTTTTCTCAGAAGAAGATAATCGATTTCTTTCGGATTCAGAAGTGTAGTAGTGATAAGAAGAAGAAGGACAAATGTTCGATGATTTCTCCTATGCCATCTCCTCAAGGTCTTATTCCTTTATCTCGATCATCAATCATTGTTAACGTCATTTTCATCGAAATTCGTGTGACTACTATTTACGTTTTTTCGGAATTTTTTTTTTTTTTTTTTTTAATTTTTTATGATGTTTTTTTTTATTTAATTTTTTTTAGTGTCATTTGTATCGGACTTGATCATTGTTGATTTAATTTTTATTATTGATTGTTTGTCTTTCAAATTGTTTTCAGGGATTCTTACTGGAATAATTAAATGCAACAAAAATTGTAAGAAATTTGACAATTTCACTAAAGATACTACTTATCAAAAAAAATAAAAATTTGAAACTGAGTTTTTTCTTGGGTTTTTTTTTTGGGGGGGGGGGGGGGGAGGGGAGGGGAGGGGAGAGGGTTAGTGCTTAATCCAAAGTGAGGATTTTGAAGATAGAGACTATATATAGAGAGTATTTGTAAACATGATCGAGTTAAGGGGATAGGACAGTTAAAAGCGCCCTCAAAGCTCAAAGCTCAAAGCCTCAAGGTCTGAGCGCTTAGCTCATTTAATGAAGCATGCCTCAGGCACCCTTTTCTAGCGCTTTTTGAAGAAAGAAAAAGCCCGCTTCAAGCTCAAACTTCAAAGCTCATTTAATGAAACACGCCTTAGGCATAGTTTTCTAGCACTCTTTGAAGATGTAAAAGACACTTAGGTTCGCTTTTTATTCTTCGCTAAAAAAATATATGAATCACTAAATTCAACTCCTTGATCTTGAAGGAAATGACATGGAAATTGGATATATTAAACAAACATTGTTTTCAAGGTGCTCCATTACACAAACAATTTTTTCTTTACATATTGATAGACATGAACAAGGATAATTTACTATTCTTGTGGTTTTTGCTCTTTGCCTTTTGGATTATTTTCATTGAACCATATACTTCCTTGTGTATTTTTATAAAGCACAAGAGAATTATCCAAAATGTTATGTCTAAACTTCTATTATTGGATTATTATCATTTTGTTTTCGATTAATAATTTTTTTCAATTTTACCATATGAAAATTAAAATTACTGGTGTAAAATTTAAACTTACAGAGTGTGCAATTGCACCATCCAATTTAGCTAATTAGCAAAATATATTACCATTTTGAGGTTATTAACTTTTTTTTTTCTTATTATATGCTATGTATCTTTTTATTAGAGATTATTATATATTATATTTGAAAAATCTGTGCTTTACTTCAATCATGCGCATAGTTGCGCTTTGCACCCTGGCTCCAAGAGGCTTGTGCACTTAAGTACGCTTGACGCTTTTACACATTCAAAGTGTTTCTTTACTCTTGTTGGTAAGTAAAAGTTTTATTTACCCCCCCCCAAAAAAAAAAAGATACACAATAGCATATGTGCCTCATGGATTCCTAGTAATCCTTTAGCACGCTGAGGTATGCCCTAGGTAAAGTGTCTGTTTACATTATTGCTTGCCAAATTTAAAACTATTTGGAAGTAAGGATGTATGTAACTCTTTGAAGTTATATATTGAATGAATAAAAATAGATTTTTACATTATCTGGATTGTAGGATTATATATTGTAATCAAGCGACTTGAACTTACGAAAACTAAATAAGGACTCACATATCTGAAGAGAACGAATCTCATGATTTATGAACTTCAAATTCGTTAATATATTCACTATATCTATGATAATGTATACCTACTAAATGTATAGGATTGAACTTCAATTGCATTCAGCATTTGCCATCTCTGCCTTGGACTTGTGTGGTATATATAATTTGACCAAAAGATGCTAGTCTCTGTGTGTGTCTATGCATAGGTATGTATGCATGCATGTGTGAGTATTTACATATTGGACATTTGGAAAAGTTATGATACATACGTAGTACTTTTATGAGTCATAATCATGTTGACAGAATCAAAAGGAAGCATAAATTTATAACGCTTTTCCTTATTTTCCCCCTTCCTTTTCGAAGCAAATTCTGATTATACAACATATCTAACTAAATCCTTTCTGGATTTGTATCATTAATGGTTTGCAAGCCATGAGGGCAGTCTCTTCATGCATAAATAGTGAAGGGTAAGACAATATCCAAGTCAGCCTCTTAGGGTTCTAATTAAATGTTGCCAGCACAGGGTATTGATCCTATCTCTAATGCAAACAGTGCATTTTATTCATGACACAATTCTAAAAAAATTAATAAAGTGTCTCACTCCACCTACTTCATCTATCAGTTTTAAGATGTGAGTAGCACGCCCTACCCCTTAAGAAGGTAAAGGGGTCTAGAATAAGTTGGTGAAATGTTCTCATCTAGAATTTTTCCTTGTATGGTGCTTGTTGGCCTTGTTAAGTTATAGTCTTTTCCAAGATAAAATGAAATAAAGTGTTAGAATGATGCCTAATCATTCATTCAATGTTTTTATAACTATTTCCCCCTTTAACATGATCTTTTCAAAGACCATCTCTGTCTCTCTTTGCGTGTTGCATGTGCATGTGTGTACAAGCTCTATACTAAAGCTTAGTATCTTGTGTGATAGTGCAATTGGTTGGGGACCATGCCTCATTAAACAGAGGTCATTTGTTTGAATCTCCCCTTCTCCCTCCTCTTGGGGGTGAAAGGTTATTTGAAAAAAAAAAAAGGGTGTTGTAATTCACTTACATGACTCTCTCAGGAGGGGTTGATGTATCATTAGAGGCTACAAATATAGCATTATTATTTTTGAGTTCTCTTTTGGATTCCTTTATTTGTAGATTTCTCTCTTTTTTCTTCATGCCTACTTGCCCTGAATTTCGGTGTTTAATGTCACAATTAAATTTCTAAAAGACATGGGAGAACCATGAATCTTCGTTTGATTTTTTTAATTTTTGATTATATGAGCACTTTTTACAGAGAATGAGATAAATCTTAAACCAGGTAGTTCCTATGTTTGATATATATCTTCATGCATTGATTGTAACTTGATGCTTATGTATATTTTGAATTGACTTCAGATGCTAGAAAGCGTAGGAGACGCTCAGGATCATTGGTGTTGCAAAAGAAAAGAAGGAGACTATTGCCATTTGTTCCAACAGAAGATACTTCCCAAAAGCTGAAACAAATGAGTTCCCTTGCTTCTGCCTTAACAGCACTGCACATGGAATTCAGTGATGATCTCACTTACGTGCCTGACATGGCTCCCAGATCAGCCAACAAGGCCAAGTTTGAAAATGGTGGAATGCAGGTTTGAACTTGAAACTGCTCCTTCAATTTTGTTTCCCATTTGAATTTTTGGTCTACTTTATTGGGACATATCGACAGTATTTTTTACCATCTAGCATGTTAGTTATAGTATGTGGTTTTTCTATTAGGTTCTTTCCAAAGAAGATTCCGAGACCTTGGAACAATGCAGAGCTATGTGTAAAAGAGGAGAATGCCCTCCCCTTATTGTAGTTTTTGATTCATGTGAAGGGTATCTTTATCTTGAACTCATTTGTAAAGCTAGTAACTATATATGATACCTGCATATTGAGTAGGTTCATTGTCATCTCGTGATGTAGTTATACGGTAGAGGCTGATGGCCAGATTAAGGATATGACATTTATCGCTGAATACACGGGCAATGTGGATTATCTTAAGAATCGGGAACATGATGATTGTGATAGTATGATGACCCTTCTCTTGGCAACCAACCCATCTAAAAGTCTGGTCATCTGCCCTGATAAACGTGGGAACATTGCGCGCTTTATCAATGGCATAAACAATCATACTCCGTAAGAACCTATCTCTTTTTGTCCAAATTCTGGCTAAATTTTTAAAGAATAAATAACTAGTGTTGGTAAAAGTGCGCTTAAAGCATAAACTAGTGTTAGTTTAGCTATTTTTGCCTCTAAAGCGAAGCACTTTGCTTAGGCGTGCTCTTTGGAGCTTCTTCATAAGTTTTATGATATGATAAATGGTACACATAAGCCCATCCCTCAACCCATCGTTACAAATTCTAGAAGACAATAAAAATATCTATTAGGAACATGCAATCTCATCACCACACAGCATGAGATGGAAGACTCTAGAGCCAAAGACAAAGTGTTCCTTTTCCCTTTTACAACTTATGTCTCCTTCAACTTTCTGCTTTACTCTCTCTCTCTCTCCCTCTCCTCTACTTGATCTAAAGGCTAGTTCACCTTTTTTTCCCACTTGGTATAACCCCCCCCCCCCCCCTCCTCCCCTTTTTTTTCTTTTATTTATTTAAAAAAAAAGTCCATTTGTACCCAAAAAAAAAAAAGTGTGATTTATATCGTGGCTATCATAATCATACTTTAGTAAATTTTGTAAAGCACAAGAGAATTATATAAAATGCTATACTTCAATTTTATATGATTAGTTGATTACTTGATCGTCATATTATCTGTTAATAATTGTTTTCAAATTTACTATACTATTTTTTTAAAAAAAAATTTGTGCTTTAATTTAATTAGGTGCATGATTGCATTTTGTGCCTAGGCTTCAAGAGTCATTTGAGCTTTAGTGCGCCTCACACTTTTACCAACACTAACACTATAAATAAAAATATTCTCAATTCTTAGTTGTACAACTTTTTAAATTGCCTTTGGCTATATTTTTGTCTATCCACAACACTTCTTTTCCACTATAATCTCCAATGAACTTAACATAATTAAAGTATCTGTTTTCCTTGTATTAAGATTTACCTTTCAATTAAGAATATTTGAGTCCCTTATGCTTAAAATGGATCCAATTCTTTGCAGGGAAGGTAGGAAGAAGCAGAATTGTAAATGTGTGAGATACAGTGTTAATGGTGAATGCCGAGTCTTTTTGGTTGCTACTCGTGATATTGCTAAGGGCGAAAGGCTATATTATGATTATAATGGATATGAGCATGAATACCCTACTCACCATTTTGTCTGAGATACCATAGAGTTAGTATTGTCTAACATTCCTACACAAATGGGATGTAATTTTTGGATCCCAATAGATCCTTTTCTTTATCCATTTTTTCAAAGCTTACTCAATATTTCTGTGGAGCAACAGTTTTCTTCTACAATTAGCCATGGGCTCTTCATTGTAATTTTTTATGTAGAGCTGGCCCAATATGTGGCCATGAGAGAATAGTTTAGGCAAGGATGATTTTCCTTGAATTTGGCATATGAAGAAAGTTAGATGTCTTGGAATTTAAGAGACAAATCTTTTATGTTACAATTTTAAATGGAAATCTTATTGTTTTTTCCTTAAATATTATAATGACCATCATTTCATTGCCTCCAAGATAATTTATGGATAATTTGTTAGACTACCTTCTTTTATCATTCATTTATTTATTTTTCTTTTCCTTTCCTTCACAACACTCTGTAGAAGATTAAATTTGACAATTCGCTTTTCTGCTTGATTTACTAAGTGGTAACCCATTCCCACAAGATATATGTACAATAATGACTATGAGGAGAAAATGTTGTGAATAATTGCTCTCCATTTGAAATCACACAGTGATAGTGATGCAGTTTGTCCTGTCATATGGAAATGACATATGGATTCCTCAATCATTAGAATTGTATTTAGTGCTCAAGTGCAGAGACCTTTTAAGATGAAACTTTCATCATCAGGTCATGCTGGACGTTCACAAATGTGGGATTCTAATAACATAAAATAAGGTAAAACCCTTCTCCTAATTAAACTATGCCTAGACTCTATCTAAACTGGTCTTTCTTGTAGTTCTGAATGTTCTGTTTAGTACTTATGGCTTTCATTGAATTGGAAATACGTTCCCAGTTACATGCTTTAGTCTTTTAAATGATTACTCTCCACTTGTGATCATACTTGAAATATACTAGAATTTTTATGATTGTTGCTGGTTCTGGGACAGGTGTGAACTGGTTCACAAGTTAGTGATAAAGAAATTGTACTTGCCTCCCCCTTCTTTCTTTTCTCTATTATGTCATACTGCACTTGGGAGGACTATAGATTCTCCTTTATTGGAATCAGTTTAAAACCCATAGGAGATAACTCTACTGTTGGTCGTTTCTTTAGGGATCCTCTGGCATTTGATTTGTTTTTTTTGGCTGTTGCATATACTATCTGTTTGCTCTTCGCTAGTTCTATGTTTTGGGTTGCTTATAAAATGTTTTAGGTGCTTCATGTCAAATCTAGGAGTTAGTTTGATACCATGCTCGCGTGCACACACACACACACTCACACAAATTGTTATGGATGCTTAGGCTTATCAGCCCAAGTGCGTTGTATTGATAGGCTATACAATAGGTAATGTGCAAATATTTCTCTTGGATGTGTCCCTTAGTCCATTTGAAAGTCATGTATTACATTTCAATTATTCTCTGCCACTTTCTTAGAGATTGGACCTTAGTGTGATGGCAAGTGCCCTCTGCCCAAGTGAGTTCAAGTCCAGGAATCATTCTCTTTAATTTTTGGGGGGTAAGGCTGCCTGCCAGCCTCCTTTCCCAGACCCTGCAGAAGCTTCCTCGCCTTGTGCACCGGGTATGATATTTTTCTGCCACTTTCTTCTAATGTCAGAAATAGGTGATAATTTACAGATTTGAAATACATTATACATCCTTTCATGATTCATCAGACTACAATGGTTTAGATTATCATAGTTTAAGTTGTCAGAGAACACCCATCTGACAGTTCCTTTTTTTAGTGAAGAGATTTCAACCAAGGGTCTCAGAAATCCCAGAGACAATAATTTATTCTCGCATTCTATTGTACAGCAGAAATTTGGATAAATTCCCATACCTTCTGCATGGTTGGCTGAAAATATCTGGAGACTGTCACATTTGATTTGAGGATAATGTTGGAGATCCAGCAAATTGCAATTGGGGCTTATATGAAAAAATTAGTTACTCAAATCAATTCCAGTATTGCTGTCAGTTAGGAATTAAGTGAGAGCATTTTACCTCCTTTGAGGTGCTTAAGATAACGCCATTAGATCTTCAACCCAAAAAAAAAAAAAAAAGGATTTTTCCATTGGATGTAATCAATCGTTTTGTTTTGTTTTTTGTTTTTGGTTAGAGCTAATGTATTCTTGGGTTGCTGGAAAAAATAAAGAAGCAGTGTTAGTGGCAGAGAGGATAAGGGGATTTTTATTATTATTATTTTTTAACTAAGAATGTCAGAAAACAAGCATTCAATCATGTATCAGTTAAAGTTTTAAGCAAGGTCTCTTGGGGGTCTTAGGCAAAGTTGATTTTTATAGATTATGTTAATATTACATTCTGGAGTATTTGATGATTGGGTTGGTTACAACACTCAGCAGGATTTTGTATGTTTGAGAATTGGAGGAGAGAACTGAGTCAAAGCTAATTGATGCAAGTTGATCAATAATTAATCTCCTTTGGATTGAAGATTTGATGTACCATCTGGATATTATGCTTTTCATTGTTACACATTTTCTCCAAGACTAAAGAAAAGCCAATGTCTTATGGGCTTCTACATTTATTACTGTGCTTGCAATGGTTTTCTATAATAAGAATGAGGAAGGATATTGGTGAAAGGTTGAATGCCATCTATCTGGCTCGTCCAAGGGTAGGCAGTATTATTTAATAGATAGGTAGTCCAAATTTATTTTAGGAAGAATGTAGGAGACTACTACTAGAGTGTTCTTTGTTACAGAGATGTTTCAGCCCACAAGGTACTGAGAGAGGCCATAGATGGTGGATAACCAAACCATATTCCATTTGCGATGGGTTTTATTAATTTGCACTAGTCTTATATTTCTTTATTTCAATAAGATTCTAACTTCTCATTTTACCATGTACAAGGACACGGTACTATTTGAGAGCAATTTTTCTAGGTTCCTTTGCAGTATGGACATTCTTTAATCTTTTGATCTTGAAGCTTTGTACCTGTAAACTTACCCCAGTCAACAGTTCCTCCATGCTTTTATTAGTAGGCAACTAGCATAAAATGCATCTGCTTGAGCATGTTAGGACCATTGTTAATGCAATGCTATTACTATGCATTGATGTACTGTTCACTGTGCTATAGCTGTGTTGTGTTAGCTAATTGTGTGGCTGTGTGAGTGGTGGGTTAGAGTGCGTTTGGTTCGACGGAAAGTGATTTCCGAGCGTAAAATCATTTCAGGGGAAATTGTTTTCCCGTAAGGAAAATGTATTCTGGCTGTTTGGTTGCACTATGGAAAATAGGGCAGAAAACAAATTCCACTATTTGACTGCCTTGGAATTCGTTTTACGGATAGTCAATTCTTGCGTTTGGTTTTTTCAAACATTTTACGGAAAATATGAAATGCACAAGGTGCCCATATACACTGACCAAAACATCCAAATCACATTGATATCAACCAACACAAAATTTATGCACATATATTTATGTATAATTGTAACACCAACAAAAGTTAATTTCAACACTCATTAAATAAATAAATATGTATTTAAATAAATAATTTTATAAATAAATAAATAAATAAATAAATAAATAAATAAATAAATATATATATATATATATATATATATATATATATATATAGATTGGATTCGAGATAGTCTCCGTAGCATTTGGGTTGTTTATGGGTTTGAGGGTGGATTTTGGCTAGATGGGTTTGAGGGGATGTGGATTGGCTTTTGTAGAGGGTGGGTCAGAGGTGTGTGGATCAGAGGTGAGGTGAGGTGAGGTTGTCGAGTTAAAATGGAGGGTGGATCGGACTGAAATAAAGGGTGGATCGAATTGAAATGGAGGGTGGATCAGAGTGAAATAGGGGGTGGATCAGACTGATTTCCTAAGGTTGTCGGACATTTTTTGTTCAAACAGTGGAGGAAACTCATCGTGGTTGGATTGGTGGAGTGTGGGTCGTCGGACTAGAGCTCAGTCACCGTTTGGCGTGTCTTGCTCTGTGGAGCTCGGTCACAACTGAGCTTGGAGAGTGTGAGGAGTGCATGTGAGAAGCTGAATAGAGAGTGTGAGGAGTCTAATTGATTTGAAGGTAAAATAAAACTTGAAATCGTTTTACGGGCAATGAGGGTTATTTTACGGTCAACGCGGAAATTGATTTCCGTTTGACTGAATTTTTTGTGTTTACCAAACACACAGAGGAGTGTAAAATGGTTTACTGAAACCCTTTTCAACCAAAACAAACGCACCCTTAGTTAGTTAATAGTGGAGGTAGGTAGTTAGAGTTAGTTGGTTATGGAGTGAGTTAGTTGGTAGTGGAGGCAGTGGCATTGCAGTGAGTTGCAGAGGGGAATTGTATAGAGGCAAGGCCACTGCAAATGATTGTTAACTATTGATCAACAGAATTATTCATTTCCCTATCTCTGTTTTTTCTCTCTTCTCTCTCTCTCTCTGTTCTTTGGAGGTCCCAGCTGTCCTCGAATTCAGCTACCAAAACAAGTTCCACTTTTCAGAGCACTTGGCTACTGATAATTTTCTTGATTCCATAGTCTTCTACTTCTGAAGTGTATCCCGCTATTGATTCATTGAAGGCTGTGAGGATGCCATTATCGTAAATGAGTTTTTTGCCGTAGGAAAAGTGAGAATCAAAATGAGTATCTGCCTCCAGGACTAATCTGTCACCACAAGAAGGAAGATGGGATCAATATGCAACTCATGCTAGCTAGGCCAATAGCTGATTCGCTAAATTTGCTAGATTATAAATTAGGCCGTGTGACAACATTGTTGTTTATAGGTATAAGGTATATACTGGTGTAAGTTGTAATATGTGAGTAATCTACATTGATAGTAAAAGAATGTGGGGAAAATTTAAAAATAAAAAGTTTTGTTTTAGTGGCTCATTTGAGAGATAGTGTCGATCTGGAAACAAAGTTTCGAATTGGCACTTCAATTGATTCATTATTGAAGAGCTCACCTGATTCTCGTTAGAGAGCCACTCGATTGTAGAAATCTATTGAAAAACGAGGGGAAAAGAGGGGTTTTCACTTCCTAACATAACAACCAAGGCAACGTTTTAGAGTACTTGTATCAATCAAAGTGACATTTCAAGTGTCTTTGCGAAGTTATTCTTCATTAGCACATCTTTAGAAAAATTTACAGGTATCTCCAAGTTTGATTCTTGAAAAATCATGGCTTAGTTGTATTCTAGAGACAACTTTACTAGTAATCCTTTAGCAAACTCATTTGAGCTAGGGGCAAATATTGTGTTAAGGGTAATTTCGAGCCTTTTAGCCTACTGTTCTTGGGTTTAATCTTATTAACAACTAGTCTCTTTGCACGAGTGTTGTACGTACTCAAGGGCTCTTTTATTTATTTATTTTTCCTAAAATATAAAACTTTTCATTCATCATAATTCGAGATTGATGCATTTTTCAATCACCAAAATTCCTAGGTGTGTGATGAAATGTAACACAAAATATAAATACATCCGGACATGAATAAATCTCATCACACCCCTAGGTATATTTGTAATTGAAAAATGCATCAAACTTGAATTATGATTAACGGAAAGTTTTGTATTTAAAAAAAAAAATAGAAAAGCTTCTTAGTACACACTTGTGAAGAGGCCAGTTTTTCCAATAATAAAGAATGCATGATTAAATGATGCGTGATTTAATGATTCCATGGCTTAGCAAGAGAATGAGTTTGGAAATCACAAGTATTAAAATTTACTAACAATTGGGTTTATGGCCCCAAACTAATATGGGCTACTGAGAGCTAAGACTTAAGAAGGATGCATGGTCAATTGAATTCATAGCTGCATAAATTGCATAGACGGGCTTTAACGGTGGCAACTGGCATGGATTAAGTTGCTACTTTTCCAGGAACTAAAAGAGGTGATTGGTAAATGTGGTCATAATTGTCGAATGATATGATTTTTTTTTTAATATATATTTTAAAAAATGAATGTTGAGTGACAGTAAGAATAACAGAGCCATCCAAACCAATATTTAACAGAAGCAGATTTACAAAGCATGGTGAGAGTTGAGTGAGTAGTGGCAAGTCTTTGTCAATTGAGAAATTATATGACGAATAGAATAGTCTAGGAAAAAATAAATATTGACTTTTGTGTATATACCATTTTCAAGAACTGATGAATGTGGATCTATTCTGTCTTTTCATTTCTCCACCTAGAGCTCCTTGGTTCTTATTTTACATTTGTGAATTGTGACAAACTTTTTTTTTTCCTTATAATGCATGATTATGTATGTTTACAGTTGGCTACCACAGTTCAATAAGTCCCACACAAGATATGTGTAGTACATCAATCTTAGGTATCATATCTCATTTGATTTAACATGTCTCATAATCTCATCAGTATCACCTGTTGGAATGTTTGCCATTACCCCTCGTTCTTATTTTGAAAAATCTAGGGTGAGGGATTTGCTCCCCCCCCCCCACCCAACTCAAATCCTAAACGGACCTAACCTCAGCTATTACTCCACACAAATTTATTCTAGTCTTTAGTTTAGGCTTCAACTTAAAATTTTGAAGTTCAATGCAAATGAATCTCTACGGAGAAATTATTCAATACATTCAATGTATAACATCTCTCTCTCATATAGTACCTCGTGCGTACTGAACAATTTCAAGTTTCAACTCTCTCTCTCAACACAAGCACAAAAGGATACAAGATGCGGGATGCAAAAGCGTCAAGAAATAAAACACGTCTACTTCTAGAAAATAAGAAATAAAACACGTTTGCTTCTAAAAATAATTTCGAATCCATGAGGTTCATTGAATTCACAAGGAGAAATGATTCTGGAATTCACTAGAAAAAACAATAAACAAAAGTCTGAATTTTTATTAATATCAATAATTGTTAAAACACATTTGCTTTTGTAAATAACCTCGAATCCATAAGGGTCCTTGAATTTTTAAGGAGAAAGGGTTTTGGAATCCACCAGAGAAACAATAGACAAAAGTCTGAATTTTTATTAATTTCAATAATGGTTAAAAAAAAAACATTTACAAACTTGGAGACCTATTTAAGGGATTTTTAAAACTTGACAAACAAGAAAATATATTCTAAAATAAGTCCTAATTTATACATAACCATAATAGGAACCAAATTTGACCTAAAAAGCATTAAAAGAACCTAAAAATAAGAAAATAAATAACATAAACCTAAAACAACGAAAATTACATAAAAATATCGAAATTAATGAATTATTAAAATTAAATTGTAGATTTCGTCCTATATTAATACACTATTGTGATGATTAATCTAACATGCTAGTAAGTTTCAAAATCAAAATCAATAAGTTTGGGACACAACATTCTTCACAATTGTTGATGTAGGGGTAAACACCCAAATCCGGTATTGGGCCTTGGGCCTTGGCCGAGAACACGGGTGATCCGAGGACGATTAAATAGTAGCAAGTGGTTTAAGTTCATAGCTTCATGAGCATGATATTAATGGGAAGGTGGTTTGAGGAGGAATACCACTTCGGATAGGCTAAACGCGAGTCTGATGTAGATCCTAATGATCAAGGCGACCTTCTAGGAAGCTCTAGTGGCAGGGACGTACTTCTCAAGTGTACCAGAAAGTAGAAGCTAGGAGATACCAAGGAGAAGCTACTGCCACCGCTTTGAATGCCCTGCAGCTAACTTTCTTACCGCATTTATGTGGAGAAGACCCCTGAACAGTGCTGCCTTGGCTACCACAACTCACGGAAAGCCAAAGAGGGTGTCTGATGGGACAGGCACTCAAGTAGTGGCTTGGATGATCAACAAATGGAAGGCCAAGATCATTAGGAGGGATATATATAATGTAAGAGACCATTGAAGGAAGGGGGATGGGAAAATCAAGAGAGAAACACTATAGCAATCTAGAAAAAGACTTGCAATCAAGTTTCAAAAGCAAATACATAAGAATCAGTCTCCTCGGACTCTGCCGAGTACCTTTTTTTTTCTTATTGAAAGCTTGTTATCTCCCTTTCTTTGTCACTAAGATCTATTTATTTGTTGCTTAACTCATTAAAGCCCAGTTTTCCAATCCATTCTCTACAAATTATTGCTTTAGGCTTTTTGGGCCTAAGTCCATGTATCTTTTGGGCTAAGAGTTCAAATCAGGTCCTTACAATTGGTGCCGTCTGTGGGGAGATTACTTGGGTGATAGTGAGTGCAACATTCAACCATGGTAGGTTCAGGTCCACACTAGGAAGAATCCATAGGATCCCAACGTGAAAATCCTTTTGTTAACCTCAAACGTAGAAGGGATCGAGAGGGGAGTGTGCACATCGTCCAATCCGGTAAGAGTCAACCCCGGGGTAAGAGCTATCTCTCTCGTGAGGAAGACACCAGAGCCCTGCAACTGGAGGTTGACCAGCTGAAGAGAAAGCTGCGTCGTGCACAGCAAAACTGAACCCCCTCTAGCTCCGACGTTTCCTCCGATGATAGAGAGGATGCCAGTTGTAGACGAAGGTCAAGGACCCCACCCAGCGAGTCTTTCTCCTACGATGAGGAGCACCATCACAAACGTAGTATAAAAGCCCATCTCGCAAAGGCCTGGGAAATGACGCAATGAGTAAGGTGTTGAACCAGATTTCCAGGTCGCCCTTCACGAATAGGATTGAAGGGGCAAGGCTTCCTCAGGCGATTCAATCAGCCAATGTTCACCATTTACAACGGTCGAATGAATCCTGTGGAGCATGTAAGCCATTTCAACTAGAGGATGACTGTCCATTCCAAGGATGAAACTTTGATGTGCAAGGTGTTCCCCTCCAGTCTAGGACTCGTGGCGATGAGATGGTTCAATAGTTTAAGGGCGGGCTCCATAGATTCCTTCAAGAAGCTCACCCAAGCATTTGGCTCTCATTTTTGTCACTTGTAGCAGAGTCACTCGGCCCTTAGACTCCATAATGTCCTTGTCCATGCGAGAAGGGGAGACCCTGAAAATTTACTCGGACAGATACTGGGAGATGTACAATGAGATAGATAGTGATTTGGATGACGTTTCCATCAGTACTTTCGAGGTTGGCCTCCCAACCGATCATGGTCTGAGGAAGTCTTTGATGGGAAAACTTGTCACTAGCGTGCGCCAGCTCATGGACCGGATTGACAAGTATAAGAGGGTCGAGGAAGACCAGCAGTAGGGGAAAGGTAAGGCTAAAGTTATCCCTCAGGAGAGGAGGGATTTCAAATCAGATCGATACAACAACAACAGGCCTCGGAGGGACTTTGCTGAGTAGTTAGGGTTTACCAATACTCAGGCGGTTCACGAGGTGTTCCGGGAACCGATGCATCAAGTTCTGGAGAAGATTAAGAATGAGTCATTCTTTAAATGGCCAAATAAGATGGCAAAAAACCCTATGAGGCACAATCAGAACCTCTATTGCCAATATCATAAGGACCAGGGGCATGCTACAGAAGATTATAGAAATTTGTGGGACCATTTGGACCAGCTGGTCCGAGAAGGAAAGTTGAAGCAGCTCTTGCATCATTCCAGTGGTTAGGGGAACCAGACTGGCCAAGAACCCCCGAGAGATGCTCCTTCGAGACCTCCTTTAAGCACAATAAACGTCATATTCGCCGTTCTAGGAAGGATCGGGTCTTGCCTTTCCAGGGTAATGTCTGTCGCTCGACTGACTGCTGAGGACTCAAATGCTATGCCAAAGAGGGCTAAAGTGAGTACCCAGCCGGCATTGAGCTTTTCCAATGCAGATAAGGTTAGAACCATACAGCCCCATGACGATGCTTTGGTGGTCACACTTAGGATTAGGGGGTATGACGTGAAGAGGGTGATGGTGGACCAAGGCAGTGGCGCCGAGATAATGTACCCCGACTTGTACAAGGGGCTGAACTTGAGACCCGAGGACCTAACGACCTATGATTCACCCCTGGTAAGTTTTGATGGGAAGGTCGTCATCCTGAAAGGCCAGATCAGGTTGCCCGTGCAAGCTGGTTCAGAAGTGGTGAACATGGACTTCATCGTGGTAAATGCTTATTCCCCCTTCATGGCCATTATGGCCAGGCCCTGGTTGCATGCGTTGGGGGCCCTCTTTTCTACCCTACACCAAAAGGTGAAATATCCGTCGGGCAGCCGAATTAAAGAGATTGTTGGGAGTTAATCCATAGCTTGGCAGTGCCTGGTAGCCGCCATCTTACATCAGCTCGAGGCTGAGTCCTCGGCCTCTGCTGTAAGGGAGTCATAGCAATTAAAAACTCTGGATTTGCCTATTGATGGATCAGACGAGGAGGCGAGGTGTGAAGACTTAGAAATCATTGTTGTCAGTAATGATCCGTAGAAGTTTTTTTTGATTGGAACTCAGCTTCCTCCTCTAAAGAAGGAAAAGCTGATAGAGTTTCTTAAGAGAAATGTGGATGTATTCGCATGGAGTGCTTACGAAGCCCCGGAGGTGGATTCGAGCTTCATCTGCCACCATTTAAATGTTAACCCATCTGTCACCCCCAAGAAGCAACCACATCGGCGCTCGTCCAAGGATCACTTTGATGCTGTCAGAGATGAGGTGAAGAAGCTCAAGGAGGTAGGGGCTATCAAGGAGGTTTTCAACCCTGAGTGGTTGGCCAATATAGTTATTGTGAAGAAGAAGAATGGGAAATGGCGAGTGTGTGTGGACTTCACAGATCTAAATAAAGCTTGCCCAAAGGATCCCTTCCCTATGCCTAGAATAGACCAACTAGTGGACGCAACCGTGGGCCACCCTCGGATGAGCTTCTTAGACACCTTTCAAGGATACCACCAGATGCCACTAGCCCTGGATGATCAGGAAAAGACAGCTTTTATCATTCCCATTGGAAACTACCACTACAAAGTGATGCCCTTTGGTTTGAAAAATGCAGAGTCTACCTATCAGAGGATGATGACTAGAATGTTTGAACCACAATTGGCCAAGAGTATTGAGGTCAATATAGACGATATGGTGGTGAAGAGTAAGGTGGTGTCCAAGCACGTAGGAGACCTCAGGAAAATTTTTGAAATTCTAAGGAAACACAAACTGCGGCTCAATGCTTCTAAATGTTCTTTTGGGGTCAGATCAGGAAAGTTTTTGGGGTACATGGTTAAGTACCGCGGAATTGAAGTTAACCCTGATCAGATTAAGGCAATCAATAGTTTACAACCACCTTAGAATCTCAAGGAAGTCTAGAAGCTGACTGGAATGACTGCTGCCTTAAACTAATTTATCTCTCGATCAATAGATAGATGTAGACCCTCCTTTCTATTGATGAATAAGTGGAAGGGATTTGAGTGGACTAAGGAGTGTGCTTTCGCCTTCCAACAGCTTAAGGATTATCTCTCAGGGCCACCTATCATGTTCAGTCTTGAGGTGGATGAGGTCCTGTTTGCTTATATTATGGTGGCCCTCTGTGCCGTGGGCTTGGTCTTGATACGAGTTGATAGCGGCATACAAAGGCCAGTTTATTATGTAAGCAAGTCACTACATGAGGCCGAGGTCTGTTATCTGCCACTAGAGAAAGCCATTTTAACGGTGGTACATGCTACACGTAAACTCCTCCATTACTTCCAGGCACATACGGTAGTTGTCCTAACTCAGCTCCCACTCAAAACTCTACTCCGAAGTGCTGATTATACGGGGAGGATTGCTAAATGGGGGACAATGTTGGGGGCTTTTGACATCAAATACATGCCTTGTACCTCTGTCAAGGGTTAAATCCTCGCGGACCTGGTAGCCGAGTTTGCTAAATCCCCGTTGGAAGAGGAGGCAGAAACACAACACATGGATGGAAAATCGGTTGGCATGATCTCTCAACAAGGTCCCTTATCCTGGAAAGTATACGTTGATGGTGTAGCATATCAGAAGGGTTCCGGAGTAGGGCTAGTTTTAGTGTCCCCTGAAAAGATCACTATTGAGAAGTCATTGAAGCTAGACTTCTCGGCCACAAATAACGAAGCTGAATATGAGGCTCTAGTGATCGGAATGGCCATGGTTCAAAGAATGGGCGGAAAGGCAGCAGAGATGTTCTCGGACTCAAGATTAGTCGTTGGCCAAGTGAAAGGAGAATTTGAAGTGAGAGATGAAAGAATGCAGGAGTACTTGAGTCAGGTTAGACACTTGCAATCAGGGTTCGAATCTTTCAACCTGTTGCATATCCTTAGAAGTGGAAACATATATGTTGATTCCTTAGCCACACTTGTCACCTCCTCGGCGCAGAGCCTGCCCTGAGTTATCCTTGTAGAGGATTTGTACAAACCCACAGAGGTGAAGAGAAAGGTGATCCAGGTCCACTAAGTTAGAGTAGGGCCTAGTTGGATGGACCCCGTGGTACTATTCTTGAAGGAGGATATCCTGTCTGAGGAGAAATCAGAAGCGAACAAGGTACGGAGAAAGGCTCCTCGGTTTTGGCTGTCCGAGGACCAAAAATTATATAAATGCTCCTTTTCTAGACCATACCTGCTCTGCATACACCTCGATGCAACAGAATTACTCCTTGAGGAGTTACATGAGGGGATTTACAGAAGCCATATTGGAGGTAGATCTTTGGCGCACAGAGCCATCACTCAAGGCTACTGGTGGCCGAACATGCAAAAGAAGGCACAAGAATATGTAAGGAAGTGCGACCAGTGTCAAAAGGTTCGCACCAAACATACACCAACCGGGAGGAGTCCTTAATCCTCTGTTCAGCCCTTGGCCATTCGCTTAATGGGGCTTAGACATTGTAGGCCTTTTCCCCAAGGCAGTCAGGGAACAAGAGGTATCTACTAGTCGGCACAGACTACTTTACTAAGTGGATTGAAGCCGAGCCCTTGGCAAACATTAGGGACGTGGATGCCAAGAAATTTGTCTGGAAAAACATTGTCACATGGTTTGGGGTCCCTCGTACCCTCATCTTAGACAATGGCCTCCAATTTGATAGTAAGTCTTTCAGGAGATATTGTTGTGACCTGGGAATCACGAATAGATATTCTACCCCAGCCTATCCCTAAGGGAATGGACAAGTCGAGGTTGTTAACAAGGTCATAGTAAGTGGCTCAAGAAGAGGTTGGACGATGCGAAGGGAAAGTGGATGGATGAACTGTCACATGTCCTGTGGACGTATTGAACCACACCTCGCAGGTCAACAGGGGAGACCCCCTTCTCAAAGACTTATGGAGCCGAAGTTGTTATCTCTCTAGAGACTAGCTTCCCTACACTGAGGACTAGCTTTTTCAATCCGAGCAATAACAATGAATTGCTAGAAAGGAGCTTAGACTTTATTGAAGAAAGAAGAGAGAATGTGATGGTTCAACTAGCATATTACCAACACAAACTCAAGCAAGGTTATGATGCCAATGTGAAGCTGAGGCTATTAATGCCTGGTGATTTGGTGTTAAGAAATGTTCTGGGTGCTGCAAAGAACCCAGCATGGGAAAAGCTAGGGCACAACTGGGAGGGCCTATACCGCATCACATCGGTGGCTGATATAGGAGCTTATTTCCTTGAAGACCTAGATGAATGTGTAATACCACGTCCTTGGAATGTAAACAACCTGAAAATGTATTATTATTAATGAAAGTTTCCTTTGTCATATGCTCACTTATTGTGTAAATACGTCGTACTTCCTATGACATCTTTATAAGTGTTTAAATAGAACCTTAGTCATGCATGGGTCCTCGGACTAGATGCTTTGGGAAAATTAACACTCCATGACATCTTTATAAGTGTTTAAATAGAATCTTAGTCATGCCTGGGTCCTCGGACCAGACGCTTTGGAGAAATTAACACTCCATGACATCTTTATAAGTATTTAAACAGAACCTTAGTCATGCCTGGGTCCTCGGACCAGATGCTTTGGAAAATTAACACTCTATGACATCTTTACAAGTGATCAAACAGAACCTTAGACATGCCTAGCTCCTCGGGCCACATGCTTTGGGGGAAATTAACATTCTGTGATATTTACTTGTTTTTCACTAAGTGTCAAAACAGATCCAAGATTATAACCAGCTTCTCGGATTTTTAGCTTTGAGTAAGTGAAAGTCCTTAATTATTTATCCAAGTGTTGAGCAGAATGAAGAATATCTCCCCCTTTTATTTTTCACAAAGTATGTATCTATCCACACTAGATTCAGCCTTCATTGCAGGAAATTCAATTCTTAATACAAATATGCGTTATACCCCTTTATTGTTGATACTTGATCAAACTACTCAAATTATGGGCAATATGTTATTATTAGTTTTCATTAAAGACGAGCAGCAGCAGTTTAATGTTACTTATAACTGTAATAAGCTTCGAAGCACATAAAAGTAAAGGTACGAGAGGTAAAAAGAAAAACATTTTCATTAAACAAAAAAGAGAATACATTATGTTTGATGGCAGAATGCCATCACAAAAGAGTTACACACAGAGAAAACTACGAAAGAAAATCCTATACTTAAGCATTTGCCTGTGGAGGGTCCTTCTTAGGATCAGCCTTCTCAGATCGAGAATCCTTAGCCTGGGACTTAAGCTTCGCATCCTTGGCCTGGGAGACCACATCTTTGATGGTAAGGTCATCCTCGGAGGGGTTGGCCTTCATCGGTGGCTGAGCCTCCTTATCCACTCTAGGCCTTTCAGAAACTTCAGCAACAAGAGGGGAAGCTTGGGTGGTAGGGAGCTGCTCGGGAGGAAGGGCCGTATCCGAAATTTCTCAAATGTCCTCCGGAAAGAAGATGTTCTTGGCCCTCCTCAGTTCGGAGTTTGCAGGGACTCCTGCTCGGTCAAGTGCTATTGCCCATGACTTGGTGCAGTAGTCTCTGCATGCTCCGGCCACCTCTTCTACCAGCCGGGTCTCCGTGTCTCACACCCCACGTTCATAGGATGCCTTCACTGTGGCCTCAGCGGCTTCCTTGGCCACTTCAACTGCCTCTTTAGCTGTATCTTTGACCTTCTACAGCTCGGCCCTAAGATCCAAAACTAGTTGTTTCTGGGTGGCCAAGTTCAATTCAGTTGTGTAGAGCAGCTTACGCTAATCCTCAGCTTGGGCCTTAGCATTTTTCAGACTGGCCAGGGCGCTCAAGTGTTCCCTTTCCGCGGTGGTCAGCTTATTGGCCAGCTCTGTGTGCTCTTCTCTAAGGGCTCCGAGAGCCTTTTCAACCTCAAAACAGGAGTGAGCCTTAGCCTTAACCTTGTCACGGGCATTCCTGACCCACTCCTCAGCTACGTAAATTTGCTGGTTAAGCTGCATAAAAGTAGCAAAGAGGTCATAAAAAATATATACATATATGAATAAATGTGCATCTTAGTATTTAACAAAAAAGGATGTTGACTGACTTACCATTGTGAGGTCCGTCTTCAATGACATGAAAATGTCCGGTTGCCTGGTATGCCTGAGGCTCTTCATGTCTCTGGGAAGGAGAAGAGGTTGCTGTAAGGCCTCGGCGAGATGGGTGGCATGCCCCCTTTGAGATTCTCAGATCGTGGCATCCCAAGGAATGGGAGCACCCTCCAACTCTAGCCGAGGAGCCTAGGTACGGTTGGCGCACTTCAGCTTCATCCCGACTCTCCACAGAGGTGGCCCTCTTGTCCTTAGGGTCCTTAGTTTTCTTCGGTTGTTTAGCACCCTTTTGAGGGGCCACCTTACCTTCCTCCAGATCCTCAACTGGCCTTTTCTTCTTCAAATTCGGATTGGCGTGCAGTCTGAGGTCAATAGGGGGGGAAGAAGAGGAAGACTGGGAGGAACTTGGGTCTTTGGAATTTCTTTTGAAGTTGACCCCTTGTTCCTGTTGGCTAGTAGACCCTTTAAGCCGGTCGTTTGCTTCAGGTCCATACCTTCTTCTTCGGCTTCTGAGCTAGTATCAACCCAAGCAACTATTAACCTCGGAGAATGTGCAACAGAAAATCTATCCAAATCGGCCTCAGAGTCCAAGAGATCTATCGGCCTTTCTGGCACTTCACCTTCCTCCACAAAGCAGAATTGGTCGATCTCGGCCTCGAGGGATAAGTGTATAGAAGCTGTCTCCTCTCTCGGAGCAACTATTTCCTGGGGGATGCGTTGAATGGGCAGCTCAACAGGTGGAAGGTCTCTCCGAGCTAAAAACCCTGGCTTAAAGATGTCTATGCGTGCTAATCTAGGGTCACCAGCCCTTATTGCCTGGCCTATGTCCTGAAATATGCGAGACAAAGGCTCGTAATCCAAAATTAGATGAGCTGCTCGTAGCTGTCCGTCTTCGCTTATGAATATCTCGGATCTTAGCAGTTTGTTGAGACCTAGAGCGTTGACTAAGCTAAGCCTCGGAGCAGTGTGGATTTTATCTGCAAAAAAACATTCGAGGAGGAAGTCGTGGTTAGATCTATAAAAACTATTGTCCAAGAAGGCGAAATGTTAAGGCAGAGTTAAAAAAAGAAAAAAAGAAAAAAGAAAAAGAAAAAAACTAAGAAGGCTAAAGTCCTTGCTAAGGGAACTAATCCCAGGGCACCCTACCTGGCTTTCCCGCCCGAACTGGGCAGTGAAGACCATCGTGCCACTCCTCAGAGATGATCAAATAATCATCCTTCAAGCCCTTGTTGGACTTAGGAAGGCAGGATATCAATCTAACAACATCGGATCGGGACTTGAGGTAATATCCCGCGCCGACAAGGGAATGACACTCGTACATATGAACGATGTCGTGCCATGTGAGCCTTAAGTTCATTTGATCGTTCAAAGCATCTATGCTCCCTAGGACTCTAAACAGGTTGGGGGCGCACTGATGGGGATACAACCTGTGATTGAGCAGTTAGTCTCTGGTTATTCTACCCATGGGAAGTGTCATTTCTCCCTCTATAAAGGCGATCATAGGAATGACAACTTCACCCTCCCCTTTATCTGTAAGTACTTGGTCCGGGGCACAATATTGTAGGCCTACTCCCTGTGGGATATGGTATTTGGCCCTAAAACCTTCCATACCGGCCGGAGAGTCTACTAAGTGCTTGAATCTACCCATCTAAGCAAACGGAGATGACGCGAAGGAAGTTTTCTAAAAAAGAAAAGAAGGCCGAGGTGGTTGGCCGAGGAGAAAAAGAAAGTTTAAAGAGATAGATACTTACAAAAACGAGTGTATTAAACCCTGAACCTTTAAAAAAATCTTTTGGAAATTTCTTAAGAAAAGGATTAGGAAGGCTTAGGAGTGTAAGGAGTTTAGTGAGTTAGAGTGCTTGAGATCTCTGGAGAGCTTGAGAATTCGTAAAATGGGGGGAAAATGATTTCCCTCAAGGCTTTATATAGAGGGTGAAAATGAGTGGGAGTTATCCCACTTAAAATTCCAGGAGAAAGATCAACTGTTAGATCTGCACCTCACTGTTAGATCTGGGGAACAAGGAGCCGCTTGGAGCAATTAATGGTGCCCTACGGGCTTCGAAGCGTCAGTGGCAATTATGGGGCGCGTGAAACGGCACTCTTGCACGTGTAAATCAAGAAATTAGTTGGTGTTAACTCTTAAAAAATCAAAACCCCAATTTTCTCCTCGGATGAGAGGGAGAAATTGGAATTTTGAGGGGCTATTGTAGGGTAAAGGCCCAAATCCGGTATTAGGCCTTGGGCCTTGGCCAAGAACACGGGTGATCCGAGGACGATTAAATAGTAGCAAGTGGTTTAAGCTCATAGCTTCATGAGCATGATATTAATGGGAAGGTAGTCCGAGGAGGAATACCTCCTCGGATAGGCTAAATACGAGTTTGATGTAGATCCTAATGATCAGGGCAGAGACATATTTCTCAAGTGTACCAGAAAGTAGAAGCTAGGAGATACTTAGGAAAAAGCTGCTGCCACCACATTGAATGCCCTGCAGCTAACTTTCTGGCTGCATTTATGTGGAGAAAACCCCTGAACAGTGTTGCCTTAGCTACCACAACTCACAAAAAGCCAAAGAGTGTGTCTAATGGGACAGACACTCAAGTAGTGGCTTGGATGATCAACAAATGGAATGCCAAGATCATTAGGAGGGATATATATAATTTAAGAGACTATTGAAGGAAGGGGGATGGGAAAATCAAGAGAGAAACACTGTAGCAATCTAGAAACAAACTTGTAATCAAGCTTCAAAAGCAAATACATAAGAATCAGTCTCCTCGGACTCTGCCGAGGGGGATTTTTTTTTTCTTTTCTTATTGAAAGCTTGTTATCTCCCTTTCTTTGTCACTAAGATCTATTTACTTGTTGCTTAACTCATTAAAGCCCAGTTTTCCAACCCATTATCTACAAATTTATTACTTTGGGCTTTTTGGGCCTAAGTCCATGTACCTTTTGGGCTAAGAGTTCAAATCGGGTCCTTACAGTTGACATGACATGTCATGATTTGGGCATAATAAAAGTTGGGTTATTGGTGGTGTTGGGAAATTTAGACCCCAGTTGATAGAATTAACAAGTTTTAAATCCAAGTTGTTAATTAGATTAATATGAATAAAACTTGTTAAAACAAACAAACATTAATATCATGTCAATAATGAATGCAACGGAAACGTAAATAAGACAAGATATGATGACCTAGAAAAACTAATGAAACAAACTAGTTTCACAGTAAAAACCTAGGGGGAAAACCTTCCCGAAAAGCAATCCACTATAGTAAAGAGAAGTTTCAGATCTACTACAAAAACCTTTGTCCCTAGACTCTACAATCCCCGTAGATGAACTCATAGCAGAAACCTTCCACTGCTTCAGAACCTCTGAACTCTTCAATATATGAACGCTAGCCTTTGATGCATGAATCCCAATACGTGACTAACCAATTGCGCGGATCCCAGTACGCGACTTAATCACCAACTAGAAGAAGATTGTTGGCTGCAAAGTTCTTCACTTCATCAACAATGAAGATCAAGAAGCACTTGGTTACAAAACTCTAAGGCGTAAAAGATGCAGTAGCTTCTTTCAGAGAGAATAAGGCATCGGTCACCTTTTGCATATGTTCTCCTTGTTTTCTCTTATGTGACGGCCTCTAAAATAAGCTTTATATAGGTCTAGGGTTGTGAGAAAAGAAACCCTACAAAAATACATAAGCCTGGCCCAAAAATTAGATCTGAAAATTCTGATTTCCATAACCTCGATAGATAGCAGGTGTCAAGCAGCTATCGAGCTACCTGTCCGACTTTATTGAACAGCTTTTCTTCACTTGTTTCTTGGTCCAATCTTCATGACTTTAATACTAGACTTCAACAACATGTTTCTTGAAGTATTAAATACATACTAGATCTACTCAATTACAAGTAAAGTGCGTTTTGTCAAAGGATTAGCCAACTACATAAAATATTGACATATGTTTCTAACATGATCCACATATGTCCTAACAGGTGGGCCAAGTGATGTTGTTCAAAACATAACATGTCATGTCAGCAACTGTGAAAAATGTTGTGTTACTAACAATGACAATGACCGAATTTAATTTAGGGGCAAGATTAAAAAATGGAGTTGAAAGTAAAATTGATTTAAAACATGTTAATTAATATAAGTAATAAAATGTAAATAAAAATCTAAACAATAATTTGATTTTCACGTAAAATGAAACATAAGCATAAATTTTAATTTATTCTTGAATATTAACAAAAATAATTATAAACAAAATAACTTTAAAAAGTAGTCTAATTTAAGAAATTAAACTAATGTTTTATTTATTAAAATTTTAATAATACACCTATAAATTTTCAAGAAAATATATATGTCCAATTCCTCCAAAAAAAAAAAAAAAAACAAAAAACATATATGTGTATATATTCTCTAAAAAGGTTGTTAAATATTGCAAAAATAATTACAAAAAAGAAGAAGAAAAGTTAGATGCATTAATTTTTTGACAATTGACAGTCTATCCATTTGTGTACCACACTACCGCCTCAAAAAAAAAAAAAAAAAAAAAAAAAAAAAACTAAAACTAAAACTAAAACTAAAATAAAAAGGATGTCCTATTATTAATGGGAAAAGTGTAAGTCATTGATTGGAAATTGGAAGAGGGTTCTTGTTTTTGTTTTATTCTTTTTCTTTGCGATGGAAACTGTAAAAGGGAGAGGAGTTTTTATTTTTATTTTTATTTTTTGTAATTTATTGTAGTAGTTAGGATTTAGGACGTAGAACTTACTTTACTTGGGTCTTGGATGGAAATTGGCAAATGGGTTAACCCCAATTTAGTAAAATTGTAAAACAAATGTAATTTGGGGGATTTTATTTTTCTTCGCTTGTAGTGTTTTTTGTTGTTGTATTGATCTTTAATTGAGGCAGCCGAAAATGAGATTTTATTTAATAAAACCTTTTTTTTTTTTTTTTTTTTAGTAGGCCATGTGGTCGGAATTGTTTGTCATCTATCCAAATATTGCTCAATTTTTGGGGTGTGAATTGTAAGAAGATGACCCAAAAAATGTCTTATTTTGTTTTGTTACTTTGCTCAATGTAATTGGTGTTATATTCCCATTCTACACGACACAAGTCTTGGGTAGTATATGCTACTTCGTTCTTTTCTCCTTGTATTCTTCTTTGGAAAACGATTAAAATCGTTGATTTTATAGGATGAATTGACAAAGATGAAAAAAAAAATATATTTATGCTCTGTTTGTTTCGTTGGAAAACTTTCTGTAAAGATAGTTTTTTACATTTTTCAGTATTTGGTATCACCAAAAAAAAAAAATACTAGTCAATGGAAACAATCTTTAGTCAATGGAAAAAATAAGGCTTATTTTCTATAGGTTGCTTTCCAAAAAAAAAAATATTGGAAAACGATCTCTCTCTCTTACTCGTTGCATCTCTTATAAATATTATATTCCTCTGTAGTCGGTGGAAACATAATTTTTTGGCGCATTCTCTCTCTCACGGTAAGCTCTCTCACTTCCTCTCTCTTCTCTTTGCTTTTTCTCTAATCATATATTCTTTACTTTGAATTTTAAGCTTGATTTTTTTTTTCAATTTTCAATTTGATGGATTCTAGGAAGAAGTTACTTCTTTTTGCACATAAAAGTACAAAACAAAATATAAAATAAGGATGAGACCCATTGCTTTTTATGCCCTATGTATGCAGGGGTGGCTTAATGTGTTTGGAAGCTTAATGTGAAAATTGAAATTGAGGCATTTTATATATTTAAATATTGTAGGGACACATTTTGTAGCCCAAGCCCAAGGTGTATGGGATCTTGGATCAGTGAGTCCAGTACAATGAATTTGTAGAGAGTGGGTCAAAAAGCTAGGCTTTAATGAATTGGACAACGGCTAGTATGGACGTAGGAGATGATTAAACAAGAACTAGGGACATAGAGCTGAACGAATTCATTGTCCGAGGAGACGAACTCACTGTCTGAGGAGGTAGGTCTCCATATAAATTGATTAATACAGAGTACAAGTGCAATTTAGATTGCTACAGTGCCTCTTCTCTATTTTTCCGGTCCCCCTTTCTCTAAGTCTCTACCCTTATTTATACTACATCTATTCCTTCACCTTTACCCAACACGTGGACAGTTGATGGTTTATCCTGATACTTGTCCCATCAGCCCCCTCTAGAAGTCTTCTGGGGTGGTTGCAAGGCTGCAATAATACTGTGCAGAGGTCACTTCCTCATTAATGCGGCAAAGGAGTTAGCTGGGGTGCATTCAATGCGGTGACAGCAGCTTTTCCCAAGATATTTTGGGATTCTTCTGTCTTTTGTTCCTGCAACGCTTATCCACATTTCCAAAGCTTCATGGATCGCACCTCTAGATGGCAAGCATCCTTTACAGACCTCGGCCTTGGTTAGCTGAGGACAAATTCATCTTCGGCAAAAACTCCTAGGTCATTATGTTCAATATTGTCTTCCTTATCCACTAGCATGGGTTTCCTTGGCTATACTTACCCATCCTCGGACGGCCCCTTATCCTCGGCTTGGGCCTTAAGCCCAAAATCCAGTTGTATGATATGGGCCCATGACCCCACAATAGCCCCTCAAAACTCCGGTTTTTTCCTCTCATCCGAGGAAAAAGGTGGGGTTTTGAATTCTTAAGAGTTAATTCTGCTTTGATCCTTTGATTTACACCCGGAGGAGTGCCATTTCACGCGCCCCATATTTGTACTGTAAATTCCTCCTTTCAGAGCTACCAATATGAGGAGTTGGTTATAATTTTGGGTCTGTCTTGACATTTATAGAAAGATGCCATATGTGTTAATTTTCCCAAAGCATGTGGTCCGAGGATCCATGCATAACTAAGGTTCTATTTAATCATTTAGAGAGATGCCAGAGTGCTAACTGCCCCACATCATCTGGTCCGAGGACTCAGTCACAGTTGAGTTTCAGTTTAAACACTTGGGAAAGTTGCCGTTGAGTGTTAACCAACTCGTATCATCTGGTCCGAGTATTACAGGCATGATTGAGTTTAAGTTTAAACACTTGGCGAAGATGGCCTGGAGTGTTAACTAACTCTAATCATCTGGTCCGAGGACTACAGGCATGATTGAGTTTAAGTTTAAACACTTGGGAAAATGGCCTGGAGTGTTAACTAACTCTAATCATCTGGTCCGAGGACTACAGGCATGATTGAGTTTAAGTTTAAACACTTGGGAAAATGGCCTGGAGTGTTAACTAACTCTAATCATCTGATCCGAGGACTACAGACATGATTGAGTTTAAGTTTAAACACTTGGCGAAGATGGCCTGGAGTGTTAACTAACTCTAATCATTTGGTCCGAGGACTATAGGCATGATTGAGTTTAAGTTTAAACACCTAGGAAAATGGCCTGGAGTGTTAACTAACTCTAATCATCTGGTCCGAGGACTACAGACATGATTGAGTTTAAGTTTAAACACTTGGGAAAATGGCCTGGAGTGTTAACTAACTCTAATCATCTGGTCCGAGGACTACAGACATGATTGAGTTTAAGTTTAAACACTTGGCGAAGATGGCCTGGAGTGTTAACTAACTCTAATCATCTGGTCCGAGGACTACAGGCATGGTTGACTTTAAGTTTAAACACTTGGGAAAATGGCCTAGAGTGTTAACTAACTCTAATCATTTGGTTCGAGGACTACAGGCATGATTGAGTTTAAGTTTAAACACTTGGCGAAGATGGCCTGGAGTGTTAACTAACTCTAATCATCTGGTCCGAGGACTACAGGCATGATTGAGTTTAAGTTTAAACATTTGGGAAAATGGCCTGGAGTGTTAACTAACTCTAATCATCTGGTCCGAGGACTACAGGCATGATTGAGTCTAAGTTTAAACACTTTCCCCGGGTGCCTTATAAGGCTCAGCCCCGTGTGCACTACCACAGCATGAGGTAGCAGTTTTTGAGACTTGCTCTACTTCGCATGTGTAGCAGTAGTAACAGAGTGTTAACTTCCCCTTAGCATCTGGTCCGAGGACTACAGGCATGACTAAGGTTCACATTTAAACACTTTCCCCGGGTGCCTTATAAGGCTCAGCCCCGAGTGCACTACCACAGCATGAGGTAGCAGTTTTTGAGACTTGCTCTACTTCGCATGTGTAGCAGTAGTAATAGAGTGTTAACTTCCCCTTAGCATCTGGTCCGAGGACTACAGGCATGACTAAGGTTCACATTTAAACACTTTCCCGGGTGCCTTATAAGGCTCAGCCTCGAGTGCACTACCACAGCATGAGGTAGCAGTTTTTGAGACTTGCTTTACTTCGCATGTGTAGCAGTAGTAACAGAGTGTTAACTTCCTCTTAGCATCTGGTCCGAGGACTACAGGCATGACTAAGGTTCACATTTAAACACTTTCCTCGGGTGCCTTATAAGGCTCAGCCCCAAGTAACAAGTATTGTCCTCTTTGGATTTTGCCCTGTGTTGCTGCCACTTCCTCTCGTGGAGGTTCAGCAAACTCGGCCACCAGATTCGCAAGAACTAGCCCCTTGACATAGGTACGGGGCATACACTTGATGTCAAGAGCCCCTAAAACTGTGCCCTATTTAGCAATCCTCCCCGCGTAATCAATACTTCGAAGTGTAGACCTGAGCGGAAATGGAGTTATGACAACAACTATATATGTTCTTGGAAATAATGGGGAAGCTTTTTTATAGCATGCACCACCGCCAAAATGGCCTTCTCCAGGGACTCTTGCTGATGGGAGCTTGATCCTACCATGACTAACTGTTGCACTCACTATCACACAAGCTCTTCCCACAGACGACGCCAATTGTAGGGACACATTTTGCAGCCCAAGTCCAAGGTGTATGGGATCTTGGATCAGTGAGTCTAGTACAATGAATTTGTAGAGAGTGGGTCAAAAAGTTAGGCTTTAATGAATTGGACAACGGCTAGTATGGACGTAGGAGATGATTAAGCAAGAACTAGGGACATAGAGCTGAACGAATTCATTGTCCGAGGAGACGAACTCACTGTCTGAGGAGGTAGGTCTCCATATAAATTGATTAATACAGAGTACAAGTGCAATTTAGATTGCTACAATGCCTCTTCTCTATTTTTCCGGTCCCCCTTTCTCTAAGTCTCTACCCTTATTTATACTACATCTATTCCTTCATCTTTACCCAACACGTGGACAGTTGATGGTTTATCTTGATACTTGTCCCATTAGCCCCCTCTAGAAGTCTTCTGGGGTGGTTGCAAGGCTGCAATAATACTGTGCAGAGGTCACTTCCTCATTAATGCGGCCAAGGAGTTAGCTGGGGTGCATTCAATGCGATGACAGCAGCTTTTCCCAAGATATTTTGGGATTCTTCTGTCTTTTGTTCCTGCAACGCTTATCCACATTTCTAGAGCTTCATGGATTGCACCTCTAGATGGCAGGCATCCTTTACAGACCTCGGCCTTGGCTAGCTGAGGACAAATTCATCTTTGGCAAAAACTCCTAGGTCATTATGTTCAATATTGTCTTCCTTATCCACTAGCATGGGTTTCCTAGGCTATACTTACCCATCCTCGGACGACCCCTTATCCTCGGCTTGGGCCTTAAGCCCAAAATCCAGTTGTATGATTTGGGCCCGTGACCCCACAAATATGATTTAAAAAAAATATATTACTTAAACTTTATTGTCTAGTTTTAGATGCAAAAATTACTACAACATAGATTTTTTTTTACAAAGTTTATACACAAAAAATTTGACAAAACTTTTCACACTTGTTGATGTAGCAGATTGACAATGGTAAGTAAAAAAGTGACGTTAGTGATGGACTTACATAAGAACTATTAAAAGTTTGCCAACTCAAATTGTGAAAAATGTTGTGAATGTTTTTGTGTATTGCTTTTTTTCTTTTTTCTTTTTTTTTTATTTGAGAAGTGCTACATTCACAATATTTTCACAACAAATCATAAGTGTTAAGTTGTAACTGGTTCTAATTTGAATTCATCATTAAAATTATATTTTTGTCATTAATAATAGTCTGTAACAACCTAACACTTAGGATTTATTATGAAAATGTTATGAAAAATATTGTGGACGTAGCATTTTTCTTTTTTTTTTTTTTTATATCTTTTTTTATCATTTGGTAAAAAATATTATTTTATTTATTTACTAATATTTGGGCTTAATCAATACTATTATAAGGGGGGGGGGGGGGGGGGAAACACTATTGGTTAAAATTTGGGGGCCTTAGGTGACCCCAACATTTGCTTCTAGTATAGAGCCGGCTCTATATATATGTACGGTTCATATATATGTGTGTGTGTGTGTGTGTGTGTGTGTGCACGTTACCGTCCATATATATGAGCAAGATGAGTGGTAGAGATCATGAAAATTTGACAACTAATTCTGATTGTATCTATTGTCAAAATTTTAGTATGAAAACCAAATTAATTCTTGGTTTTTTATTTATATTGATGACATTAGTTGGTTAACATAATACACATGTTTTAAATTATACAAGAAATATTTATAAAAAAATTGCTTACCAAACATCAGAAAACATTCTCAAGCTCATTTTCATGTTCATTACCAAACACTAGAAAATGAAATAGTTTTCTAGAAAATCCTATTTGGAAAATGAACCATTTTTCAAAAAACGCTAATGCTAAAACAAACAGAGCGCTAATTGAGGTAGTAACCATAGTATTTGACTCATTGACTATGAAGAAAAGGAAAAACAGAGCGCTAATTGAGGTAGTAACCATAGTATTTGACTCATTGACTGTGAAGAAAAGGAAAAAGAGAGTGAAGAAATTTTATGCTTTTTGGGAGAGAAGTGTTTGGATATGTCATAAGAAAAAATTTCAAGAGAAATTTTAGACATAATTTAAGGACATTAAATTTTGATTACAAATTCTATCTCTTTAGGCCCCCTTACACCTTGGTTTTGTCATTAGTTTTTAGCATTACTCAAGTTTTGTAGCTCAACTGACACTTAAGTGTTTTCAACGAAGATGTTCAGGGTTCAAAATTCTAATCCCCCTACTTCCAACTATCAAAATATAAAAATAAAATAAAATAAAATAAACATGTCAAGATCCTTGTACCTCAACAGGTCCTTTATGAAATTTTCAATAAAGAAGGAATTTAAATCCTTACCCTCCCAATATTGTAACTGTTAAATTATCCAGAAAATGATAATAAAAATAAAATAAGACATTCTTTAGATAAAATGAAATAAATATATCAGGAAATTTGAAGATGGTTGGGTAAGACTTTTAATTGGAGTATGGACAAGGGAAAACCAATTCAAATGCACAAGTGAAAAGTCTCATAAGATTTTCATCTTTATTATATAATTTTGTATTCTTTTTTGACAAATTTATATAGTTTTATTTTAGTTCCAAGAAGAAAGTGCTGACTGCCGAGATATTACCCAATCGTTTGACTGTTTTAGACAGGCCACTTAGACCCAAAGAACAATTTGTGGTCCTTTTTCCTGTTAAGTAAATATAATAATATAGTATGAAACTAGAGTTCATGTTTAAGGTCAACAGTATTTTTTTTGTTTTGTTTTGTGTGTGTGGGGGTGGGGGGATGATATATAGACTTCATACAATAAGAGTCGCTGAATAGGGGTTAAAAATTCACACTTTTTTCATTTTGTATTGTGGTGAACCCAAGTGAGGTGCATGTGAGCGAGAGTGAGAATTTGTGGGTGAAAAATTCTTTGCTGGTAGCAAGGTTGATTACTTGATTCACATATAGATAAAAGTGAAAAACGAGAAAATTAATTTGCATATAATATTCTGAATGTTTTGTTGCTTAGATAAGGTTTTAATTTTTTTTTTTTTTTTTTTTGGAGAAACCAAACCAACAGCCTGGGCAATTTATTTAAAACCAAAATTAATGAACATCTCTAAACACAAGGGGGGCAATGTCTTCAGGTAAGTCTTCTAACCAAACTTGAATCCCTACACCAGAACTAGATTTCTTAGCCAATGCATCAGCAACAAAGTTACATACACGGCTAGTATACGAAAATTCAACATATTGAAAACAAGTTGATTGGAACCGAATGTCATCAAGGATATTCCCATAGCTGGCAAACTGACCTGTATCATTCTGAAGCACCTTAATGACAGTAATAGAGTCCCCTCCGACCACCACTTGAGTCAAGCCAATCTCCAAAGCAAACTGAACTGCCCTCTGACATGCCAAAGCCTCCAACTCTGCCACAGACTGCCTGATAGGAACAGGCATGGTCAGCGCCCCAATCGGATCACCCCTGTTGTCACGCACGATCACACCCACACCCGCCAAGTTCGAAGCTTGAAAGACCGCTGCATCAAAATTGATCTTGTAAATGTTCGGGGCAGGGGGTTGCCACTGTTGAATCACCTGAGGACATGGAGGGCTCAGCTCAACCTCTCGAGCTTGAAGAAACTCCTGTAGAATACTACCGGCCTCCTTGCAAATGCTATCCACAGGCCGGACAGCTCGGTTGAAGTGAATGGCATTGAGCCTATTCCACATGCACGACCCAGCTATAGCAAAAACCTCAGCTTTGTAGTCATCTTGGCTCGGCATAAACCTGGCCAACAACTCTCTGTAATTCACGGGCTGAACAGGGACAGCTTTTCCACCATTCCAAGGAAGACCAGACACTAGCTATTTCCTTGCACGTCCAAATAGCGTGAACAAAATCCTCAGGAAGCTCTCCACACAGGTCACAAATGTTAGAATCAGTGACGTGCCGGTGGTGCAGGTTCATCTTTGTTGGTAGCGCCTCATTGCACGCCCTCCAAACAAAGTTTTTGATTTTGTTTGGCACCCGGAGTTGCCAAAGACTCTTCCAAAACTTCTTATGGTTTTCTGCACTTAAGATACCTACATTGGACATGGAATCATAGGATACAATCAGTTTGTAGGCGTTGCTAGTTGTGAACAAACCCGAGGGAGTGTGTTTCCAAGCAATACGATCAGGGGGTCGCCTTAAACTCAACGGTATGGCCAGAATTGAATCGGCCTCATGTGGAAGGAATAAATTTCGCACCACCTTCTCATTCCACCTGACTTGGTCCAGATCAATGAGAGAACTAACTTTTGTCTCTGCTGCCACTTGGGAAAGCGGGGAAATAACCAATCCATTTGTTTTATCCGGCAACCACCTATCCTCCTTAATCCTCACCCTCTCTCTCGTCCCCACCCTCCACACCATACCCTTTCAAATGACATCCCTAGCATTTAAAATGCTCTTCCATGCATAGGATCCCACAATAGAGTCTCTTGCTTCAAGAATGGAACAGTCCGGAAAAAATCTTGCGTTGAACACACGATGGCAAAGTGAGTCTGGATTATTAATCATTCGCCAAACCTGTTTGGCCAATAAAGCATCATTAAATTTCTCAATTTCCTTGAACCCCATACCACCAACCTCCTTAGCCTCACAAAGTCTGTCCCATTTAACCTAGTGAATCTTCCTGTTCCCTTCGCTATACCCCCACCAAAATTTACAGATCATGATTTCCAATTCCTTAATCAGACCTTTTGGGAGCTTAAAACAGCTCATTGTGTACGTGGGAATCGCTTGAATGACTGATTTGATGAGCACTTCCCTACCAGCCTGAGACAATAGTCTTTCCTTCCACCCTTGGAGTTTCTTCCACATCCTTTCCTTAATATAAATAAAGCTTTGTTTCTTAGCCCTACCCATAAGAGCTGGCAAACCCAAATATTTTTCATACTGGCGAATGGTAGGAACAACCAAAATAGCTTGGATTCGATCCTTTATATCTGGAGTGGTATTGGAACTAAAGAAAATATTAGTTTTGTCTCGATTAATTTTCTGCCCTGACCCTTTCTCATAAATAGCCAAAATATCCAGTATCTTCTGGCATTCCTCCTCTTTTGCACGATAGAACAAGATACTATCATTAGCAAAAAATAAATGAGAGACCCTAGGCCCATTCCGACAGATAGCTACACCCTGGATATGCCCTTCCATCTTTGTTGTATGTAGCAAGCTTTGGAGGCCCATTGCACACATGAGAAAAAGATAGGGTGATAAAGGATCACCCTGGCGTAGACCTCGTTCCGGTTTAATAAATCCCACAGGCTAACCATTAAGGAGCACGGAATAAGAAACAGATGATATGCATGACATAATAAGGTTCACCATTCTATCTCCAAGGCCCAAATGCCGCATGATTCTCTTCAAAAATTCTCATTCCACCCTATCATAAGCTTTACTCATATCAAGCTTAAGAGCCATCTGACCCACCTTTTCTTGGGTTTTCCTTTTAAGATAATGAAGTGTTTCAAAGGCCACAAGCACATTATCAGTTATAAGTCGTCCAGACAAAAAAGCACTCTGAGATTCAGGGATAGCTATAGCTAAATTTTTTTTCAAACGATTAACCACAACTTTTGAGTTCAATTTATAGACAACGTTGCACAGGCTAATAGGCCGAAAACCAGAAACTTTCTTAGGATGCTTTATCGTAGGAATTAAAGCAATGAAAGTAGGTAAGGGATTCTGGAACCACACCTGTGTTGAGGGCTTTAAGCACCACTGCCGTGACATCCTCCCTAACAATATGCCAGAAGGACTTATAAAATACAAGTGACATCCCATCAGGTCCAGGAGCTGTCAGAGGAGCCATTTGTTTAAGCCCCACCCCAACCTCATCAACATGAAAATCATGCCCCAATAACTCAGTTGCTTCCTTAGTAATAGCTAGATGAATGCCTTGCAAAATACTGTCAAAATCCGAAGGGTTTGAGGAAGAAAAGATAGTCCTGAAATAGTCCTCAACAATCCCACCTAATCGGCTTTCATCTTCTACCCACACTCCAGCATTATCCTCCAAACCTGATATAAAATTTCGTTGATTCCTTTGGTTTGCTCGGCAATGGAAGTAGCGTGTGTTGCTATCTCCCTCCTTTAGCCAAGCATTGCGAGATCGTTGCTTCCACATACTTTCTTCCCGATATTTGAGCTTCTGAATTTCATCCCTTAACTGATAAATCTTCCCTGGATTTGAAACATAGCAACCTTCCTCTTCAACCCATTTTTAATCCTTGAGTTTCTTTGCCAAAGTATTACGCACATGCCCGAAACAATTCTTATTCCAGACTCTCAAGTTCAATTGGCAAGCCGTGATCTTCCTGTTAAAACCCCAGTCTATATTAAGATCGGTCTCACCCTCCCAAGATTGCTTTATTACATCTTCATAAGTACTATCTTTTAACCACATGGCTTCAAATCGGAAAGGGCGGCCTTTCCTGTAAAAACGCTTAAATTCCGAATCTGAGCAAAGCAGAAGTGGTTTATGGTTAAAGTGAAAAGCATCCAGGTGATGAATACGAAATGCTGGAAATCAAAGAACCTAATCTATAGTCGCCACACCCCTATCTAGTCGGATCCAAGTATTTTGATCACCAGGCCTTCTGTTACACCAAGTGTATGGGAATCTGTAAATCCCATATCCTTCAGAGCACAATAATCCAAAGCATCCCGGAATCCCTGCATTTGCCTCTCGGCCTATCTAACCACCCTAATTTCTCATTAGCAAACAAAATCTCATTAAAATCGCCCAAGCACACCCAAGGCAAAGTAAACCAATGACTCAAAGATCGAAGTAAATCCCAGGAGTTTTCTCGACTGGCAGTGTCAGGATCTCCATAGAAACCCGTGAACTGCCAGGTGTCATCCACTCCTTGGTTAATAACAACATCAATGTATCGCTCAGATGAGGTCTGAACACTAGCATCCACATCAGACTTCCAGAACAAAGCAAGCCCCCCACCTAAATTGACACGTGGGACAAAAAATAGATTAGCAAAATGTATCCTTCTACCAATTCTGTCCAAGATAAATTTTTCAACCTTAGTTTCCATTAAGAAAACTATTTTGGGATCTTTTATTGTCACTAGGGCAACCAGCTCATCTTCTGTCTGTGGGTTCCCAAGCCCACGATAGTTCCAACTTAGGCAACTCATAATACTCGGTGGTTCTGCCAAGCAGCCACCACCTCAATAGATTGGTCATCCATCCCCTCACAAACATCCATGCATTGTTTTTTGCTCTCCACTGGATTCTCTAGGTCAATACTCATACGGCGCTTCCCATTGTCCACTGTGTTCACTACTGTCTTGAGCATACAACCTTCATCATTTTCCTTCTGACCCTTACCCACTTCTCTAGCTAGTCTCTTCCATGCCCTAGTCAATAAGGTTGGGCCTGGCATCTCAGATGAAGTATCGGCCAGAGTGATTGGCTGCTCTGCTTGGGCCGAAACAAATACATGGCTACCTTGGACCTCCATTGTTCCCACCCGTTCCTTTCCCAGCCCAACATGATCACTCTCGTTACCCTTACTTTCTTGCTGAAACACATTCACCATCCCTGAAGCACAACCATTCATTACCACTGAAACAGCCCCTCTGTCCTCCTTCTCCCATGCTTCCTTATGAGCACTTGCACTGGTAGATTGCTTGGACTTCTCAACCATATCATGCGGAACTTTGGTTTGGACATTTGAATGCTTCTGCCACAGAACTTTACTGCATGCTGCCCCTAGAATGGTTGCCACTGTTTTACGTATAACCCTTACTGAATCCGCACGAAGCCATTCGCCGTATTGCTGATCTTCCTTTCGCAACCTACCCTTGTTACGCAGCCATCTCACAATCTCTCTCACCATGACTAACACGGCCACACCAATAGAAAAAGTTTGGGAGCCGCTCATACTTTAATCCCACCCAACCCACAAGTTTCCCTTCCGCCCGTAGCTTGCAACACCTAGGTAATGGTCATGATATGTCTAAGCTGATTCGGACCCGTAAAAATTCTCCCCCAGCCCCATCGTCTTCTGGATCGGCAACTTGAAGCACCCTACCTAAATTCCTGCCCACAGAGTCACCAGTTTTAGTCGTTAATAAGTGTTCAGGAACGTTGTGAAGCTAAATCCAAAATGAAGAACGAGAGTAATCAAGTGATGGAGCCGCCTCAGCAACCAAAGTTCTCTGAAACACCACCAGATGTTTATCGTATGACCATGGTTCTAGTTCTAATACATGCTCCATATCGAGACAGTCCTCAAACTCAAACAGCAGTATATTATCTCCCATATCTTTGATTTTAAGTTCCCCCCTAAGTCTCTATAGAGGTTTAAACGTGCGAGCCACGACTTCGACATTGAGAACACGTTTAGTGAAGAACTTACTAGCCAAACGGTGGATGATAGTTTCCTCTTGTCCATCAACATCAGCGCCCCTCTCTTCCTCCTCTGACAATGAAAACCTAGCCCACATCTCCTCGAGTCCAGCCATAGCCCCACAGTTCACCAAAACACAACCAAAAAACGGAACGAAAAAACACTTACCCACACAGCAACATACCGTCCTACCAGCCTCACCCGAGTCTGAAGGGAAAGAAAACCTAGACTAAGCTAGGGACAGGATTCTACAAACACAGAGGGATAGGAAACCCTAAACCCTAGCCGTCAGAGGAACAGAAAACCTTTTAGAAAGACCATAATCTTGTTTGATTGTTTATCTACAAGGTTCTAGACACTTCAATGGTTGCAAGATTAAGGAAGTGAGAAATTATTTTTGTTAATTTTCCTAAGAAACAATGGACACAACAAGTATGCCAAGAACCAAACTCCATTCTAGCATTTAAATTAAGGCATAATCAAATGGAGTATATTTTGTCATAAGCTAATGTAAATTAATTATGGCATGTCAAGTGTAAAGTTTGAGATGTTACTAACTTACTATTATTATTTTTAAACAAATAAGATTTGAACATATGATATCCGCTTCATGATAATTGTTCTTTATTATTAGATTCATACACTAAATGGTTTTTGACATAGGTGGGACTCAATTCAAATCTCGTATTCGATAGCATGAAATTTTGTTAGTTTATTTAATTGGAATCCTTTAAATTATTTTTTGAGAAGGGAATCCACTAAAATTTGAATGTTCTATTTATTTATTTATTTTTGAATGCATGCAAAGGAATTGTCTAACTTTCAAATTCAGAAGAATAAAACTTAATAACACATCATATCCATACAAACTAAAATATAGTAAGTTTATAATAAATGTAGTATGATCTACCAAAAATATCACAGTTGTGACCAAATAGAATAAAATCACAAATAATCTATTAAAAAAAGAGAATAAAATCACAAATATTACCTGACAAATTAGAAATCAAATAAAATATATATTATTGATTTCAATTATCGTCTATACAAAAATCAATTGGTATTTTGATATGATGATAAAAAGCATAATCATTAGAAGCAAACGTCATAGGTTAGAACTCTATCAAAAAATGAAATATGTATTCCATTTAAGATGAGTTTGGACTTAAACAAATTATCTCTGTTAGGTTTTAAATTGACAAATTCCATAGCAATATAATAATCAATATGTCTATAGTAGTATAATGTATTATACGATTAGACGTGGCAAAAGAGATCAAGACCTGCCAACCTAACCCAAACTCGAAAGAAAATATCATACCCAATTAAACTCAAATTTTAGACCTAAAGGCGTTGACCCTCGACTTGTCCTTTTTTTTTTTTTTTTTTTTCTTTTTTATTTTGCGGTTCAACCTAATCCGACCTGTTTTTAAAACTTTCTTCTTCCTTTTTTTTTTTTTTTTGGTAAAAAAAAAATAAAATTAAAACATTATTGGTTTACTTGTTTATTTTGGGTTTTACAATGTGCAACTCAAACTCAATTGAAAAATATAATGCTAAGTATCACGTGATTATTATTATTATTTTTTAAAATCAAATTTTTAACATTTTTTTGGATAAATCCACACACACACACACACACACACAATGGCCTCAAGAAAACAATTGAAACCTTTATCTAGCTAGTTGCATGGAAGCGAATTGAAAGATGAATGATTGAGGCACATTCATTTTTCTGGAATAATGCAATAAGTAAAATTTTTAGACATCAAATGACAAAGTACATATCAAGATAATTTAGTTGCAGTAGAGTACAAAACACATGTTTGAAATTATAGACATATATGAGAAGCATCCATAAGTGTAAAAAAAGTGAAACTGAAACAATGAAATTAGCATAAATTATGGATATTTAGGCCTATTTATTCCATATAGTGTGATCAAAGTTTGAAACCACATAACCAATTAATCCAGTGTGGCACTATAGTATCCAAATTTTTAAGAAGGGTCCTTGGAGTCAGTTAGAGGATCTAATCATGATCAAGGATGCAAATTGTGAATAATAGTGTTGATGTACGAAGAGTTCATAAGGTTTGAAGCTAGTGTGGGGTCGCATCGATAAGTTAACAAGTGAGTAGTTTCTTTTTCTTTTTTCTTTTTTGAGGAAAAAAGTGAGTAGTTTCTAAGATCAAGGGTTTGGACTAAATTGTAAAATTTTCTTTTATAATGAATTGCTTATTTAGGGTAAAGGTACTGTGGGGGTGAAAGTCCAACCTAATATATTGGGCCTAGGACCTTATTTGAAGACTACTGTATGCCCGAAGAGAGGGAAGTGTTCAAGAAGAAGTCTATGCTTAAGAAATATACCTGGAGGCGAACGAGGGGGTAGTCCGAAGAGATCATCAATGGTCTGAAGATACCATTCTCCTCGGATACAAAGAGCCTTGGCCGGGCGGACACCTGGGAGGTTCAAGTAACCTTTCTAATGACTTTGACGATAAAGGCAAGCTTCAAGCACGTGTGGAGATGATAGGAACGAAAAAATATCTAGAAGACGAGCTGCAACCACCACATTAAATGCACTGCAACTGCTTTTCTGGCCGCATTAATGTGGAGAAGACCCCTGAACAGTATAATCTCAGCTACCACCACTTACAGAGAGCTAAAGAAGGTACCTGATGGGGCATGTACTCAAGTGGATGCCTAGATGAAGAACAAGTGGACGATGAAGATGATGAGAGAGGGTGCTATATAAAGACAAGAGACCTCTGGTAATAGTGGATCGGAACAAAAAAGGGAGAGAAGAAGAAAATAACTTTACTGTAGCTTTCGGACATTCACATTTGCATTTGTTCAAGCATGATTGCATGTTAGTTCACCCGTAAATACCATAATTAACTTTTGTCTAATTCACGTCCAGCCCAGCTCTTTCACCCACGCTCTACAAATTTATTGTCCTGGGTTCATTGGGCTCATAATCCATACCTTTTGGGTTTGGGCTACAAAAACAGACCCTACAATTGGCGCCGTCTATGGGGAGGAGCTTGTGCAGGGGTGAAAACAACAGTTGGTGATGGCAGAACAAGGTCAACAGCAAGCAGAATCTAGGGCATCCCAACACGTTGACCCTTTTCTTAACTTAGAGAGGAGACAAGATCGTGAGGGTAGTGCATACACTGTGCATACTGGCCAAAGCCAGTCACATGGCGGAAGTCACGTGTCCCATGCAGAGAAGAACTGGGATTTGCAACTACAAGTTGAAAAACTGAAGAGGGAGTTGCGCCATGCAAAAAGGAAGCGGATTTCTTCGTATTCTGATGAGGATTCCGATAATGAGCAGGACGTCACTTACCAGCAGAAGTCTCGAACACCAGTCAGTGAATCCTTCTCCTACGAGGAGGAGCCCCACCGTAAGAGGCAACCAAGAAGCCCATCACCTAGAGGCGTAGGGAACGATGCTATGAGCAGGGTTTTGAATCAGATCTCTAGGTCGCCTTTCATGCGCAGGATTGAAGAGGCAAGACTTCCTCGGCATTTTAACCAGCTGACATTCACCATCTATAATGGTAAGACAGATCCGGTGGAACATGTGAGTCACTTCAATCAAAGGATGGCTGTCTACTCCAGAGATGAAGCTCTGATGTGTAAGGTTTTCCCCTCCAGTCTTGGGCCGGTTGCAATGAGGTGGTTTGACAGCCTGAAGGCGGACTCCATTAATTCCTTTAAAGAGCTCACCTAGGCATTTGGTTCACGCTTTGTCACATGCCGAAGAGTAGCCAGGCCCTTATCTTCACTGCTATCCTTGAGCACGCAGGAGGGTGAGACCCTGAAGGCGTATTCAGATAGATACTGGGAGATGTTCAATGATATGGAAGGCAACTCTGACGCAATGGCCCTAAGCACGTTCAAGCTCGGCCTTCCTACTGACCATGGTTTAAGGACGTCCTTATCTGGTAAACCAGTTACTAACATGCGTCAGTTCATGGACCGTATAGAAAAGTATAAAAGAGTTGAAGAAGATCAGCAGTAGGGGAAGGGAAAGGACAAGGTTATCCCTCAGGAGAGGAGGGATTTCAGGTCGGACCGCTACAATAACAGTAAACCACGGAGAGATTTCGCTGGGCAATCAGGATCAATAAACCCTCAAGCAGTCAACACTGTGTTCAAAGAGCCAGTACACCAAGTTTTGAAAAAGATCAAGAATGAACCATTCTTCAGGTGGTCGAACAAGATGGTGGGAAACCCTAAGAGGCGTAATCATAATTTATATTGCCAATACCATCAAGACCATGGGCATACCACAGAGGAGTGCAGGAGCCTGTGGGATCATTTAGATCAACTGGTCGGCGAAGGTAAACTGAGACACCTCTTGCACCACTCCAGTGGCCGAGGGGGGCAGATGGGTTTAGGGCCCCGAAGCGACGACTCTTCAAAGCCGCCATTGGGAACTATTAACGTCGTCTTCGCTGCACCGGGAAGAACAGGATCCTGGCCATTGAAGGTCATGTCGGTAGTTCGATCACCAGCAGAGGATTTATGCCGAGGTCCGAAGAGAGTTAAGTCTGGTGCTCCACTGGTTATAGGGTTCTCGAACGAAGACAAGATTGGCACCATCCAACCCCATGATGATGCGTTAGTCATCACCCTCAGAATTGGAAGGTATGATGTGAAGAGGGTGTGGTGGACCAGGGTAGTGCTGTGGAGATAATGTACCCTGATCTCTACAAGGGGCTAGGCCTAAAACCCCAAGACTTAACACCATACAATTCCCCCCTTGTGAGTTTTGAAGGAAGGATTGTCACCCTGAAAGGCCAGATACGCTTACCTGTGCAGACCGGCTCTGAGGTGGTAGAAGTGGATTTTATAGTTGTGGACGTGTATTCGCCCTATACGGCAATCGTAGCCAGACCTTGGCTTCATACACTGAGGGTTGTTTCCTCTACTTTGCATCAGAAAGTCAAGTACCCATCTGAAGGACAAGTTTGTGAGATCCAAGGAGATCAGTCCGCAGCCCGACAGTGCTTAGTGGCTGCCATCCAACATGAGCCCGAAGATGAGCCCTCGTCTAGGGCCGAAAGGGGTTTATAGCAGTTAAAGTCTCGGGTATTGCCCGTTGAAGATCCAAATGAGGGCGCTCGATGCGAAGATTTAGTGAAAGTTGTTATTAGAGACGATCCTGAAAAGTTCTTTCAAGTCGGATATCAGCTGCCTCTTCAGGAGAAGGAAGAGCTAATAGAGTTACTCAAGAGGAATCTTGACGTGTTTGCCTGGAATGCTTACGAAACCCCAAGAGTGGATCCCCAATTCATTTGCCACCATCTCAAAGTCAACCCATTGATTATTCCCAAGAAGCAGCCTCCTCGGCGCCCATCTAAGGAACATGTAGATGCAATGAGAGAAGAGGTAGCAAAGCTCAAACAAGCTGGAGCTATTAAAGAAGTTTTATACTCGGAGTGATTAGCGAATACTGTGGTAGTGAAGAAGAAAAATGGGAAATGGCGAGTCTGTGTAGACTTCACTGACTTAAATAAGGCTTGTCCTAAGGATCCATTCCCCATGCCAAAAATTGATCAGCTTGTGGATGCCACTGTCGGCCACCCTCGGATGAGCTTCCTGGATGCTTTCCAAGGTTACCACCAGATACCACTAGCCCTGGATGACCAGGAGAAGACTGCTTTCGTCACCCTTATTGGTAACTACCACTATAAGGTGATGCCATTTGGCTTGAAAAACGCGGGGTCTACCTATCAAAGAATGATGACGAGGATGTTTGAGCCACAGCTGGGTAAAAATATCGAGATTTATATAGATGACATGGTGGTGAAAAGCAAGATTGTTGCTGAGCATATGAAGGACCTTGAAAGTACCTTTGAAGTCCTTAGAAAGTACAAGCTGCGCCTAAATGCTTCAAAGTGCTCATTCGGTGTGGGGTTTGGCAAGTTTTTGGGGTACATGGTGACTCACAGAGGAATTGAGGTTAACCCCGACCAGATAAAGGCCATCAACAATTTACAAGCTCCTCAAAATCCCAAGGAGGTTCAGAAACTAACCGGAATGACTGCTGCCCTGAATCGATTTATCTCTCGATCAGCAGACAGGTGTCGACCTTTCTTCTCTCTGCTCAACAAGTGGAAGGGATTCAAGTGGAATGAAGAATGTGCTTTGGCCTTTCAGCAGCTTAAAGATTATCTAGCTCGACCACCAATCATGTCCAGTCCTGAGTCAGATGAAGTATTGTTTGCCTACATTGCTGTAGCTCCCTATGCAGTGAGCTTGGTGTTGATACGATCAGATTGTGGTGTGCAAAGACCAGTTTATTACGTAAGTAAGTCGCTGCATGAGGCCAAGATCCGTTATTTGCCACTGGAGAAGGCTATCCTAGCAGTAGTGCTTGGTACATGAAAGCTACCTCACTATTTCCAGGCCCATACGGTCATTGTCCTCACTCAGCTCCCACTCAAGGCTATACTCTGGAGCGCTGACTACACTGGACGGATTGCTAAATGGGGTACGATCTTAGGGGCTTTCGATATAAAATATATGTCCCGCACATCGGTCAAGGGCCAGGTCCTTGCAGATTTGGTGGCTGAGTTCACGGAGCCCCAACTAGAAGAAGTAACGCCTACGTCGGACATGGATGAAAAATCAGTTGGCATGATCTCTCAACAAATCCCCTTCCATTGGGAAGTGTACGTTGATGGCGCAGCAAACCAAAAAGGTTCTGGAGTTAGGCTAGTGTTGATATCCCCTAAAAGAATCATCATCGAAAAGTCGTTAAGGCTGGACTTCTCAACAACAAATAATGAGGCGGAGTATGAAGCCCTACTGATGGGAATGGCTATGGTCCGAAGAATGGGAGGAAAGTCTGTAGAGTTGTTCTCGGACTCAAGGTTAGTCGTGGGTCAAGTACAAGGTGAGTTTGAGGCGAAGGATGAAAGAATGCAGGGGTACTTGAGCCGAGTTAAATGTCTGCAATCGGAGTTCGACTCTTTCAGTTTGCTGCACATCCCCAGAAGTGGTAACACACATGCTGATTCTTTGGCCACGCTTACTACCTCCTCGGCGCAAAATTTGCCGAGAGTCATCCTCGTCGAGGACTTGCATGGGCCTACAGAGGCAAAAAGAGAAGTAGTTCAGGTTCACCAAGTCAGGACCGGGCTCTGCTGGATGGATCCTATAATTAAATTCTTGAAAGAAGATATTTTGCCTGAAGAAAGGGGGGAAGCTGACAAAATTCGGAGGAAGGCGACCAGATTCTGGCTATCTGAGGACCAGAAATTATACAAACGCTCCTATTCAGGACCATACTTGTTATGCATGCATCCTGAAGCGGCTGAGCTATTACTAGAAGAATTACACGAAGGAATCTGTGGGAGCCACACTGGAGGCAGATCCTTGGCTCACCGAGCCCTCACTCAAAGCTATTGGTGGCCGAACATGCAAAAAGAAGCCCACGAGTATGTTAAAAAGTGCGATCAGTGTCAGTGATTTGCCCTAAACATTCATCAACCAGGGAGAACTCTTAATCCGCTATCTAGCCCATGGCCTTTCGCCCAATGGGGCTTAGATATCGTGGGACCATTCCCTAAAGCTGCAAGAAACAAGAAATACCTTCTGGTCGGCACAGACTATTTCACCAAGTGGGTGAGCCTCTGGCCAACATCAGAGACGTAGATGTGCAAAGGTTTGTGTGGAAGAATATTGTCACTCGGTTTGGGATTCCTCATACTCTCATCTCGGACAATGGCCTACAGTTCGATAGCAAAGCATTCAGAAGTTATTGTAGTGAGCTGAGAATCATAAACAGATACTCCACCCCTGCTTATCCCCAGGGTAATGGGCAAGCAGAAGCTATCAACAAGGTCATAGTAAATGGCTTAAAGAAGAGGCTAGACGATGCGAAGGGCAAATGGGTGGAGGAATTGCCACATGTACTTTGGGCTTACAGAACTACGCCTCGCAGATCTACTGGAGAGACCCCCTTCTCAATGACCTATGGGGCTGAAGTTGTCATACCTTTGGAAACTGGGTTCCCAACATTGAGAACTAGCTCGTTCAATCCGACCGGCAACAATGAGCAGTTAGAGAAGAGTTTGGACCTGATTGAGGAAAGGAGGGAAAGTGCAATGGTTCGGCTGGCACATTACCAACAAAAGCTCAGGCAGGGCTACGATGCTAACGTAAAGCTAAGGCCTCTAGAACCTGGTGATTTGGTGCTGAGGAAAGTTGTGGGCACTGCAAAGAACCCAGCTTGGGGAAAATTAGGACCCAATTGGGAAGGGCCATATCGTATCACTTCAGGAGCTGGCATTAGGGCGTATTTCCTAGAAGACCTAGATGGTCATGTAATACCACGTCCTTGGAATGTAAATAACCTCAAAAGGTACTTTTATTAATCGAATCTTTTCTTCAGCCAATATGCCAATTCGTTACATGAAGTATTCTCTCAAGTGTTTAAACTTAAATCCAATCATGCATGTAGTTCTCGGACCAGATGATTTGGGTTAGTTAACACTCCATTATAGTTCTCTAAGTGTTTAAACTTAAATCCAATCATGCCTGTAGTCCTCGGACCAGATGATTTGGGTTAGTTAACACTCCGTTACAGTTCTCTCAAGTGTTTAAACTTAAATCCAATCATGCCTGTAGTCTTCGGACCAGATGATTTGGGTTAGTTAACACTCTGTTACAGTTCTCTAAGTGTTTAAACTTAAATCCAATCATGCCTGTAGTCCTCGGACTAGATGATTTGGGTTAGTTAACACTCCGTTACAGTTCTCTAAGTGTTTAAACTTAAATCCAATCATGCCTGTAGTCCTCAGACCAGATGATTTGGGTTAGTTAACACTCTGTTACAGTTCTCTAAGTGTTTAAACTTAAATCCAATCATGCCTGTAGTTCTCGGACCAGATGATTTGGGTTAGTTAACACTCTGTTACAGTCCTCTAAGTGTTTAAACTTAAATCCAATCATGCCTGTAGTCCTCGGACCAAATGATTTAGGTTAGTTAACACTTATTCATTGTTCTCTCAGGCGCTTAAACTTAAATCCAATCACGCCTGCAGTCCTCGAACCAGATAATATGGGTTAGTTATCACTCCTTCACTGTATTTATAAGCGTTTAAGCTTAAATACCTTCATGCCTGTAGTCCTCGGACTAGATGACATAGGTTAGTCAACACCCCCATACAGTTATTATTAGTGAGACATAACCTTAGAATGTGCCATGCTTGAAATTCTTGAATGTATTTAAGTTAAACTTATGATAGGCCTCCTTAGTTATGTTTAATTCAAAGCCAAGGGGTAATAACACTCTGTGTATATTTGAAAAGCCTCGTGAAACTTCCATAGTCGCTCACTACAATCATTGCTTATTAGTAATTTTCGTACAAACCGCTCTTTTCGGTTCAAATTTGTGTTATTTGCATCATCTACATAATATGAGGGTTAAGTTTACCTACATTACCCTAATTGCAAAGTGTAGCTATGTGCAGCAGTAATAAGTCATAAGACATGCAACGAAGACACCAGAAGTAAAAGGAAAATGATTTCATTAATCAAAAGAGAACAGTTTACAATCCCTTACTTAAAAGAAAAATTAATACAAATACAAAATTAAAATTCCTAAGTGTCTAAGCCTCCTTTTGAGGGACCAAAGGATCAGCGGCCTAGCTGGACTGAGCCACAGTAGCTTCTGGGGCTTGGTCTTTAGATTCTGAGAGTGTTTTCTCTTTCCCCAAGTCCTTGCCCTAGTCTTGGGGAGCCTCAGCTGGCTTGCTCTGTTCACTGGACTGACCAAACTCTTTGGAAGTCACAAGGTTGACAGGAAGGGTTTGGCCGACCAGAGACTGCTCCGAGGCCTCTTGAAGCTGTGTGGGAGGAGAGGGATCAGACCCTGGGAGCTCACGAATGTCTGGATCATAATATACACTCCCAGGTAGCCTCAAGGGGGAATCTACAGGAACCCCAGCAGCATCCAGTGCTTTTTCCCACGTTATATCACAGTAGTCTCGGCCAACCGAGGCAAACTACTCAGTAAGGCCGAGTTTGGTCTCCTCCATCCCTAGCTGATATGCTGCTTTCCTTTCAGCCTCGACTGCCTCCTTAGCCAGCTGAGCATCCTTCTGAGCTAGCTTGGAAGTCTCCTTAGCTTTCTGAAGTTCAGCTCGAAGTTGCCCCACAAGTGCTTTCTCAGTTGCCAAGTTAATCTCGGTCATATTTAGCAGCTTGCGTTACTCTTCGGCCTGCTTTTCAGCATTCTTCAGGCCCGCGTCAAGACTGTTCCGCTGATTAGTCATCTCCTTCAACTGCTCGGACAGCAGAGAATAATCCTCCTTCAGGCTGCCCAAAGATCTTTCTGCCTCAGATCAAGATTGGGCCGCTGCCTGGGCTTCAAGATAGGACTTCTTATTCCTCCTCGGCCACAAAAATTTGCTGAGTAACCTACATAACGAAAATTTCAATGTAGAGCAAAGAAAAGTGGGAAGTAAAAAAGGATCAGCGACTTAATTAAGTAGATCAGTTCACTTACCATGGCCAAATCCCTCTTAAGGGATAGGAAAAGCTCCTGTTGGTTGAAGCGCCTATAAGATTCCATGTCCTTTGGAAGGAGGAGTGGCTGCTCCAAGGCCTCAGCAACATGACCTACCCTTCCCCTATCGTAATTCCTAAGGAGGTTTCCCAAGGGATTGGAGTGCCATCCAACTCCAACCTTAGAGACTAGATGCGAGGTCCTCGGCGTACATCAGCCACGATGATTTCATCTCGACTCTCAATAGACGAAACCCTCTTATTCCGAGAGTCTTTAGCCATTTTTTGCTGCTTGGTCCCTTTCGGAGACACTACCTCCCGTCCTTCATTCTCAATATGGGGCTTTTTCTTCTTCGGATCTGGCAATTGCTTGCCGCCGAGGTCCAAAGGAACCTGAGGAGGTGCTGGAGGAAGACTCACAGGCGGTTGGGACGTACCGGTCCTTTTGGGCTCAGCTTTTTTGCCCCTATTCTTCATTAAACTCCTTAAATCTGCCATATCTTCTTCTTCCGAAGAGTCTTCTGGAAGAGCAGTTATCAGAACAGGACGAACACTAGAGTGCCTGTCAATTTCCTCCTCGGCGTCAGAAACTTGTATCACCTGAACCCCTCCTGAAGCTTCTCCTTCGAACTTGAACTTGTCAATCTGCTCGTCAAGCGAAGGGGTTGAAGAAGCAACTCTTTCGCCCGCTACTAGTCCGAGGGGAACCTGCTGAATTGGCTGGAGGAGCAGTGGTACACCCTGTGGATTTGGGTGTGGCACAGGCTTAAGGTCAAACGGAGCCAAAAAGCCTTTCTGAGCTACGTCTATGCGGTTGAGACGATAATCTCCCTGTCTTATTGCGTTGCCGACCGGCTGAAAGTCCTTCGGGTTTGACGTATAACCAAGAATAAGAAGAACCGACCGGAGCTGCCCATCCTCACTTACAAAGATTTCTGATCTTAATAGATAATTGAGCGCGGCAGTGTTTGTAAGGCTGAGCCGAGGAGAAACGTGTTCTCTATCTGTTAAACATCACAACAAAACGTAGTCAGAGACTTGAAAATAATGATACAAAGAGAAGAAAAAATTGTTAGAAGGTGGAGAACCTAAACCCATTGTTAGTAAACCTAAATCTAGCATGTCCCACCTGGCTCTCCTAGCTTGGTTGGGCAATGGAGACCGTCATGCCACGCGCCCGAGACGATCACGTAGTCGTCTTTCATCCATTTGTTAGATTTGGGAAGGCAGGAGAGGAGCCTAACAACATCGAATTTGGACTTAAGATAATATTCCGCCCCTTGCTGGCTATGATACTCGTACATGTGTACCACATCACGCCAGGTGAGCCCCAATCTTAGATGACGGTTTTAATCGTCAATGGCCCTTAAGATTCTAAAGACGTTGGGCGCACATTGGTTAGGACTAAGCCTATGGTTTCGGAGGTAATTACTGGTAATGGGGCCCATAGGGATAGTCATCCCCCCTTCTATGAAGGCGATGATGGGGACTACAACTTCGCCCGTCTTTCGATCTGTTAGTATTCTTTCCGGAGAGCAATACCTCAAACCCACATCTTGAGGTATGCGATGTGTGGCCCTAAATTTCTCCAACTGGGCGGGGCTATCCACCATATACTGGAATTTACCCATCGCACTTAAACAGAAAGGTGGAAGTACTAAACGAAGTGATTGGGGAATGATTAATTGAAGACCGAGGAGGTTGGCCGAAGAGGTAATGAGGCTTAGAGGTCGAAACTTACGCAAACTAGATCGGAGAATGATCCTCGTACCCGCAGAAAAATTCTTACAGAATCTGGGGAGGGCTATGATCGGTGATTAGAAGAACTTGGAGGATTCGAGTGCTTGAGTTCACTGGGCGCTCTGAGAGTTTGCGAAGTAAAGAAGAAATAACCTCTTTTGAGGCTTTATATGGGAGCAAGCGAAAGGGCAGGGGTCACCCCGCCCAAGTTCTGAGGAAGAATCACGTCCGTTGGATATACGGCCCACCATTGGATACCAAAGACAAAACGCCACCTAGAGTAATTGATAGCTTTGGGAATACTGAAACGACAGCAGCATTTATGAGGCGCTTACTTCTATGCCCACACGCGTGTAAGTTCAGATATTTTTGTTGTTTCAAATTGCCATTTCGTGACAAGTCAAAATCCTATTTTTTCTCCTCGGATGCGAGGGAAAAACTAAAATTTTGAGGGGCTATTGTGGGGGGTGAAAGCCCAACCTAATATATTGGGCCTAGGACTTTATTTGAAGACTACTGTATGCCCGAAGAGAGGGAAGTGTTCAAGAAGGAGTCTATACTTAAGAAATATACCTGGAGGCGAACGAGGGGGTAGTCCGAAGAGATCATCAATGGTCCGAAGAGACCATTCTTCTCGGATACAAAGAGCCTTGGCCGGGCAGACACCTGGGAGGTTCAGGTAACCTTTCTAATGACTTTGATGATAAAGGCAAGCTTCAGGCACGTGTGGAGATGATAGGAACGAAAAAATATCTAGAAGACAAGCTGCAACCACCACATTAAATGCACTGCAACTGCTTTTCTGGCCGCATTAATGTGGAGAAGACGCCTGAACAGTATAATCTCAGCTACCACCACTCACAGAGAGCTAAAGAAGGTACCTGATGGGACATGTACTCAAGTGGATGCCTAGATGAAGAACAAGTGGACGATGAAGATGATGAGAGAGGGTGCTATATAGAGACAAGAGACCTCTGGTAATAGTGGATCGGAACAAAAAAGGGAGAGAAGAAGAAAATAACTTTACTGTAGCTCTAAGAATTGTAACAAACTTTCATTCAATAAAATACCTCTTCGGACGTTCACGTTTGCATTTATTCAAGCATGATTGCATGTTAGTTCACCCGTAAATACCATAATTAACTCTTGTTTAATTCACGTCCAGCCCAGCTCTTTCACCCACGCTCTACAAATTCATTGTCCTGGGTTCATTGGGCTCATAATCCATACCTTTTGGGTTTGGGCTACAAAAACAGACCCTACAGGTTCCATCACAATGGTTTTTCTTCTGGAGTGTTCTCCATATATTTTGCACTTCTTCACCGAATCGCGTGTTTCATATTTTATTGCTTTATGGTTTGTTATTTTGTGGCTGTTCATATTGATAATTCAAATTACATAATTTAGTTAACTGAAACTTAATTGACAAATTAAAACTTTGGCTTTTGGGTCTAAAAAATTCTTTTTCAATCTCATTGTTAGCAAGCTCAAATGGTATATGTATTTTATATATTAAAACAAGAAAATGCATGTTAATTTTTTTTAAGATATGTAACTATGATAATTGCTCTTTATTATAAAACAAAAATCCAATTAATGTTTTGAGCAAGCAAAACTTAATAATTCATATCAGGATTAGAGATTTTACCATTTAAACTAACTAGAATCGTTCTCTAAATGTAATAATAAAAAAGATGAATATCTTTTCTAATTTATTTTTAGAGAAAAAAAAGGGAGAGAAAATTATCAGAGAGAGAGAGAGGGAGGGGCTAGGGCCATGAATTGAATTTCATAAAGACAAGTTTAGTTACAAAATTGGTTGTAACTTAAACCTATAAACTTATTCAATAAAATAAATATTACAACATATTTTGAAAATTTAATTGTTGAATTACATGTTTTTACGCTCTTAATACACATGTTAAATTTAGTGTCAATCGAATATTATTTACTATATGATTTATAAGATTATATTTTGTGCATAATTTTAAATTACAAAAACTTAAAATTTAAAAAATTTATTGATGACATAACTATTGATCTTTAATTTTCTTGAAATTTTGCAAGCATGAAGAATATAAAAGATGTAACCCAATGGTGGATTTGTCAAAATCCACCTCCAATAAAAAGATATTAAGTAAATTTGTAACCTAAGGTTATAACTAGTTTTGTAACTAAGTTTTGTCCTTCCATAAATCCATATGACCTCTTCAAGAGGTATCAATCTATTATCCACATTCATTCAATTAATTCCTTAATCATTCATAACAAAGTCCACTGATTACACTCAGAATTATATACATATGTAAACAGGTTAATTATTCAGGCATCAAGACAAATACCGACAGCGATCAAGTCGTTGGAAAAAAAAATCTGCAGCGTGGTGAGTGCTGAGAGTGAGATCATCCGATCCATCAAAATGGAGTCGTGCTGACTATACAACAAATCTTTGGCGCAAACAGATAGACATAGTGCTTCATCCTTTTTAAAACGATCGATCAGGGCGTTAAGCGCAAGAACGTAGGGTGAGTACGTACGTACGTACCACATCCACAAGATTTCTCCCAATTGATCCCACTTTACACGTACCGTACCCAAAGGAATTGATTAAAGCCCTTATTAAGGGTCTATAACAAGGTCCATCTACCCTTATATACTAAGCAGTTTTTTTTTTTTTTTTTGAGAAGCTTATTAATCTGTTAAAAGTGAAAAAAATTGGAATAATCTTTGAAGTAGCTTCTGGATCAGATACCTATACCATGCCACCTTTTTTTTGTGTGTCATTTTCACCTTATATATTTATATACATATGGAATATTCTCCATTAATATTCCCTAGCTACTAGAGCTACCCACATACATTTTTACTCTCTTTTAATTTATGGATTATATTTACCATTTCTTCTATTTTTATTTACTATGTCTATATATATATATGCAATCTGAAAGTGCCCCATCTCTTTTCATGACCTCATCTGTCACCATATGGATGTAATTTCCACCGCCCTATGCCCAAGTCTGAGTCTGCCATATATATATATAAAGAAACAATTGAACACCATCTTCAAGAACCCCACAATAAAACCATATATGTTCTACTTACTAGTCTTCTACAACACCCAACAACGCTTATCAAACTTTATCTCTACTTTCTTTTTCTAGTCCCCAATATTACAGAATACATCAATCAAAGCTCCATCTGCACAGAGAGAGAGTGAGATGAGCAGCTCAGAAGAGGAAAGACTGGTTCAGATGATAGAGGATTTTATAGAATCAGAATCACCATCTCCCATTTTTTCTGCTTCCTCAACCTGCCTTCCTCTTAACTATCATACCCAATATCTCACTTTACAGGTATACATGCTTTTTCTTGTATTTATTTTATGTTTGTTTTGTTGGTTTTCTTTGTGTTTGTGTGAGAGAGAGGGAGATCATATATTTTGCTGATTTTTTTGTGGTTTCAGGAGATTGTTGGGAGTGGGACACAGGCTGAGGCTGAGGTCCTAGAGTGTGTGTTGAGGCACATGAGAAACAAAAGGGACGCTAAGAAAACGACTAGTCTGAAAAAGTGGCTTGTAATGAAGCACAAAATAGATGGCTATAATGCTTCTCTATGTCAAACATCTTGGCTCACTTCCTTGGGATGCCCTGCTGGTGTGTGTGTGTGTGTCTCTCTCTCTCTCTATATATATATATATATATATCCCTCTTTTGTGGCTCGCTCAATTTGTCAATTTCTTTTTTTTTTGCATCAAATTCCTTATATATGTCCTTTATATTCCACAACAAAACATTTTTGTATAAGTACTATAATACGGCTTATGAAAGCTTTTTTTGAGAAGGATACGGCTTATGAAAGTTGATATGCAATTTGTCATTTATGGTTCAGTTCCCAAAACGAGGAAAATGCCCAGAAAGACATATCATGAAGTTTTAAAAAAAAACTTTTATATGGTAAACCTCTGAAAAGAATAGTTGTTCTTGAGAATATGTATTTGTCCCACTACATGCATATCTGTTCGAGTATCCTTATCTTCCTGAGGATATTCTAATAAGTTGTTACCAAGTGCATCTTTGAGTCGTTTTGGTCAGCCAAATTTGAAGCGCGTGGGAGATACGCGCTTGAGTTCAGGTGTTTTTGGTGTGGATCCCACTTGGGTTAACTTAACACTCTTCTTGGGGTTTTTCTTTTTCTTTTTCTTTTTAACAGGTGATTATGACTACATTGATATCACGATGAAAAATGAAAATGGTGATCCGATGAGGCTCATAGTGGATATAGACTTCAGGTCACAGTTTGAGCTAGCAAGGCCCACACCAACCTACAAGGAGCTCACAAATATACTCCCACACATCTTTGTAGGGACTGAGGACAAGCTCAACAAGATAATCTCAATTCTATGCTCAGCTGCCAAACAGTCCCTTAGAGAGAGAGGCCTCCACATACCCCCTTGGAGGACTATCACTTACATGCAGTCTAAATGGCTCTCTGCCTGTCACAAACTCCCTACTGCAGTAGGATCATCAGAGAACAGTAATAGAGAAACAAAAGGTGATGCACAAAATTACAGCAAGTGGGCTCCTTCACCTCCAATGGTGAACAAGTCCAAGAGAAGCAATTTGGCTGGTGGCTCTGGCTTGTCTAGTCAGTTTTCTAACACGAGCATAAATTGTTGCTGATTTTGATTTTTGGTTCTTGGGTTCTAATTTTGGCATTGGCCGGGGATACCCAATTTTGGTCCTTTTTTTTTTTTTTTTTTTGGTCTTTTTGTCCAAGTATTTGGGTATTACTTAGATCCTTTTTGTACCGAGGCATGAGAGCAATTCAATTTGTCTGCCATTTCTTTTCTTTCTCTTTCATTTTTGTTACATTTATTTTTATCTATCTGTCAAAATTCTAGGTTCTTGGGTCCATTTTTTGCTGAGATATGAGAAATGGCACCAACATCTCAATTCTCAATCATGGTTCTTTGCTTTGGATTAGTTAGTTATTTAATGTATGTAGTATCATTTTTGTTTCAATTAAAAGGGATAATTTTCTAAAAACTCACAGAAAAAAAATGATCTAATCTAGTTTGTCCCTTGCACCATGGAGACCTGCCTCACTTCACTTATGCAGGCGCATGGTAACAGCATTATTACACATTTACCACACGTATAGCCTAATTCCTTTGGCGTGCATCACTGCCATAAAGGGCTCCAGCGTGACTTTTGGATACAAAAATTTGAAACCAAAATGAATATAATTTGGCCACAGAATCTCTCCTATGAATGATATTTTCTAAGTTTTTTTTTTTTTTTTTTAAATGCCTGTAAAAAATAATTTGGATACGCTTTTATTTTCAAATCTTAATTGTTTGATGGATTCATGGATGGGCTCTAAGCTTTGCATTTAGTGCTGGAGAGGTCATGAGTCATGACAACAAACGAGGATGACCTAACAGGAATTTTTTTTTTTTTTTTTTGGGTAAAACAACAGGAAATTTTCATTTCCTAGCTAGTTTGGTGGTGGTGATACCGCGTTTTTTTTTGTTTTTTTTTTTTTTTTGAGAAGAAAACATATATTTCAATAACACAAGAAAAGGAGTACAACGGGAGCCAAAGCCTACATAAAATCAACCTTGATTTAAATATCACTTTTTTTTTTTTTTTTTGAAATGTAAATATCACGTTTTGACATTTAAGGTACTACCCATATTAATGTGAATAGTATGGCTTAAAGGAGTTGAAGATTATCCAATGGGTAGGAGAGAGAGAGAGAGAGAAAAAAAAAAGAGAAAGAAAGAGTGTTTTGAATGATTACCTCAAAAGAATAGTTTGGGATTTGAGTAAAGCTTTTTCTAGGATCCCAAAATTTATATTATTATAAGGGTTGATGTTAAGGAAGTCGATTAGCCTTATCTCATGGTTTTGATCCTTTCATTGAATGTCTTAGTCCATTTTTTATACTATCGTTGATAGGATAATACAAGTATACAGTCTTTTCTAGAAAAACACGTAATTGAAGTTATAAACAAAAGAGTGGACAATAATTATACAAATATATATATATATATATATATATATGCTAACGGGAGCTTGACTAAGTGGGTAAAGTTCGTTCATTTCGTGCACTACATTTAGGTTCGAATCTCGCTACCTGTAAAAGTCCGTTGATGGACATCCTTAGTAGGGTAACTTCCTGTACAGTGGTATAGAAAGGTCCCCGAGATCGGGCTACCCCGACCGATATAACCATAGAGGCCCCATTTTTTATTCTAAAATATATATATATATATTTGGTTAAATTGGATTTCATTCAAAGACTAACAGAGTTCCAATATTACAAACGCCTCACAAAACAAGTCAAAGTTGTCTAAAAATAACAAAAGCAATAAGATGGGGGGTTATCAAAAGTTACAAGTCATATTACAACAAACAAAGTTCCCCTCCTTGCTAAAATATAAGTACAACGGTTAGCTTCTTTGTAAGAAAACATTCCCAAACAACATCCTACGTTCATCAATATTCAAACAATATCTTACATTCATCAAGCTCTACTACTAGATTCTGAATATTCAAATAAACACTCAATATTAACCCATCTGTAACTCTAAGAACCCACAGTTAAGCATTTACATAGTTTTTAAACCCAACAGCTCTAGAATACCTCTAAATCTAAATCTAATGATTGAAGGGGAGTGGATCAAGGGGTACTTTAGAGTTGTTGGGTTTGTAACCAGTGTAGCTACTTAATTGCAAGTTTTTTGCTTCACATAATGCATGAGAGGGTAATAATAAAAAGTCTAACACTTCATTTTCTCCTCAATTTAAAAAAAATAAAAAATAAAAAACTTCATTCATTTTATATATATTAATAAATTTTTAAGACAAAATAATTCATTAAAATTTTACCAAAACACACTCTAATTATATTAAAATATTATAAATTGAGAAATGATATATCCACATAATTTTTATAACAAATTTTAAGTGGCAAGTTGTTACTGATTGTTATTGTTGGAGCAAAAAAGTAATCTTAGTGTTAAATTCAAATTTGAACCAATAACAACTAATTATCTCTGATTTGTTGTGAAAATATTATAAAAATATTGTGGACGTAGAATCTCTCTTATATATTTGATCACTTTTATGATTTGCTTAAGTATGGATATTATTATATTTATTTTTTATAATTTAATAATAAGGATAGAAGATTTAAATCCTAACTGTCTCCATTAAGTTGAACTACAAAAATTGTCGCAATAGTATAATATTTCTAGATATTTAATTGCATCCCTATTTGGCATGAAGAGGAGATTAGGAGAGGAGCCTAAAAGCATCTATGAACTGATTTTTCCACTCTTACTAAATTTATATTTATGTGAAATACAGTATATTTTAAAATCACATAAATGAATTTATTTTGTTTGTAGACTTGCAATTAAATGCTTAAAAGGTACCCTTTCATGCAGTATGTAGACTTGCATGATTTTTTTATAGAAAATAATTTTTGCATTAGTTTCTCATAATTAAAGTGACAAAGACAATATTTTTTTAACATTATGTTTTGAAAAAAAAAAAGCCATTTTTTATATGATACATGTAGAATTACTATTTAAAATCTTATACCGATCCATTGGTCACAATATTTTTTCATGATTTGACAAGAAGGATTGTTAATAATGAACAATTATTTATACATGGAACCACTACTTTTTTCTACATATAAATTGACAAAAATTATGTTCCTAACCTTTTTTGATAGTACTTTCTTCCATGCATGGGATAAATTAAAAATTTTCAACATTTCTTTTAATTTGATTCATTTAGAAGAAGTGCTTACCGAAAGCACCTCTCTGAAATCAAATAACACTCTGAGATTATAACAGTCCGAGATTTTGTCATTATAGTAATGATTCCTTTCTTTTATATTAATTGTTTTTTAGACTTTAGCCAAAAATAATAATAATTGTATATTCTAGACCCCTTCTTAATTATAAATATAATGGTTCATAAACATATTCCACCAGTATATTTCATGTGCGCCACAAACGTTTTTTCATTTTTTATTTTATTTTATGAAGAGTGTGTCACAAACGTTGAAATGACAAAATGACAACAAATTAGGGCGGCTCATTTTAACTCAAAAATTGGAATAGCTCTATTATTATTATTTTGGGATGGATAATGACCTCTATAAGTTATAAATTATTTTCCTTTTCTCCCAAAAATAAAAAGTTACTAGTATTAGTGATTAATTTTCTATAATTATTATTTTTTTCTTTTTTTATATAGTTTATAAAAGGTTGTATTAAGTACACAAAACTCATACTATTTGTAAGTTTTGAAAGAGGTTATAGTAAACAATTTTTTACTCTTAATTTGTTTTGGAGAGGTTGATTTTTGGACTTAAACTTGCAAACCATCACTTTTAATAAAAGACATTTGCTATCTTGTGGACCTCTCTTTTACTTAGTGTATAGAAAAAAAAAAATTTCTCTTAGTGATTTACTTTTTATATAAATTATTTTTATTTTTGCTAAATTACTTTCTATATAATATCATCTAAAGTACCGGATGCATTTGCATCCTAGCTGGGATATATACTGATTGATGTTTTCCTTTAAAAGAAAAAAGGATAGTGATTGATGAGCAGTTCAAGGTAGATTCTTTGTCTGATCCGAGAGAGAGAGAGATAAATTAAGAAAGAACAAATGATAATGTCATGGTTTATATGTTTGAACCCCATCCTTATCCAAAAATGACGTAGGGCTACAAGCAACAAGTCAAAAGACCCAAGAAATGAAATAGAATTTTGAAGAAGAATTGAGGAAACCACTGGCACTTCGAAAACAAGTGGCACAAAACAATGGGGGAGGCGAGGGGTCTCTACTGGTACAATTAGTAAAACAACCATGCCTTTGTCGGATCAGATGCATGTATTTGTTCTCTTTTCCCACCTTTCCTGAGTGAAACTACTCCTTGTATTTCCATACCCTGCTATTTTATTCTTTCTTACCAAGAACATGATAGCATACATCCAGAAACCGAACCAAGCAGAAAGCAATTCAATTGATCATTTATTCAATCCAGAAAAAGATGCAATTTATTTATTGATTATAGTTGGTTTATGTTAGCTCAATTGGTAAAGTTTTTTTGGCTCTTAAGTAAGAGATCTAGTTTTCAAAAAACTAATTGGTGTCTTAGCCAAATAATAAAGAGAAATAATCATAGAGTGGACATCATAGGTTGAATATATATTCTACGATCTAGACTCTAGCTTCTACGAATCTGCCAGCCGGTTTGCATCAAATTGTATTGATTATTAAATATTGAATTGAACTCAATTTTTCTTTTTGAGAAAGCACGCTCTTATCCTTTAAAATTATTCCAATTGCAATGCTAAAATGTAAAATCACTCTAAAAAAATTCACATCAAATTTGCAAGATATGATTGATCTAATATCACTTTTACATGAATCTATTGCTAATACTGTTTTCATTATTTTACATCAATCACAATATGTCAATTCAACAAATGTGAAATTTTTAATAACTAAGTGCTTTCACAAAAAAATCACCTCATTTTTGATAATATCTTGGTAGCTTTTGAATCTCCTCATAGTATACAGAGATATAATCCGGCAAAAGATAGTTTTATGGTTCTTAAGGTAGATATGAGTAAAGCCTATGATAGAGTTGATTGATCCTTTTTGGAGGCAATCATGCGTAAATTGGGATTTAATGAGAAGTGGACTGCCTTGATGATGCTATGTGTTTCCACTATTTCTTATTCAATTTTTGTCAATGGTGAATTGAAAGGCTTGATTAATCCAACCAGAAGTATTAGGCAAGGAAATCAATTATCTCCTTTCCTCTCTCTTTTATGCACAGAAGGTCTCCATGGTCATATTACAACAAAGCTTCCCTCCTTGCTAAAATATAAGTACAACGGTTAGCTTCAATTCCCTATAAGAAAACATTCCCAAAAACATCCTACATTCATCAATATTCAAACAACATCCTACATTCATCAAGCTCTACTACTAGATTCTGAATATTCAAATAAATACTCAATATTAACCCATCTCTAAGTACCCACAGTTAAACAACTACATTGTTCTTAAAGCCAGCAGCTCTAGAATACCTCTAAATCTAAATATAATGAGTGAAGGGGTGTGGATTTGGGGGTTTTTTTAGAGTTAATGGGTTTGTAACCAGTGTAGCTATTCAATTGCAAGTTTTTTTTATTTTATTTTTTTATTTTTTTATTTTTTTTATGACTTTACATAATGCATGAGATGGTAATAATAGAAAGTCCAACACTTCATTTTCACCCCAATTTTAAAAAAAACTTCATTCATTTTATATATATTAATAACTTTTTAAGACATAATAATTCATTAAAAGTTTACCAAAACACACTAATTATATTAAAATATTATAAATTTGATCACTTTTATGATTTGCATAAGTATGGATATTATTAAATTTATTTTTTATAATTTAATAATAAGGATGGAGGATTTGAATCCTAGATACTTTCGTTAAGTTGAACTACAAAAACTCTCACAATAGTATTATATTTATAGATATTTAATTCCATCCATGTTTGGCATGAAATGATTTTTCCACTCTTAATAAATTTATATTTTGGTGAATTAAAGGATATTTTAAAATCACATAAATGAGTTTATTTTGTTTGTAGACTTGCAATTAAATGTTCAGAAGCTACCCTTTCATGAAGTATAAAAAGTCACATAACTTGATTGCATTATTGTTATAAGGGCACGTTTTGCTCCCAGAGCCCAAATGAAATGGTCCAAGGCCCAAAAGAGCCCAAAACAATGAATTTGTAGAGAATGGGCTTAAAATTGAACTTTCAATGAATTAGGTTGACAACAATCACAGTAGGCTAAGTGTTACTAGAAAGCATAAACAAGCAATTTTGGGCAAGGAAAGTCCTCCTTGGCAAAGTTCGAGGAAGGTTTTTCTTATGTATTTCTCTTAGACTTAACCACAATTATAGGTCTTGAGTGTACAGTTATTTTTTTTACAGATTATCTGATGATCCCATTGTAATGGGGTTTTTCTTCTTTATATTCCCCTTCCTTACTTCATCTCAACCCTTCACATGTAGATCAAATTGCTGGCTTTAAATACTTGTCCCATCATCACCTTCTTGAAGTTTTTGTGGGTTGCTGTAAGGCTGAAGATTACTATTCATGTATTACCTCCACATTAATGCGACCAAGGGGTTAGCTACAGAGCATTTAATGCGGTGATAGTAGCTTTCTTCTCAGATATTTGCCAACTCTCTTTTGTCTTATCCTTATCTGACGTTTACCCTTGCCAACATGATTGCCCGTTGCCTGGTTCTTGACATAAGGTCGGACCTATGACCTTTACTCTGCTTAGCTGAGGAGGTACTTCTCCTCAGACAACACTTCCAGTCGCTCATGATTAGACTTCTTCCACGGACCCCTAATTTGTAGGCTTCCAGTAGAATTTACCTATCCTCAGACTAATTGATGCCCTCAGACATGGCCCACGACCCAATACCCATACCTAGGCCCTTCATCTCTACAATTGTTTTATAGAAAAATCATTTTTACATTAGTTTCTCATAAATAAAGAGACAAAGACAATATTTTTACATTATATAAATATTTTTTAAAAAGTCATTTTTTATATGATACATGTAGAATTACTATTTAAAATCTTATACCTATCCATTGGTCACAAAGTTTTTCCTCATGATTTGATGAGAAGGATTGTTAATGATGAACAATCATTTAATCATGGATTTACTTCGTTTCCTCCACATATAAATTGACAAAAATTGTGTTCTTAGACTTTTTTGGTAATACTTTCTTGCATGCATGGGGTAAATTAAAAAATTGCAACATTTCTTTAAATTAATTCATTTAGAAGAGCTTACGAAAAGTACCTCTGAAATCAAATAACAGTTTGAGACTTTGTTATTATACTAACTAGCTTGTAACTTATGTTTACGTACAAAAATGATGATGATGATGATGATGATAATAATAATAATAATAATAATAATAATAATAATAATAATTGAAGAATTTTGCTAACATTGTAACCCGTGCATATTATATTTAATTTTGAACAGATTTACTCATTATTAATAACAAATAATATATATTTTTGTTAATATTTGTATATCGAATATGATATTATGAAACTGTACGGTTAACAACATTCATTTCATTTTTATTAAATAAATTAAAGATTTTTTTGTATAGAAAAAAAAAAAACTATACAATAGAGTTAGCCATGCTAAGACTGTTCTTAACGAGGGACCAATCCCTTAAACAAAATAACTTGGAAAAGAGTTTGACAAAGACCACTTTGCCAAGACATGTGCAACTTCGTTAGTATTCTTGTACATCCAATTAAACTCCTACTATCTCGCACATATAGTGTGCACAAGATCTCTGACGAAAACCCAGGATACAACTAGAGAACTCAATATCAAACCACCAAATTGAAATCAAACAAATCCCAACAAAAAAGAGAGAACAAACCAACAAATAGGGGAAAAATAACAAATTGCCATTGAAACCAGAATAAACGGATTGAAATGCATCGTCTCCCTCTCTCGCAAGTCATGGATGATTGGAAAAACAAAGAGCAAAAAAAAAATAATAATAATAATAAAAAAAAAATTAAAAAAAAAAAAAAAAAAAAAAAAAACAAAAGAAGAAGAAGAATAATACTAATGGCAAGACAACGATGGTAATCATGGTGGCCATTGGCGGTGGTTCTTCTGGTTTAAACTGTGCCTCTCTTTCTCTGTTAAGCCCTAAGTTTCTCTCTCCTCTCATATGTTCAGCCCTTGGTAATTTGTTATTTTAAAGCTCAAGTGAGATGCACAAGAGTATTACATTTTGAGTTTTTAACGGGAGAGTAATAGATGTGTTGATTTGACCAGGGGTGTAGTCAGGAATTTTTACTTGGGAGGCCAAGATAAAACAATCATATTGATTTGCAATTCAAGAAAAATTCAAAATATGACATTCATACATATGTACATGTCTTGGCGCATTAGTTTAGAAAAACAAACATTAAATCCAAAGTAAGTCTTAACTATATATGTATCATATATATATATATATATATATATAGTTCTTTACTTATGTATGCTCTTAGGGCATAAGTTAGTAATTTTAAGAAACTTTTTATAGAAAAATGAAAAAGTAACTAATTGATTTGACAGCTTTTTCAAATTTCCATAAAAAAGTTTCCTAAAATAAATAGTAAGATTACTACTAGAATTTTTTATCAGTGTAATTCATATTAGCACTCAAAATACTAACAAGCTAATCGACCAATTGAGCATCATAAGGAAGAATTAATGAAAGAGAGAGCACTCGGTAATGGCGATGAGTAGGGTCTTTTGGGTGGCTATAAAGTGTAAGGGGATATTGTAATAGTTTTGGGAAATTGCAAAATTTAAGTACAGTATTAAAAGTGTAATACATTAGGTTTCTCAATTAAATTCAAATACATGTTTACCATGACAAATAAAATATAAACAATATTATCATTTTTAAGGACAATTAAATCCAATACAAAGTTTAATTGGGAAATATAATGTACTACACCTCAGTTTTATGATTTTATCCTATTAGGAAAATTGAATGACTAAAATGTGGTAAAACTGAGGGGTAAAACTGTAGTAAAGGACATGGACATCAAGACATGTGATATGGTCTTAGGCTCTTAGCAAAAAAATAATTAAATAAATGAAGAAGGGATCTGCCAGTGGCTGTGCTTTTAATGGAGAATTAAAAAAACAAAATGAATGAATCTTTATGGTTGAAAAGTGGGGATTTGAGGTGAGGGAAGGGAATTATTATGGCTAACATGTAGGAGGGGGGGACCAATTTTTTTATCTTGTGGGGGCTAGCTCTTAAATCAAAGGAATTGAGAACTAGTTTTACCTACAATTAAAGAGGATTTAAAAATTTTTGGAAGGGCCATGGCCCCCAATGCATTACTTAGCTCCGCCCCTGGATTTGATAATTGTGTGAAGTTTATGGAATAAATTGGCTATAATTAAAGTTTAAGGAGTGTCATGACCACTAGCTTAAAGTTCAGGGGTGTTTGGACATTTTTTCCCATGTAATCCATGAAATACAAAATTTTTAATGCAACAGTTACACTAATTGCAAATCTCCCCCATCACGTCTTATTAAAATGTTGCAAGGGGGTAGATCAAGGGGTATTGTATAGTTGTTGGAGACTTGGAGTTGCAACTAATATAGTTGCTGAATTGTGACCCTTAGGTTGTATTTGGTTGGAGGTGAAATAGAAAAGATAGAAAAGAAATGAGAGCAAATAGGTTTTTGTGTTGTTTGGTAAGGAGAGAGAAATAGAATGATTTTTGGTGGGGCCCAAACATTTTCTCCTCAGGCCCACCAAAAAATAAGTCTCTCTAAAATAGAGAGAAAACAAGGTGGAAAATTTGGTTGTTGGGTGCCAATTGTTTTTACAAAATTAACCCATTTCTTTAACATTAGTTACCTTACAAGCTTCATCTTGCTTTCATCAATCTTTGTCTTATTCTTCATTTATTTTTGTCTTTATTAGTTTCTATCACTATGCAGTAAGGTGCTAACTCTTTTTTTTTTTTTTTTCCCCGGGTTCTTTGCTTTTATTTTTTTAAAAATTGGACATGATTTTTGTTTTAATGAACTTGGTGGAAGTTTTTATATTGATTGTTTGTTTATTTTTTAATTGAGCACAATTTTTTTAATAAGGGCATATGAGTCAATTTATACCAATTTCATTTTTTATCATCTCATTTTTCTTATCAACCAAATAAATGAGTTTTTCATCTCTCCATTTTTCTATCCTCCCAATCTAACTAGTTAATATTGAAGGTTCATTTGAATATTCAAAATTTAGTAGTAGAGCTTGATGCTAGTTTAGTAGTCTCTTTTATGAATAGTACTGGTGTAGCTAATGGTGAGCTTACTGCACTTATTGATGGTTTCAGGATGTCATTGAGAATGTTTCCTCAAGTCGAAATTAAGCATTGCTACAGGGAAACCAAAGCTGTGTTGATGCTTTAACAAGGAGGGAAGCTTGTTGCAAATCTATTTTGTAATTTTTTTATTATTCCCCATCTTATTTGTTTTCTAGATTATTTTTAGACAACTTTGATATATTTTGTGATTGTGTTTTTTACTATTGAAATTCATGTTTCTCAGTCTTTGAATGTAATCTGATTTACCAAAGAAAAAGAGAGAGAGGATATTTTGTTGTGTAATTATTGCCTACTCTTTTGTACGTAGGTAATCTCTATGACGTGTTTCTAGAAGGTTGGAAATTTATATTATTCTATCAATGATAATATAAAAATGGATTAAGAAATTAATTGAAAGTGACAAACCACTAGACAAGGCTCATCGACTTCCTTAATCAACTTCAAAATTTCTAATAGTATGAATTTTGGGGATCCTAGAAAAACTTTACTCAAATCCCAAGCTATTCAAGTCACTACTAAATGTCAAGAGTAGTGCTCTCATGCTCTTTGCATGTAGAGGCAGTGGAGAGTCTTGCACACAGCTTGTAGGAGTAAAGTGACCTCCCCCCTATGGTGAGGCTAGTCGTAGTAACCCCCCCACCCCCCCCCCCCCCCCTTGAGAATAAGAGAGTGGGGTCTGAAGGTCTAATGGCGAAAGAATTGTGGAAAAAAATAACTTTTACAGAAGATGAGAATGAAGATATTGTGTTGGGGAGTAACAGCACGAAGGCTGCGAAAAGAGATTGGGAAAAACTGTGTGGTCATGGAGATACTCACACAACGCACTATCATTCTAGACGCCCTAAGGAAGAATATGAAGAAGCTTTGGAAGCCAAACAAAGGAATGCAAATCTCTGAAAAAGGTCATGGAGATGTGCCCTTGGAGCTATGAGAAGCAACTGATACTATTGCAGGAGTTTGAAAGTGAGATGGTCCCAAAAGAGATTAAACTTCAATGGGTCCCGCTCTGGGTGCAAATATTCAACCTTCCCCTGAAAAGTATGACAAGAAAGTTCGAATATGAGTAGGGTCGAAGCTCGGGAAGGTCCTAGATGTTGATGTCCCGGAGAAAGGAGTTCAGTGGGGAAATTTTCTAAGAGTAAGGATATGCATCGATCCTACAAAGAAGCTTATAAGGGGTAAGAAGGTCTCAATTGAAAGGGGGGAAAGCAGATGGATTTTCTTCAAGTACGAACGTCTGCCTAATTTCTGCTATAGATGTGGAATGCTAGACCATGGGGAGAAAGACTACTTGGAAAAAAAGGATGGGGAAATCACTAGAAGTGAAAAGCGAATGCAATACGGAGCATGGATGAGGGGAGAACCAAGGCGACGTCTAGGGAGAGATTACGAAAATATGGGAGGGGAAAATACACCGAAAAACAACGATGCTCATAGGGTGCATACATCGAAGCCACCGACACGAGAAAGACTCCAATTGAAGGAAAAATCTGTGGCACTGGGTGCTCGGACAACTCTAGGATGATCACAATTTGGAAGACCATATGGAGCCTCTAATGCCCAAACAAAATAAAGCATTTCTTATGGAGAGCAAGTAGAAACATACTACAAAGCAGTGTTTGATGCACAGGAAGATCTTAAAGGAGGACTGCTATGATTTTTGTGGAGAGAGTGAATCTTCGGGCCATATACTTTGGAGCTGCGAGATTGCAAAAGAAACATGGAGTGAAGTGGGGCTCAATTGCAATATCTCAACCCTAGCTCCTAGGGAATTCTTAGATGTATTGTGTATTGTGATGGATTCACAAGGGAAAAAAGACTAGGATCTCTTTGTTATTGTGGCATTGTGTTTGTGTAATAACATGAATAAGGTGCGGCATGGAGAGGGTGGGAAACTAGGTAAATCCATCACAGAAGAGGCAAGGAAATATCGGGTAGAGGTCCAGACTGCTTTGCCTTCCAATGGCAGACCCTTGAGGCCTAAAATCATACATAAACAATGGTCCCTTCCACCACAAGGCTGGTATAAAGTGAATGTAGATGCTGCTATTTTTAAGGAACAAGGAACGTGTGGAATCGGTGTGGTCATCAAAAACCATCAGGGGCAGATCATGGGTGCTTTATGTAAAAAACTGGAATTCCCACTAGGGGCTTTAGAAGCAGAAGCCAAAGCAATGGAAGTTGGCATCCTTCTTGCGTGGGACTTGGGCTGAAGGATGTCATCGTAGAAGGTGATGCTCAACTGATAATTTAATCCTTGAATGGCTCTGTTGCGCCTGCCATACCGAATCTGAAGATAATTGAAGGTTCAAGGAAATATCTGCAGCTTTTTAGCTCTTGGAAGGTAGCCCACACAAATAGAATTAACAATTTGCCTGCTCATGTATTGGCTAGAGAGGCAAAGAATGTAAATGAGTGTGTAATTTGGGTTGGGGATTCCCCACCTTGTATTGAGATCTAGCTTATGAGTGATGTAATTGCAATGGACTTTAGTCCACATCAATGAAAGTTCTAATACAAGTTGACAATCAAAAAAAAAAATCCCAATCTATTCTTTTGAGTTGATCATTCTTAACTCTCTCTTCTCTATTAGTGATATAATCTTTATCTACTCAAGCTTTAAGCAACACTACTAGGATTTAGATCAATATAGGTAGTACCTTAAATGTCAAAAGGTGGCAATCACCATCAACAACATTAGCATTGAGAGTTCTAATACTCTAAAAAAGCTATTTTAAAGCTCATACCACAAAAACCAAGCATTATCCTAGTGGCTAATTGATAAAAATTTTGCAAACATAAGTTATGCTTACCAACTTGCTATAGCAAGTTTTAATATTTATTTTATTGATTCTCTCAATTATCTCTCTCTGAGTCTCACTCTCTCAATCATCCCTCACTCCCTCTCTCTCTCTCTCTCCATTGGTATGTGTGGTGGTTGGTTTGCTGATGGAGATTGACGTGATCGCTAGTTTGTTGGTGAAGATCAGCATGGATTCGTTGGTTTGCTAGTGGATGTTGGATGGGTTTTTTTGGTTTTGATAGTTGTGATTGTGAATGATATAGGTTTGTTATGGTTTTTGAATGGGTTTGGTGTCCCTTTTGGTGGGTTGTGGGGATGGTGAGTTTTGTTGTGGTAATTTTTTATTTATTATTTTTTTGGAGGAAGTGGTGGTTTTATTATTTATTTTCTTGAGTGGTAGTGGAGCAATAGATTCAAATGGAGAGGAAGAGAGATAGGGAGAAGAAAGAGCTTCAGAGATAGAGAGAATAGGAATGGCAATGGGGTTGGGTTTCTTATTTCCTGCCCCCCCCCCCCTTTCGCTTCAGCCACCTCCTTTTAGCAGGTACCCATCCTGTCACACCCAAATATTATATATATATATATATATTAAAAGTTTATTTTTAACGTATTAAATTAAAACTCATAAAACATTAAAAAAAAAGTTCTAACATTTTGAAACCTTATAACTCTAGGCTACTACTACAAAAGTTAAGCCCTTTTGTAGTAGTACTCTAGTTATGTAATATATTATAAGTCTATTTAAAAAATTCTATATACTACTTTCGTGTTTGTGTGTTCTAATAAGTATTACTGTTTCGTAAAAAAAAAAAAAAAAGTAAAAAAAATACAAAAATAGTTCAAACCATAACAATACAACAATTAAAAAATATAAGGCAAAAATGCAAAACTGACTTTCTAACTTTCACATTTTTTCATTTCAGTCTTCTAACTTTCAGTTTTGTCAATTTAGTCCTCTAACTATCAATTTTTGTCAATTCAAGGCTCTGTTACAACTCAGTTATTGCTGTCATTAAACCCACTAAAACGACGCCATTTTGCATGTGTGTGTGTGTGTGTGTGTTTTTTTTTTTAATTCAGAATTAAAAGAAAATAAGAAAAATCTTTAAAAAAAAAAAAAAAAAAACATTAAGGGGAATGACGTTGTCATTCCTCTTCCCCTAAATCAAAACAAAACAAAGGATTCAAATCCCTAACTTTGAGAGAGAGAGAGAGCGAGAGAGAGAGAGTGAGTTCACCAGCGGTGAGGAACCTCGCCGCCCCTACTCGCCGTGTAAACCACCACCACCCTCGCTGCTCTGCCTTGACTTAGTGATGGAGTTCTGAATTGGTGCTGAGTGTGCCATGAAGACTGTGAGGACAGAAGGGGTTATGGCTTTGCATAAGGGTTTCATTCCAACTATCTCAAGTCAAGGTCCATTCATTGTGGTGCTATTTGTCACACTTGAACAAGTGAAGCTATTCATGGATTTATGATCATGGCAGAGTTGAAACATTCTTATTAGAGTCTAATCGAGGAACAAAGCAAATTGACATTTTTTTTCCCAAATTTTTTATTCTTTCTTTTGGCCTATGATATAAATATTGCTTTATAGAATGGGTTGGGAGAGCAATGTGATTATTTTAGAAGAAAATGGTTTGTATGATTCAGCTAAATTGTATATTGTTATCTTTAAAAAGTAAAATATTTGAATGTTGTTAAAGGTTGTGTTCTTACTATTAGTTTCAACTAAATTGCATACAATACTTAATGGCACTTTATTGTATAAAACTGATTAGGATTTGAATCCTTAATGGCGCTATATCGGTTTCACTCTCTCTCTCTCTCTCAAAGTTAGGGATTTGAATCCTTTATTTTACTACTGCATACCCTTGGTGCGATGGTCACTCCACAAGTATAAGTGCTTGTGGGGTGTGGGGGGCAAGGGCTGGGGTTCAAGTCTCCAGGAGGGAGCTTCACATACATTTTTTTTTTTTTCCAGATTTTTCTTATTTTCTTTTTGTAGGGACTGAGTTTGAGCACTTCTACTGTTGAGTGAGTGGACTCAAGCCTAGCTAACCCAATACAATGAATTTGTAGAGAGCGGGTTCAAAAACTAGGCCCTAGCAAGCGGACAACGCCCAATGCAGTGTTCGCCACCATCGAACGCAGATGAATCGAAATTATCCTCAAAAGTTTGTCCTCGGCCTGGTCCGAGGAGCTTGATAGTAGTCTCTCTCCTATGAGAATGGTTCCTCTCTCTTTTGATCTGTTTCTTCCCACTATATAGTCCTCCTCCAACGATCCCCTTCCTCCACTTGTTGATCATCCATGCCTCTCTCTGACTACTCGTCCCATCAGCCACCTTACCAATCCCCCTGTGAGTTGCAGCAACCGAGGCAGCACTACCCATGGGTCATTTCTCCATTAATGCTGTTGGAACATCAGTTGTGCGCATTTAATGTGGAGGTGACAATTCATCCTAGTCTTGCTCCTCGGCTATGCTTCCATGGCTGACATGTTGTACTTGTTCTTTCTCCTTAGATGCCCTGGAAGGCTGCCTATGGTGGCTCGTTACTTCCTCCTCCCATGGTCTTGGTTGGCCGAGGACAGGGTTGTCCTCGGCAAGGTTCCTGGGCAATTTGGACTTTCATACTTCGTCCTCGGGAATTTCTTCCTCCTCGGCATGGGCCTTGGGCTTGGTATAAAGTGGGTCGGGGTTGCCAAATTCTCTGACCTTACACTTTTAATTCTGAATTATTAAAAAAAAAAAAAAAAAACCACATGTAAAACGGTGTCGTTTTAGTGGGTTTAACAACAACAGTAATTGAGTTGTAATTGAGTCTTGAATTGACAAAAATTGAAAGTTAGAGGACTGAATTGACAAAATTGACAATTAGAGAATTGAAATGAAAAAAATGTGAAAGTTAAAGGGTCAATTTTGCATTTTTGCCAAAATATAAACAACGTAAATACTAAAACATAAAAGTATAAATTCAATAATACAATATAAAAAATCATCATAAATTTAAAGTTAATAGGCTAAAAACACATATGTATCTCTTATAAAAAAAACTTATAAAAATATTTTTTAATTATTCAAATATAAACAGAGTCGGTGCAGAGGAAAATATTAACCCCCTATCCCTCTCCTATTTGTTATGCAGGGTGGGTAAAACCCGTCCATCAAGGGTGGGTGAGGGGATATCTGCAGGTGTGGATTTAAAATACCACCCTTAAAAGAGAAGAAAGAGTAAGAGAAAAAGAGAGTGAAATTAATAAATAAATGAATAGTGTTGTGACTTGTGCGTGTTATGAAAAAGAAGAAATGAGCTATGTTGTCAAATATTGAACGGCCCAATGCAATTAAAAGCCCAAATAAGGTGAACTGAAAAGCCCTAGTCCTCTAAGCCTAACTCTATTTGCTTCGTCTTCATTTCACCCAAAATCCTAGGGTTTTTTAATTTTTCATTTCCTCTCTTTCTCTCTGTGAAAAAGAATGACGAAGTTGAGGAAGCTAAATCGGCCCACGGGGCACCGAATTTCCATGCTCAGGTTCTCATTTCATTTCCCTTTTTTTTTTCCTCAGGTTCTCAATTATCGCAATTTTTTTTTTAATAAAAAATTTGCTATTTATATTTATTGTTTAGAACAATGGTGTCCCAGTTGGTGAAGCATGAGCGTATCGAAACCACAGTTGCCAAGGTACGCTTTTTCGTTTTTTTTTTTTTTTTGTTTTGTTTTGTGGCTGTTTTTACCATTTCAGGGTTTTTGCAGGGTTTAGTGTTTTAATTTGATATATCAATCTGGTTCTGATTTTTGTGTTCTTTTAAATGATTAATGAAGCCTGTTTGTTTATTTTGTAGTGAAATTTGTTATTTACAGCAAGTTTTTTTACCCTGCTAACTGGGGTTATGGATTTGGGAAATCTGAATTTGTTTTTAATAATTAATTGAAGGATTTTTTTTTTCCTAAAATTTGCAGGCAAAAGAAATTCGGCGGCTTGCTGATAACATGGTGCAGCTTGGAAAAGAGGTTTGTGTAATGGGTCGGTTTGTGCTAATTTAGAGTTCTTTAAATGGTTTAGTGTTGTTTTCTTGATGCAATTTACCTGGGCATGTTGTTTGGTAACTGAAAGTTATCCAGGAAAATGAAGCTAGCTGAGTGTACTTATGTGCATATTATGATGTGTGTTAGTTTGCTATTTTGATGGTATGGAATGGAATCACATAAAGCAAGAAATCAATATGATGTTTATTTGTTTATTTATTTTTTTGTGTGAAAAATATGATGATAATTTTTGAAAACCAAGTTATATATTGATATGGTTTGCAATAATCTCAGAAATGCACTGAGGCCAATAGATCCAACTCCCTCACATATTTGTACTTGTGTTATTGCTGTGAAACAAAATCTCAAAATGGGTGGAGAAATTTAAGTGGCAACATAATGAAAGATGAGTTACCTTTGAATGACAAAGAAATTTTTTTTTTTTTTTTAAATTTTCTGAAATAACCAATTAGTTGGTTTATAATATGCACAGTATATTTCACAATGGCCTTAAGTTGCAACTCTGTGCTTCATGTAATCTTCACCATAAGGATCAAGTTATAGATACTTTAAGCTCCCAAGGGTGCTACCCTGATGCCTCAGTGTGTGGAATGTGGACTTGAAATTCTTATAACCACTGTTTATGAAGAAGTATTGAATCATCCTGACCTTGTTAATATATGAATATTGAAATCAACTGTAAGATTTAAATATTTTCTTGATAAGTTGAATGGAGTTTAATTTTTGGGTACGTACATTGCAAGATCCTTGGAATTAAAAGGGGAAAAAAAGAGTGGCTGCCCTGTTGAAGTTTTATTAATTGTTTATTGAAAAGAGATTATATCATATGGTATTTTCCCCCAGCTTTCATTTGGGTGGTGTGTTGTGGAATAGGCATGTATGTTGATCAATATTTTTTTAAGGAATTAGGATGAGACCAAATTGCTTTTTTTCCCCCTTTCTCTGAAATCTGTGTGCATTTCCCTCTCTTAGTAAATCATTCTATATAATGTTTAATGCAAAGACTCAATAGGAAATGGTGAAAATTTTCTTTCAAAGTGAAGAAATTCAGCCAGTTTGGAGGCATAAAGGCCAAAAATATGAGAATGTAGAAGCAATTATATGAATGCACAAAGGACAAATAGAAAGATGAAACAATTAATTAAGATATTCCAAAGAAAAATGGCTTGTCATTGCTGTAATCAGTTCATCTTATGGGGCCTGTTTGAACCTCATATAAAAGAGCAATAAGAGGATCCGTGAAGGCTTGATTTGAGTGCTCAATAACTTTGTATGAGGAGCCAGCTGCATCAGCACCTCGTCTCTTAGCCTTAACCTAATGTAAAATTCATGAGCAACAGAATAATTTTTCTAATAATGTAGTAGTGTGGGCCACATTCTTAAGATTACAAGTATGACTCTTTAGGTGGCATTGTACGGATCCAAAATCAGTGATATCTAGAGTAGCATAGAGTGACATGTAGTTCTTTATAGAGTCTTAATTTACAAGTCATTGGCTCTTCTTAAAAGTTATTTAAAAATTAGAAGTTAGAGTAATATGATCATTAATGTCTTTTTTTATAAAACGAGCTTCTCGAGGATCCTAAACTCTTATATTTTGAAATGTAGTGTTTTGGAGGTGCAACTTCATGAAGTGAAGGTTTGAGTTTGAAAATTTATATTATAGCATTGCGAATGGCCTAATAAATTTTGGAGTGGAGGGCCTTGCAAGTTGTGATTCCTTCTCTCTCTCTCTCTCTCTCTCTAGGTGCTTTCATGTTGCATTTTCTAAATAACAGATTCTGTCCCAAATTTTTTTACATGCAATCTACTGGTATCTTAATCTGAAGAAATAACATAAAATTTTAATTTAAAGAAGCCGATTACGTCTTTCAATCTGTTAACCAACCTGGGTTTTACTGTGCTGACTATTTTTGTGAACTAGGAACTAAAATGTGAAATCCTGAAAATTGGCAATCCATCATTTCAATTGGAAAGTCCATCTTTATTTGAATATGGTCATGCCTATTAATATATTTAGTTCCTTTCTTATCACAGGGTTCCCTTTGTGCTGCTAGGCGTGCTGCAGCCTTTGTGCGGGGAGATGATGTCATTCACAAGCTATTTACAGAACTGGCTTATCGATACAAGTGAATCTCAAACCTGTTACTTTTTCAGTTATTATTCTTATATTTATTACATTGGGCAAATATTTTGTTCCAGAGATAGAACAGGTGGATACACAAGATTACTGCGGACTCGTATTCGAGTTGGCGATGCTGCTCCAATGGCCTATATTGAGTAAGGCTGTAATTTATTTCTTGACTAGTAATTTTTGTTTGACTAGGAGACTGGTTTTCCATCTGGTTGAACTATAGGTATATATTTTTAATAGATGGATGGTGATAATGGTAATTATTTGGGTAAATTTCACTAACCTACCCTAAGGTTTGGACTAATACCAACCAGGTCCAACAAATTTTAAAACTGACCCATTTGTTCCCTAAAACCAATTTGGTCCTAATTAAACACTGTTAGGCCCATCCCAATTCGTCAGTCACTGATGCTCAGATTTATTCTCTTTCTCCTCTCTCTGATTCTCTCGTCTACCTATCTTCTCTCATCTCAAATTTTCTCATCTTTCCCTAACCCTAAACTCAGATCCTCCAAAACCTCATGGCTACCACATCAAGCCACAGTCACCGCGAGCCTTTACTGCAGTGGCTTTCTCTCTCTCTCTCTCTCGGTTCTTTCTCTCTCAAGTTCAGCCATGGCCAAACACCACGAAGCCCATGCCACCACAAATGGCAGCTGAGCTCAACAGCACCACCACAACTGCCAGCCACTGCCTCTTACTCTTTATTTCTCTCTTATTCTCTTCTTCTTCTTCTTTTTATTTTTTTATTTTCTCATAAACAAACCCCCTTTTGTGTTTGGTTTTTGGTTTGGTTAATTTAGGGATTGAGTATTCTGTTGGCTGTATGGATTTAGTAATTTGGATTTGGATTTGTAAAATGGAGTACTAGGTGTTTTGAGCTTTGGCTATTAGGGTTTTGAAAATGGGATTTTGGGGTTGATTTCAAAAGGGTTTGGATTTACTGTGTATATGTGCCTGAATCAGTGATGGGTAAGATTTGTTTGTGTTGGTGAGGCAGTGATTTTGTTTGGTTTTGTACAGGAGAAGAGTTTGATGGATTCATTAGTCAAAATTTGTGTATATATTTTCTGTGTATATGTCTCACCAATTTGGTATTGGTTTGGCTGGGTTTGGTGTACAAACTGAGAGAAAAGAGAGGGGTATGGGTTTGGCTAGGTTTGGTGTACAAATAGGGAGAGAAGAGAGGGACAATACAGAAAATAGAGGGATGAGTTAGAATCAGAGAGAGGAGAGAGAGAAGAGAGGGACTAATGGCATTAACGGTGTTTAGGGACTACATTGGTCAATTTTAAAATGTCTTGGACCAAGTTGCATTAGCCCAAACATTAGGGTAGGTTAGTGAAATTTACCTTAATTATTTGTGTCTTGTTTTTGGCAATGTTGACTGTCCACTAAATAATATGTTACAGTAAGGATTTTTTAACAATTGAAATTTTCAGTTTCAAATTTGTGATTCTATTAAGTTAGCTTGTTGGGGGCAGAGAAAACATTTGCGATTCTCGTAAAAGCTTCGTTTGAATTTTTTTTAGCAAGTTCCTAGGATAAGCTTCTTTTGAATGGATATCCAAAAGAATCTTTTTTTTTTTTTTTGATAGGTAATATCCAAAAGAATCCTTATTCTATTGAATGGTTTATTTTTTCTTTTCATAGTTAGATGCATCCTTGACACTTCTCAATATTTTTCTAAAGTTTAAAAAAAAAAGAAAAAAGAAAAAAAGAAAACTATAATGTTGATGCAATGCAGTAGGAAATTCACTCATTTGCCTGAAACAGACTCATTAACTTATTTGAGTTTTTGCTGAATCTTCTGTGAGTTTGGTCTTGTTACTTAAATTGTTAGTCAATATCAAACAGGTTTATCGACCGAGAAAATGAACTTAGACAGTCAAAGCCCCCAACTCCTCAGCCACCACAAAAAGCTCCCCTTGATCCTTGGACAAGATCCAGGCTCCAAAAGCAGTTCGCTCCACCTAAAGAGGAGAAATCAGAGCCTGAGATATGAATCCTTACATTGTGAACATGAGATTTTGTTTCATAGTTAGCTTGGAGCCATTGGAACATCCTAATTTCTTCTAGGCTCTATTCATTTTAGCTGAAGAGTGCTGAATCATGTAAAATAAATCATGTGTAAACCCTTTCACACAGTTTTAAAAAATTTCATCATCTGTTTTGTTTGGTTTTCAAAGAAATATCAGGAGTCCAAAAGGGAATTGGAAGTTAGTTTGAATTCATGTTATAAGTACTGAATTAGTGAATTGTTGGTTATTATTGTTATCAGCACCTAAGGAATTGTACTTACATATTTCTCATTACTCACATACAAATATGTATATTTTAGAGAGGTGTGGTAGAGCGCACACATACACATTATAATTGGTATATAGCAAAATTTGACACTCACCCACAGCCATGGTTGTTAAAATCGCGATCTGGATCGTAGGATCTCATGATTTTACGATTTTATCTCACCAAAACATTTAGAATCGTACAAGGATCGTAAAAATTGTAGGATCGTAGGAGATTCTACCGATCCTACCAAAACGTAAAAATCATTTTTTTTTCCTGAACATATAGCTCTTCTGATTGTGAAAGTAATTGGAGTATATTTGGAATAGTAAGACCAAATGATTTTGGTATATTATCCCCCAATTGAGAATTTTCTATTAAAATTGTTACAACTTTAACTACACTAAAAAATGAGAACATTGTTTAAACTAAAAAAAAAAAGAGTTGGTATTTGTTAGGTAAAACTTGAAGATAAAAGAGAAAAGAGTCTGGTTAATGTGTGCCCTTAGGGCATATATTAATCATTCATTTTGGGAAAGTTTTTATAGAAAATTGAAAAAACGGTCAAAATAGTTAATTATTTTTTCGTTTTTTCATAAAAAAGTTTTCTAAAATGGATTACTAATATATGCCCTAAGAGCACACGTTAGTAAATCACAAGAGAAAATACCTAAACCATCAAGTGCAAAAGAAGAAATTGGTTTGAAGAACTTGTCTTCGGATGATGAGTGGTTAGCAAAGGGTGCCAAGCAGAAGATGATAATATAAATTTTAATGAAGATAATGAAGTAATAATTTTAATGCCTTCCTTTATAGATTTTTTTTTAAAAAAAAGTTACAGGTGTATAGTGTGAATGCGTGATCACTATTATATCATTTGGTTATCAATGTTAGGTGAAAGGAAAAAATGTGCTAGTATTTTAGTACTTGCTTGGTTTCTAATTAAACATTCACTGAACTTTTTAAATACATTGTGTTAAAACTTAAATATATTTGTTTTATTAGTATAGACGTAGCGATGTAGGACATGCAAATTATATCATATGGGTAAAATTTTTATTTTTTTTATAGAAGATTCATAATTTATGTGATTATTCAATATACAAAGTCACTATCAATGTGTATTTTGCTTCAAATATGAAAATAGGTAAGATCTTACGATCTACTATCTTACTTACCTTCTGCGATCTTACGTAGGATTCCGATTTTGACGACCTTGCCCACAACAATGGCAATGTATGATATCACTTGAAATGCTGGGCATGTCTAATCAACCGGATCCCACGTCAAAAGAAAGTTGAGAATTGGAAACCAAGGCAACTTTTTAGCATGCCAGTTATAAACTACTACAAAGTTGAGGATTCACGCAACAAGCATAAATATATGGTCCATAGTCTCCTTGTTACTTTGTAGACATCCTTTAAACTTGGCCATATGCAGAGATTATGTTATAGTATATCTAACGTATCAATATTACAGAGGCTACACGGTTTTGCTAGTAATCGAAACAAGCATTGCATTTTTTATATACTATTCTACCATAAAGACAAATGCAATAAGACGAATCTGGTCAATATATGTTACAGTTTTAACCACACTGGACACTACATAACATAACTCAAATCGATCTTTTTCTTGTTGATACTCAGTTATCAAAAGCGCTGAGAAACCCACATCAAAATCAACTTGGTAACGGTGCCCACATCTTATAGAAAGTACAACAGTCAAAATCCAACACGTCAGTATGGAGTATGGATGATACAAAAAAAAGAATAGAAAAGAAAAAAAGAAGCCAGACTAGACTGCCTTTCGGTTGCTTTGCTTCCAATACAATACAACATACGAACTGTGTTACGTCTCTATATTCCCATAACCTTCTTCCAATTTTAGTATTAGATTGGTATACTTCCTCTACCTTTTTTTTTTTTTGAGAAACAACTTCCTCTACCTTAAGCAAAAAGAGAAAATATATTGTACTCTTTTAAAATCTTTATATAAATATAAATATAAATAGTGTATTATTGTGAATACAGTGCATGGGATGGAGATGGAGTAACAAAGAGATACGTAGCGATGGGTGCACGGCTTCCATCATAAAACAAATAGTCCCTACTCTTTATCACATAAACGTGTCCATTTCTAGAACTCTCAACTGTGTTGCTCCAAAAATTGCTTTCTTAGGCTTTGTACATCATTGTTTTAACTTTTAATACACTGTAACTTCTTTTTGGTTTTTTGTTTTTGTGGATTGGCTAGAAGAAGTTTCTCTTTACGTGAATGCAAAGATTATAATAAGAGTTGGACCAGAAATGAGCGGTTCATCTCACATTTAAAGCAATCGTGCTTTTTCCTAATCTCTCTCATTTTTGCCTATTTATTGTGGCTTTGACTAACTTAATTATTTCCGATGCCTTGTGTCTGGTGGCGTAGTTGTTTGAAAAAGACCCTAAACCTATATCACTTATCGAAAATTAACATTACTTATGTGATAAGAAAATTGTCAACTGTAATTATCTGCTTGATTATCAGTTAGGTGTTGCATTGCATTGTCACTCCTATTTCTTGTAAAACCATTCAACGTTCATTACCTTTCAAACATATGACAGAAACTAAATTAATTTGAACTGAAAATCAGTAGTAACAAAATAACAATAATCATAATCACCTGCTACTTAACCAATGCAATTGAGAGAGAGAGAGAGAGAGAGGAATTGATCTAATCAGGTAATTTAAAACTGGAAATTCATGGATTGTATTAGCAATCACTCATTTTGGGGAATGTTCTCAAAATGACTTCAAAATAATCATTACTCTCTCTTTGGTAAGTAAGACGGGACATATTACTCCATTACTCCAAATCTAATTCAATATCAACTAAAACAATTGTTTTCATCAACCTAATCTCCCTAGTTACAACTACTCTCAAAATAATGACATTTTTTATTGCCTTCTTTTAAAAATATAAGAAATTAAAAAAAAAAAAAAAAACACTTAACTATAAAATAACTGTTTTATGGTGGTACTTGGTAACCGCACCATTTGATAGATTGGTGGCAACTTCTCTTTTGTTTTTTTCCCTCTCTCATATTCAACGTAAAGAAAGTACTAATAAGTAATAACTAGTATAAACTTTTTTCTGTCTTTTCTTGATAAGTTTACTCTGTCGATTCTTAAATGTTCTAATTAAGGAATTTTAATGTAGTAGTAAACCTTATAAGGCTACCACCAATAATTGATTTAATTCCAAAACCAACAAGCTTAGGTCTAACATATAATGTTTGTCTAACTTGTCATGTTGCATACTAAATAAATCTGTCAACACAGCAGAAACATTAAAATGGATTAATCAACCAGGAAAAAAAATATTTGTCATGATTTATTAGTAACAAGTAACACAGATGAACTCAAGGTGTAACACAATCAGATGGAGACCACCACATCTCAAGAATTGGAGATCACTAATTCTAATTCACTCTTCTTTATTCAACCAAAATACACTTATTCAAAATATGGGTGGAGGATTTTGTGCCTAATTGATGTCATTATTGCTTTTACATAAAATTCCAACACAATTTGTGGTAAATTACTTATTTGCTAGTGACTGAAATTGCTAAAAAAAAATAAAAATGCCCTTTAATTTCCTCAGTCCAAACTGTACTTCTAGGTAAAAAGGTGAAGAAAAGGTGCATAACTAAAAAAAATGTCAAGCCCAAAAAAAAAAAAAAAAAAAAATGAAGGAAAACAAAAAGGATAAGAAAAAAGTAGGTGACAGACAAAAACTAAACAGAAATAAAAATTCTGAAGTGGAAAGACATTTCAAATAGACGTTACTTTGTCTATATTGTCTCTGCTACCTTACTGTGCTCTCAACCTCCCTCCCTTAACCATCCTCTTATTTAGCAAAGCTCCAAACGTCACAGGTCTGCTATGATCTCTCTCTTTCTCTTAAATGCATGTTGTCTATCTTTATTTCTTTCTTTCTTATTCTATATATATATATACTTAGTTGCTTGTTGACTTCTGTTTAATTAAACCTCAACAACTTGTATAACCAATTCTTGAAGTTTGTATTAATTTTGACATCTTTCTTAAATCTTAAATTTATGTTTTTATTTTCTCACTTGCTTCTAGGCAGATGTTGCAATCTTCTGTTTCTGATAAATCAGTATGAGAGGGGCAATGGGTACATCCCCTCATGCTGTTGAGGCTAGACATCGGTTGTCTGCATCAATGTGAGTTTATTCTTCTTTGCTTTGCATTATTTAGAATACAATAATTATTAAAAAAAAGCAACTTTAACCATGAAATTTCTTATTTTTATGAAGTATTATTTCTGGTTAGATCACTACTTAGGCTCGCTGTCCATATGTTTTGATTCAATGCTTACAGAAATCATGACATGAAACTTTCGAACTATAAAATGCTTACATTAAAGGGCATGCCATTTTTCTTTTTATCTTGAATCTTTTTGTAATTATTAATGATTGAAGCTATTAACATGATATGATATGAAATATGTCTCACATTTTGTCATAATTTTTAATTGAGATCTTAAAGTTAGCACTTCTTACAAGCTCCTTTATTGTAATGGTTCCTTTATTATTGAGAAACAGTTTATGCTTCAAAATAATTATTGCATTAGTTTTGCAGTTTCAAAATTTTCTGAGATACACTGTCATTTCATCAGATAAGTATTAAACCGTGTTATTAAGTTGATTGTATATTGGGAACTGATTTGAACAATGTGAATATTCAATCACATTGCCTAGGTAGGAAATAAACATTCTGAGTTTTGAGTTTGATGTATCATAATTGTGTAAGTTGTGAATTCTTGAAAAGATCTTTGGGTATATCTAATCTTAGTGCCAGCTTTCTCCAGATAGATTCCTGGTATAGCATTGATTCAACAGATCTGCATTCTGAGCTTGACAAGTTTTTCCTTTGTTTGGATCTAAATCTTCTTTAAATTTTCAAAAATTGAACAAAGATTGGACTTCTAGTTTTAGGTTAGAATTATATCTGAAAATTATGAACTAACAGATGTTCTCCACCACGTCTGATTTAATATGCATACATGATGTGTGCTGATAACAACAATGAATTAGTCAGTATTAACACTTCCAATCAGGCTAGCAATAGGAAATTTACAAATTTCTTCCAGAAATCACATATTTGCAGAAATTATATAGGTGTAAATATCACACAAGTACTATTTATAATGCTAGTGAAGAAATGGAAGTGAGAAGCTTCTAGATGTGTTTGTGACAAAAGCACAAAAGCTAGGCCAATACAACAGAAAAAATAATATAAAGGAAACTACTGGATCTTGGAAACCTGACCCATATTAACTAAATGTAGGCTATACTGGAAACATATGAGAGAAGTTGTTCCTGGAAAAATAATATTTACTTTTAAAGAAAAAGGTAAGAACTAGAAAAAAGGAGCATTAGAGACAGGGACTATATATTTTTGGAGGGAGAATATTATGAAGAGTAGGAACTCTGTGCCAAAGGAATTAAAATGATCATTTGAGAGGTGAACTTGTACTATCTTTGAAAAAGTTTTGTGAACAGTATAAACTCAAAAGAGAATGACCAAAGTGATTATTTGAATTGTTAACATAATTGATTCTAACTCCATGCCAAAGCATTTGAATTCATGCATGAGTTAAGTAGGTTAAGTTCAGTATGTTTACCTTTTTTTGTTACCCTAATCTGGACGTTGACATTTTATAAAATTCTCACTTATGGGAGAAACAAAGAAAATTAAGTAAAAGTACCATCAATTTAATGTTTGTTCTAAAGTAGTTGTCAATTCCCTGTCTTCCATGTTTTCTTCTATTTGTTTGTTCTTTGGTAATACAGCCACTTGAAGCTTTTTACCATCTCAAGTTTCAGCATGAATGTCATGAAGTGCCTTCACCATTTCAGTTACCCAGAATGTCATCAATTACACAAAACTTGTATTAATTTTTTTTTTCTTATTTATTTACTAATTTTCTATTGAATTTACAACTTGGAACAGTGAAGACATCTATAAAAGAAGAACAAACAAAAGCAAAGCTAAGCCTTTCCATATTTCCTTTCAAGAAAAAAGTTCAAGATGCAAGCTTCCTCTTCTGAAATTTTTCTTACTAATTATTGTATCTGGCACTTTTGTAACACTCCTATACTCTCCAGAGGTTTACAATAACAATCAGCCAGTACATGCTGGTTCTAGGTACGTACTGTTCTATTCTTGAATGTGATTCTACTGATATCTGAATTTTTGCAATGTCCCATTTCTTCCCCTTGGGAAAAGACTAGAGCCAAGGTATACACACAAGAATAATATTGTAGTGTGGTGTAGTAGGGAAAAAGATGAATTACATGTTGGAATCAAGATTGTCAGTAAAATTCTTGATGTATTTGTAAAATCATGCTATGCAATTCCACTATTTTTTGTTCACTCTTTAATCACTTGCTGACCTGATTTTCAATTGCAAAACTACATTGCACCAATGAAATCAAATATTACTAACTGGGTTATAGGTATAATAAGTTGGCAGTTGTAGTGAAGAAAAAAATTAGCTACTGACTAAAGCAAAATTTAAATAATGCAGGCCTAGTTTTGTGAACAGCTGGATATGGGGTGGATCAGATCCTCGTTATATATCAAATCTTGATATTGACTGGGATGATATTATGAAAGTTCTTGAGAAGTTGACTGATAATAATGAAAATCAGGGAATTGGACTTTTAAACTTCAATGAGAATGAAATCAATCACTGGAAGCAGCTTATTCCTGATATCAAAACCGTTGTTCTGCACCTGGACTATGCTGCAAAAAATGTGACTTGGGATTCCTTATACCCAGAATGGATTGATGAGGAAGAAGAATCTGAAGTTCCCATTTGCCCATCTTTACCAAGGCTTAAAGCTCCCGGAATACGGCTTGATCTCATAGCTGTTAAACTTCCTTGTCGAAATGAGGGGAATTGGTCAAGAGATGTGGCTCGGTTGCACCTGCAGCTTGCAGCTGCTGGTTTAGCAGCCTCTGCCAAAGGCTTTTATCCTGTGCATTTGCTTTTTGTTACCAGTTGTTTTCCAATACCAAATCTTTTTACTTGCAAGGACCTTGTTGCACGTGAAGGAAATGCATGGTTATACAAACCACACTTGAATGCATTGAGAGAAAAAGCACAGCTCCCAGTAGGTTCTTGCGAACTTGCACTTCCTCTCAGGGGCAATGGTCAGTACAAATCTTGCATTTATATAGTATCCTTAATACTCTCTCTCTCTCTCTCTCTCTCTCTCTCTCTCAATTTTTAATAGTACCATGGAAGTATTAGCTCCTTGGCATGACAGTCTCAAGTACACACCATAGCCACACTTGACTGGGGCTCTGTGTCATTGCTTACTAGTCATCTCTCAACATGTTAACGATATGCATGATTGTTGCCAGCATCTCTCTGAATCATAACCTGGTAATTTTAGTTTTTAGAGGCCTTTTATCCTGCATTATGAAAAAAAAACACTATAGCGATGCATGATGTAAGAACTCATGAACCACCAAGGCACACAGCTAAAGAAAACACAATTGAATTTGAGTCTCACAGCACTATAGCAATTTGTGTTAGAACTTAGAATATTGATAGAGTGATTTATTATTCTATGTGTTTTGGTTGAATTTTTCTAATAAATAATTAAACTAGACATGCTACACACTCACTTGATAGGTATTGACTTGGTCATATGGTTTTCCATCTTCATTTTAATGTTATTAATGCACAAAAAGTTTTATCACTGAAATTAAAAAGATATATATATATATATATATATATTTCCTTCAAACATTTATTTAAATAGAAATCTAATGCAATCCTGGAAATACAGAGATGGTTTACACAGGACATGTGCACCGAGAAGCATATGCAACAATTCTCCATTCAGCTCATGTTTATGTTTGTGGAGCTATTGCTGCTGCCCAGAGCATCCGCATGTCTGGGTCCACCCGAGACCTTGTAATACTTGTAGATGAGACAATCAGTAGATACCACAGAAGTGGACTTGAGGCTGCAGGATGGAAGATTAGGATAATCCAAAGGATAAGGAACCCCAAAGCTGAGAAAGATGCTTATAATGAATGGAATTACAGCAAGTTCCGGTTATGGCAGTTAACAGATTATGACAGGATCATTTTCATTGATGCTGATTTGCTTATACTCAGAAACATTGATTTCTTATTTAAGATGCCACAGATTTCTGCAACAGGGAACAATGGTACACTTTTTAACTCTGGTGTAATGGTTATTGAGCCATCAAATTGTACTTTCCAGCTTTTGATGGATCACATTAATGAGTTTGAGTCCTACAACGGAGGGGACCAAGGATACTTGAATGAAGTTTTTACATGGTGGCATAGGATTCCAAAACACATGAATTTCTTGAAGAATTTCTGGATTGGTGATGAAGAAGAGGTAAAGCAAATGAAAACTAGGCTCTTCGGCGCTGAGCCTCCAGTTCTGTATGTTCTTCACTATCTGGGTGTGAAGCCATGGCTGTGCTTCCGTGACTATGATTGTAATTGGAATGTTGACATATTCCAAGAGTTTGCCAGTGATGTAGCTCATGAAAAGTGGTGGAAAGTACATGATGCGATGCCAATGCTGTTGCAGCAGTTTTGCCTGTTGCAATCAAAGCAAAAGGCACAACTAGAATGGGACCGTAGGCAAGCTGAGATAGCAAACTACACAGATGGTCATTGGAGGATTAAAGTTAAGGATCAACGTTTAAAGAAATGCATAGACACTTACTGCTCCTGGAAGAGCATGTTAAAGCACTGGGGTGAGACAAATTGGACAGATGAGGACCCTTTAACGTCTCCTGCAATTTCAAGAGCATCTCTCTCTAGAATGTGAGTTGTAGATTCTATTCTTCTCATCAAAACTTTGCCTTCAGTATCTGTGTCCTCACTATGCTCATGCCTTCATCATGTAAATCGCATAGTTCCAAGGACTCTTTTTTTTTTTTTTTTCCCCCATCTTTTTAATTCCTGAAAGTGTTTTTGACCCATTCTTTACTCTGGGTATAATAGACTTCGTCACCCTTGATAAGGTTGATATATTTACAGTTACAGATTGTTACCAGAATTACTAGTCATCTCATAAGAGAAAGCTTCCTGATTTTCCACTATTTTATATCATTTCTCACTGTTCCATTTAGGCAACCTTATTTTCAGTTACCAATTCACGACATTGAGATTCAAAATTGACATGAACTTTCATGTCCACTTGATTACAAGTATCAGAAGAGCTACTGTCAGAATGCTATAAACTAGAACATAGGTATTGCAGAATTCAAGGCTGATGTTCTTAATGGTAACAGACTTTCTATAAAGTCCATAAGTCCTCCCACCCAAACTTGACGAGCAAACTTGTGAAGTTTATGCAGTGAGCCAATGATTGTTGGAATACTTTATCCATTCATAACCTTGTTCCATTTTAATATCATTCATTATTACAAGCTACTCTGCTTTTAAAAAAGGACCAGACAACCTGGAAATTGATTACCAATTTCACCATCACACCAAATAGCGGAACAGCCCATTATTGCTTTCGTTAGTGGATAAGTATACTTGTTTCATCTTGAGAAAAGTAAGCTATAAAGCCCTACATAATACAAACTCAAGATTTCTGAATTGATTCGTAGGATCAACAACTTCTACTATGCTTTAGACTACAGCAGTTTCTTAGGGAGTTATAGAATCACTAGTACCTAAGAATTTCATTCAAAAGTGTGTACGTACCCTTCAACTAACTAGTTTGCATATAGCTTATCAAAAAACTAATTTGCATATAGGATACACTTTCCCAAGGAAATACCATGAAAACTGGCAAAAGCTCAAGTCATAGAGGAAATGAAAAGGATTAGAGTTATATGTTGACAAATGTATTTATATTATAATACAAAACAAACTGGCAAAAGCTCAAGTCATAGAGGAAATGCAAAGGATTGGAGTTATATGTTGACAAATGTATTTATATTAAAAAATAAAACAAAGAAACAAAGAAAGAAGAAGGGAAACATGCTCCAACAACTTAAATGTGTTGGAAGTTTTATAAGTCATGAGTGAGGCAGTAGTCCGTGAGCATGTAGAGATGATTTCCAGGTCATGACTAACATAAAATTTATGTTAGGTTTGCAGTAATAAACTGAAGCAATTGTGTTTGAAGTCATTTTAACAAGGAAGCAGGTCTACCTGCATTTCATACAAAATTGAGTTTGAAATCTTTGAGGTTCAAAGAGTTCTGATCATTTAAAATGATGAAATGCTGTGACTATATTGTGTGTACTCTATTTTGAAAACTGAGATTGCCTATTATAACGTTTTAATGGCCATCAGCAGTAATGCTCCTTCTCAATTCTTCCTAACATATCATAAAGAAAATGTTTGAATTTAAATAGTTGAGAATGAATCAAATTACTATTTTTTTTCTATATCAAATCAGCTCACTAATTTTCTTAGGCAAAAAGTCTACTACCACAACTATTTCCACAACTTTTATCATAACTCGCTCAAGTGGTGAGTTCATATAGGTTCACAATTTCATCACTCACAACTCAGTCAAAAGTTGTGGCATCGTATTTATTAAGGTTTTCAGATTCGGACCGTTCATTGAACTGTAAAAGAAAGAGGTTTAAGGTTTTTAAGGTCAAACCGAAGTCGAATTGGGGTCGAACCGTGATGACGTCATAATTAATTTAATAATTATTTTAAATATATATAAAAACATTAAATTAATAAAATTCACAACTTCATAAAATTTTTGAAATAGTGAAATTCACCAATTTTTTATAACAGATCCATCACAAGATTCACAAGTTAAAGATTGATGTTCATAGATTATAAACACATACTTATCAAACAAAAATTATAAAATATAAACACACATTGAAGCACAAATTTAACAGATGATATGTTGCTTGATAACTTGAGAAAAATTATGTTACTTTTTAACCTATACCTTCTACGTTCTTTAGGACTTAAAGAATTTGTTAATACATTTAAAGAATAGTTAAATTTCTATTTATGACCCATGTAATCAGTTAAACTAAACTCCATGCCACTAGAAGTTGACACTTGCCCATCTAAGTGGCTAAAACGAAGAAGAGGATGATGTTGTTGATGATCTAGCAAGTTGATGCTTCAATGATGGTCACTAGTTGCTGTAAGTATTAAGTTTTTTCAAAAAAACCCAGTTATATTTGTACCGGTCTAAAACGAAAATACCACCAGAAAGCTCCGAAATTCGCCGGAATAGCCGAAACAAGCTGGTACACCCCGGTATTTTGGGCGGTATGAAATCGTTTTCCTTGGTTTTAAGGATTGAAACAAAGCAACCGTTTGAACCGTGTGAACCGGTCACGGTTCATAAAACCGGGCGGTCGGACTGTGGTTCGTATGGGTCTATGCTTTTTTCACATAGAACGATTCTTCACCCTAAACGGACCGTAAAAATGGCCGGTTCGAGATTTTTTCGGTCGAACTGTACGGTTCGGTCCGGATTTAAAAACCTACTATTTATTGATTTCATAGGTCAAATTCAAAATTGCTCCTTCCAAGGAGTTTATTTGACTGTTCTATAACATGAATTCTGATAAACAATGTCATCAAAAACCATTGCTCTCTACTTGAATTTTTTTCTTCTTCTGTAAATAGACACATATATGGTACCATGCACATATATACACACACGCGCGCCTTTACACACACATATATATAAAGATAATCCACAGGAATATATAGCCAAAGGTATTTTATTTTTATAACTTTTTCTCTACCCTTTACGATGTATATTTTTCTATTGTTAAATTGTTTACGAGTACTATGTTGGGGGACCACAATTTAACTCCTTACAACCACTCTAATAACAAGCTCACGTGGTGTGATGTTGAAGACCATAAAAGATTTGAGCGTGTTTTTCTTATCATCAATTGGTTTTTGAGGTGAAATAGCATAATTCATGGTCCGACAAATGGTATCAGAGCTATGGTAATGGGTTCGAGTCATAGGAGCTACAATAACTTTAAAAATAGGCCCGTATGATGTGATGTCGAAGATCATAAAAGATTTGAGCTAGTCTTCTTCATCATCGATTGGTTTTGAGGTGGAATGGCATAGCTCACAGTTCGACATACTCCACGTTCACATTCAAATTCAAATTAAATGACAATTTAAGTATTTGACTTCGCGGTTAGCAAAAAAAAAAAAAGGTATTTGACTTCGCCACAGCCAGCCTAGCCATCATCGTAGCTTTCTCATAACTTGATTGGCTAATAAAGATCGCAACCAGCACCACCCCTTAAATACTCTTCCACACATCAAGCAGCCTTTGATCCAAAGAACTAATATTCTTATATAAACCCCCCTGCTTTTAGCCATATATGAAATCAGCACTGCATGTATCCCAATCTTCAAATAAACCGCATAGCTCAACTCAGTAGGTAACCATTGAGGTTATAGCACTAGCTCCAAACAACTTGATCGATCTCAAAGTTGTATGCACACCATGTTTACCTCAATCTCTCTATCTTTTAAAACATATATTGAGCATAACTAATAACAAAAGGATAATATTTAGTTAATTTACAATACTATATTTAGGTTAGATAAAAGGATCAATGTACTTACTAAGATACATGCTGAGCAATTGAATTTTCAAGATCCACTGTACGATATTTGAATAATAATTTACCAATTTTCACAAAGAAAAGACGGAAGACATCACAAGGCTGTCAAAGATAGTTCAACAAGTAAATACAATGAGAACACCTTTTTCAATAATAACTACTTACTCCCATGGATCTAATTCAAATTCATGATCCCATCAAAAAAAAAAAAAAATTCAAATTCATGAATCATCCCAAGAATTTTTCTTTTTGATTGTATAATTTATACTTATTATGTAATGCACACAAAACAGTTGGTTATTCTATTTTTATATCAATTAAATCCCAAAGTACTGTATCTAAGTGTGTGTATATATATATATTGTCCATTTTGGTAATTAACACCCCAAATTACAATTTTGATAAGTCAAACACTCAATTTTTTCAAAAAACATTTTTTATCAGCTTTACCAAACCCTCTACTTAAAAAAAAAAAAAAAAAAAAAAAAAAAAAAAAAAAAAAACCAATTTCATATCGCACTTTATAAAACCGCTATTTTTTCAAAAAAACTGAATTTTAAAAAGCTGCATCAAACTTACCTTAAGTCTTCTTTTCTTTAAATGGACCCATTCCAATAGATTGACCTGTCTTGGTAGAAGAAAATGCCCTAGATGCTTTTCCATGACCATTGCCAGTATAATTCTCAATACACCAAATACTAATATACTCACTGGGTCACTCTTAGTCTCAATTCCGTTAAAGCCATAGTCCTGAGTTTAAGGATGCTGAGAATGGCAAGCTCAAACAAAGATGAACTCAACCTCGTTTGAAACCACCCTTAAATAAATAAATAAAGTTTTTGGGGGGGGGGGGGGGAATACACAAAATCCAATGTGATTTCTGAGTGAAACACAAAATTAAGTTTTGAATTTAACACTTAATCCCTTGCCATATTGTCTTATGTGCAGACCATTAAACATTAACAATAAATAGCTCATATGAGAACACGTGCCTATATTTAGATTTATTTTTATCTTTAGAAACCCTATAATTAGAGTGTAGATTAGAGTTATTTTAGCATTATTAATAAGGGTATTTTTGTAATCATGCTATAAATCTTAAGATAATTATATGCTAAGGTGGGGCCTCACCAATAAAATCCTAAAACTTGTTTTCTTTCTTCTCTCTTGTCTCTCTTATTTTTCTCTTCTTCTCACCTCTCTGTTAAACCTAATTCTCATAGTTTACAATTAACCTTCACCTAACTAAACCAAACCAGTACCAAATTTCACAGGATTCCACCTAAACCTGTGCCAAATTTCCCTTCGATCGTGTATTTTTCTACACAAAAGTAGAAACTACTTCCCTCCAATCCTCATTAAATTCCAAATATCAAATTTCTGATAAGTAGTTAGTGGCCACATAATAGAGTCCACGAAAAAAACAAAAAACTAAACTTACACAATTAATGAACATACACCAAGAAGAGTTAGCTTGTATGAGCACAATATGTTTCAAAGAATGCCCCAAACTTAGAGACAAAATTTCAGAATATTAATTCCAATATTATTTAGTTCCAAGGAACAAATTTTGTATGAAAAATACAGCTTAAGAGTTGAAATTACTCTCTTTTATGAGTTATGATGGCTTTCTCATCAAAAAAATAATAATTATTAGGATGATGGAATCCACTGATCTCCTTGAATGAAATTCTCAACTGAATATGTGTCAATGTGTTGTGCAGGGATCTGAGTACTCCAAGTTACCCTTTGGGACGGAGTTGAACCTGGTCCGGTATTCCCAGATTCCCCATAATAAAGCGTTTTCAACCCAAAATCCGAATTTTCACTCCATGGCAGCCAGCCTAGTGGTGAAAGAAGAGCTCCTAAGTTGGACTGTATGAAAACTGTCCTGGAGTACTCCTTCCAGGGCCTCCCCAAGTAATTGTTGTGTACTTTGGGATTGCTATGGTACAATTTCAAATATTCCTCGGTGCCATTAATCAAACAATTATGAAAAACAAAACCTGTTGATTGGCCAGGATCTGTTCTGCCATGTGCAGTGACGGAATTATGCTCCCCTTTTTCTGGATCCCCTTGCCGAGGAGCGATTAAGAGCTGGCAGTCTTGGAAAACAGACGCTGAGTTCCCAAAAATGAAATCCACGTTGCCTCGAATGCGGCATGATTTGTAGAATTGGCGGTTTGCCTGAGCAAAGAGAGTATCTTGATTGCCTAGGAATTCACAGTTTTCAATGACAGATAAATCACTGGCTGATTTGAAGGCTACTGCTTGGTGGGATTGGTTGTCTTTATCAGCACCGGCTGTGTTCTGGAATGTGAGACCACTGGCCATGAATCCATCGCCAAGAACGCCTGCCCCAGCCAGCCAGCCAGCAAGATGATTAATTAATTAATTTTATAATCAAAACATTAATTAGAAGAATCATCATCAAATTAAGATGAAACTTACCAACTGTAGCACTAGTAGAGGTAGAAATCCCAGGCTGGCCCACATTCAAAGAGCCTGTAATGACCGTTTTACCTATCCCATCTCCCAAAAACACGACATTCTTCTTCTCCAGCGGAACTCTTACTATCTCCTCATAAACCCCTGCCTTAATTCTTATCACAAACCTCTTTCCATCAACAGTGTTGTTGGGCGCTGCGTTCACCGCATCCTGCACCGTCTTATAAGACCCACCACTTCCGTCCTTACTCACCGTCACGTCCACCTTCAAGTTTGCTGGAACCCCGCCTTTAAACCCCGCAATACCACTACCACTACCAGACTTCTTCACTGCCCCCCAAAACCCATCACGCTCGGTCCTCGGTGGAATCCACGAAGCGGTGTTGTTTCCGAAATGCTCGTACGAAAACAACAGGCTCAGCGCGTTGCTCGTAATGTTTGTTAACGTGTTCACCAGCGAAAGCGTCTCGGTCGCCAACTTCGTGTCGTTTATTCTCGTGAGAGCTGTCCCGCAGTCGGTATGGTGAAGAAGAGAAGCGCTCATCCAAGTTCTAGCGTTTTTGAGGTTGCCGTGCGGGAGAGCGTCATTGGTGGTAATAGAGATCCGGTAAAGTGAACTTTTGAGAGCGTCAAGACAGTTGTTCGCGGCTCTTGTGCGGTTTTGGTCCCCTGCGGCGGAGTTTAGGATGGCGTACACCTTTGATTGGACTGTACGGGCATTTTCAGCGGTGACAGAGAGTGATGAGCTGATGAGCTGGAGAGGAGTTGGGTTTGGAGGGAGTTGTTTGGAATTGGATAACGAGCTCACGCATAGGTCAGGGAACCGAGCAGCTGCTTTACAGAGTTGTTGGATAGAAGAGGTAGGTGCAGGTGTAGCATTGGTGTTGGAGAGAGAGAGGAGGGAAAGGAAGAGGAAGAAGAAGAGACTAGTGGACCTCATGGTCATGGTTAAGGTTTTCTGTGATGATGAATGAATGTTGATTGTCGTGGTGAATATGTGTGTATATATATATATATATATAGTAAGGATTTTAGTATTTAACAGTTGAATAATTCTATTCAACTGAGAAATTAGGGGAAAATAGTAAAATTAGAAAACTGGCTTTTCGGGGTTAGTGTGTGTGTCTGACTGAGTCACCGGGTTCATTTTGCCGTAGTGGGAAGCGGAAAATGCGGTGAGTGATGAGTCTCTGTGTTGTCGTCGGTGAAGGACGAATTCGAAATAGAAGTAAACTATTTGGAGTTTTGGGTGTTTGGGAGAGATACAAGGAAGGACAGACTCATTTGATTGGGTGGGTCAGCTGTGTAATTAGCTGGTTAGTTGAAACTGGGGGGAATGTGCAGAATAGCACAGTAAGGAGGGAGAATATAGTAAGTTAAGATGCAGGAACAAAAATGTTGGAAACTAGCATCTCGAGTCTTAGAGACTCGAGATCCAAAAAGCAAAAACCGAAGTGAAAATCGTGTTTTTAAGACTCGATTTCCAAACTCGAGTCTCAAAAACTCGATTTCCAACATTTGATCTCCACAAATCGAGACTTAAAAACTCGATTTTTATCTTGGAACTCGAGTTTTAGACACTCGAGATGCTAGTTTTCAACATTGTTTTGAAACGTGTCAACTAACTAAATTTTTTAATATATAATGTTATTTGGAAATAAAATTCTTGAAACTGTCTTTTTTTAAATTGAATAATTTGAAAAATTAAATTTCTTTAATAAAATAATTGCATAACTGCAAAAACATCTTCTAGATTTTAGGTTGGTTGTCAAAGCAGTCCTTGAAATTTCAATTTTCATATTCTTTAAATTGACCTTTAGGACTTACTTTTATTAGCATTTATGGATGGAAAAATCATATGACTATCATAAAACGTAAATTATGAGTTTTCTTATTAAAGTGGTCATGTGATGGTCACGTGTTTTTCTTTTTTTTTTCATAGAAGTTAACCAAAATTACTCTCAAGGTCGCCGATTTAGTGGATATGGAAACCTTAGGAAGTTATAAGAAAGAATTGAAATTCTAAAGGGGTATTTTTGCATTTTAACTTAAAATAATTATTTAAATTAGCATGATTATGAAACGGTTTGGGATCTAATATTTTTCTTTAAATTATGTTTTTGAAACACAATTTCAACACTAAAAATGTCACTATTTTACATCTCAAAAGGACACTATTTTAACTCTTAAAATTTCAAAACACAGTTTTAACAAAAATTTTAGATTCCTAAATAATATCAATATAGTACTAATTAAATTATTATTATTATAATATTATTTCCCAAATTTTGCAATCGGTAACTTAAAATTTTGCAATCTTTATGATGCTCCAACAACTTAAATGTAGCGTTGGAAGTTTTACAAGTCATGAGTGAGGCCGTAGTCCGTGAGCATGTAGAGATGATTTCCAGGTCATGACTAACATAAAATTTCTGCTAGGTTTGCAGTAATAAACTAAAGCAATTGTGTTTGAAGTCATTTTAACAAGGAAGCAGGTCCACCTGCATTTCATACAAAATTGAGTTTGAAATCTTTGAGGTTCAAAGAGTTCTGATCATTTAAAATGATGAAATGCTGTGACTATATTGTGTGTACTCTATTTTGAAAACTGAGATTGCCTATTATAACGTTTTAATGGCCATCAGCAGTAATGCTCCTTATCAATTCTTCCTAACACATCATAAAGAAAATGTTTGAATTTAAATAGTTGAGAATGAATCAAATTACTATTTTTTTTCTATATCAAATCAGCTCACTAATTTTCTTAGGCAAAAAGTCTACTACCACAACTATTTTCACAACTTTTATCATAACTTGTTCAAGTGGTGAGTCCATATAGGTTCACAATTTCATCACTCACAACTCAGTCAAAAGTTGTGGCACCGTATTTATTGATTTCATAGGTCAAATTCAAAATTGCTCCTTCCAAGGAGTTTATTTGACTGTTCTATAACATGAATCCTGATAAACAATGTCATCAAAAACCATTGCTCTCTACTTGAATTTTTTTTTTCTTCTGTAAATAGACACATATATGGTACCATGCACATATATACACACACGCGCGCCTCTACACGCACACATATATATAAAGATAATCCACAGGAATATATAGCCAAAGGTATTTTATTTTCATAACTTTTTCTCTACCCTTTACAATGTATATTTTTCTATTGTTAAATTGTTTACAAGTACTATGTTGGGGGGACCACAATTTAACTCCCTACAACCACTCTAAAAACAAGCTCAGGTGGTGTGATGTCGAAAACCATAAAATATTTGAGTGTGTTTTTCTTATCATAAATTGGCTTTTGAGATGAAATAGCATAATTCACGGTCTGACAAATGGTATCAGAGCCATGGTCATGAGTTCGAGTCATAGGAGCACTACAAAAAAACGGGGCTATCACAGCGTTTTCAAAACCGCTGGGATAGCCCCAAAAAGCACTGGGATAGGGTCAAAATGCCTATCCTAGCGTTTTTTTTCCCGGCACTTCAAACCGCCGTGCAGTGAATATAGGTATAGAGTCGCCGAACTTGTACCGGCGCTTTTCAAAAGCGCTGGGACAGGCATACGCCCTATACCAGCGCTTTTGAAAGCGCTGGTATAGGCGTTTTAAATTTAATTCATAGGCGTTTTAAATTTAATTCATTCAAGACCTATACCAGCGCTTTTGAAAGCGCTGGAATAGGTACTACCTATGCCAGCGCTTTCAAAAGCGCTAGTATAAGCCTTGAATGAATATAATTTAAAAAGCCTATACCAGGGCTTTTGAAAGCGCTGGCATAGGCAATACCTATTCCAGCGCTCTAAAAAGCGCTGGTATAGGTCTTGAATCAATATAATTTAAAAGGCCTATACCAACGCTTTTGAAAGCGCTGGCATAGGCTGTACCTATTCCAGCGTTCACAAAAGCGCTGGTATAGGTCGTGAATCAGTATAATTTAAAAGGACCTATGCCAGCGCTTTCAAAAGCACTGGCATAGGTCCTTTTTTTTTTATATAATTTTTTTAGTACCTATAATGTACCTAAAATACATATTTTCCAATACCTATTTTATAACACTTGTAATGAACCACAATTCATATTTTCCAATAGCAAATACAATATCACATTAAACCAACAAACTAAATATATTTACTTATAATTATTTACAATAGCAAATACAATACTTATCGATGATGAAAAATCTTCAAATGTTGAAAAATCTAAACTTAATCATCGGTAATAATCAAGAATATCTTCAAATGTTGGGTGTAATGAAGAGCCATAATTTTGTTCAAACTCAGACCACATATCCCTGGATTTCATTTTTTGGAGCAAATATATATCCATGTCCTCACTTTCTGACTCATCCAACTCAATCTTCCCCTCATCAAACCCACCTCTAGCCCTCAATCTCTCATCAAGGGCATTAAGTAATTGTCCTTGTACCATAAATTGCCATGCCCATTCTTCCAAAGGAGCCATACATATACTTATCAATGATGAAAAATCTAAACTTAATCATGGGTAATAATCAAGTATGCCTTGAATTTGACTCCATAGCTTATGTTGAAAAAGCTTTAAAATGCTAGACCACTCCAATCACCTAGGAAACTAGTGTTCACGAAACTAAAAAATATAAGTCTAAGTCAAGTTAGATCCATACTTGGTCTGCCTAGGGCTAATCATTGAATACATCAATGCATGAGTATTACTCAAGTAGCAATAGATAAAAAGTAAACTTAGATGATCACATAAAAGATGGAATTATTAAGGAAATTCCAGCGAGAATGACTAAGTTCATCATCAATAATTATAGCACAATAGGAACAACACTCCCAAAATAAAATACACTGTCTTATATCTCCGTGCAAGCAACCAGCTTGCTCCAAATCAATAACCCACCACAGCAGAATATTTGAATTTACTAAGAGGAGATAAAATAAATTCACACATAGTTGAACAATAATATCACAATATTCACAAGACAATCAACACTCCCAATAATGAAAAGTAAACCACCTTATATCACCATGCAAGCCACCCACTTGCTCCAAATCAACAACCCACCACAGCAAAAAATTTGACATATAATTATAGACTAATAAGGTATTATGAAGTAGATTTTACTCACCCTTTAGCAATTCATTGGTTTGCTCCCAGAAAGAGGAACTCAAACTTACGAAAAGCTGCTAATCTTGCAAAATCTAAGTCTAAATTATAGACTACTAAGATAACTTAAAAGATGTAAATTAGGTGATTTCATGTCCAAAATCATGTAAAAAGAGAAGAAACTACTAAACTAAGTACATTGAGAGAACAAACTATAAACCAAAATAGGGAAAGGTGTGCAAAGATATACAAACCAAAAGATAAGCTCCAATATGAGCTATTTAATAATTTAATCATACGTAGTCAGAGAATGAGAGGTTAACTTACTAGTTGCTACCTTGCTTTGCTCCACGGGAGATGCCAAAGATGTTGCAGTAGCCACCAAATGTTTAATCTAGCAATTTAACAAATCCAATAGTCAGAATTGAGTTGTTTTTTATTTTAATAAAAAACACAATGACAAAGTAAAATAAAATTATCAACTAAATTGAGTGGAAAGATTAATGCATAGAAGCATTGTTAAAGGCGCTTGCTTGATTCATGTTTGAAATATTGATAAATTAGATGTGTCATAGCAGACTTGTAGTTCTAGTTGTAGTTGTAGCTCTCTCTCTCTTTCTCTCTTGGGACATATATTGATAGATGATGTATCTAAAATCTTGCACTCTCTTACACTATGCAAGTATTTTTACTATTAAAAAAAAAAAAGACTACAAGAAGTCAAGAGCAAAACTCACTCATTAATTCAAAAGGAATGAAAAATGGTAGAAATAATTACATTGTCAAATTGCAAAGGCAAGTTACATATTAAATAATAGTATTTATACATTATTGTCATTCAGGTCAATTCAAATTGTTATTTGGAACCAGCTGTTTGCAAATGTTAACTATATTTTTAGAACTAGTATACTTGGTCAACGCTACATTAAGCACTCAAAAAACAAAATTCAATGAGTTAGGTCCACTTCGGAGGAAATGGTTGGCTAAGAAACCAGATATGAATTGACATAGATGAATGTAAGCCTTTAGTTTGACAGAAATGCCCTGCAAAGTACCATATTGGCAAAAAAGAGGGGGGGGGGGTATATATATATATAACACAGCCAAGTCTAGATACTCAATAAGGATGGTGAGACAAGGACATTTGACCCATAACCTAAAAACCTACTAATAAAAGAAACGGCCACATTTTAGGCCATGAAATGAAAGGACCAAAATCAGAAAACCTTTCAGTTATTAGTACTAAATGCATTAGCCTTTTCACATCTCAATTACATCAAAATGTAACCAAAAATCATTGAAAGAACTCTTATAAGAAGACCTTACCACAATCGAATGCAATAACATGCTTCAATTTTATCTCTTCTTCCTAAAAAATAATCAACAAATAAAAACTAAATAATTGGTAAAACTAAACAACTAAAACAAGATTGTAGTTAAGGGTTAAAAAAACTTCACACTAAACTTGCAGAAGAAATACAGTAGAAGCAATAATACAAATGAACTTAGTAATATCATAAATAAGGGTGAAAAGTACCAACTCATCACTCATACCTTCACCCTCAGTTTCTTGGCTAGCTTAGATACATGACATTGAGAAAGCTCCCTACTTTGCTTATCCTAAACACAAGTAAAACTATAGAGGTAAAGAAACAAAATTTGTAGGCATAACTAAATTTGACATCACTTAGAAATTCTTCATGTGATTAAGAAATTCTCTCAATTAAATCAAGGTATAAAAGTGTCAAAGACCCAGCATTCATATGAATAGACAAGCTCTTAAAGCAAGCACTAAAAAAAATAGTTTGTTTCTCAAATGTGTTTAATGTAAGACCCAATGAAGACATCCCTCATATTTAGCATTGCAAAAAAAATTAAACTTGTATATGATAATTAAAAAAATTAATAAAGCATATATATATATATATATAGACACACACACAAACCTAGTAAATTTCGATCCCCTGCCAGCAATTTTCCCATAATGAAAACAGTATGAACCAGCAGCCCTGGTCCAAACTCAGCTTCCTCCACATACTTCCAAAACTTCCGTTCTCCACCATCAGTTACCTCAAACCCCACTTGTTCCAATACCTATAAATATCCCAAATTCACTACTGTAGATAAGAAAGCAACTCACATTTTCTCTGCATTGTTAAAAAATCAAATACAGCTAAATTTTACACACTTAAGGTTTAACTTCTCACTAAATACTAACCCAAATTCATTATTAATTAGAAAAGAAAAATTGAGCGTTTAAATGGCTTTATTAGAATCGTAAACTCAAAATACAAAAATTACATGGTTACAATCTGATTCGCATATGGTGAAAATATAACATTTTGAACATAGTTTCCAAATAAAATTTTAAAAAAAAAATAGAAAAGGAAAAAGGGTATACCTTTGTGAGAGTAGAATGGAGATCGAAGTTGGTCAAATTGATTCCATTTCTATTAAAAACCAAAATGCCTTCTCACTTAATAAGATTGTCAAGCTCTTCTTAAACATCAAGCTAATAGCCTTAAGTGACAAGCATCTATAGCCAAGCCAAACATATGATTATAGTCAAACCCAAAAAGACAATTCAATTTTCATTCCCAAGAAATTTGAAAGCAAGCCCCAGGAGGTTTGTTGCACCATAACTTATACCCATTTTTTCGCAGTTTTAAGAAAAATATTGTTGGAAGTGTAATAATTCTATGAAGATAAAAAGGGGAGCAGGGGCTAGGATGCAAGAAAGAAGAAGAAATAATAGTAAAATATCTTTTTATTAAAAAAAAAAAAATCTATCTTACATAAGAAATCTATCTAAAGATATTGATACTGGTAAAAAGTATCATATATACTATTTTTTTTTTATTAGTCATAAATACTAATTTATACAATTGAAATTTCTAATTGTTTGAAAGAAAGTTTAGAGAGTCAGGATGTTTGAATGAAGCGAACAGGTCAAAACATTATTGAATACTTTGACAATAACTAATCACCTTAAATGCCAGCCCACCACTTAGTTATAGGCTAGATCCCTTCCCTGAGTTAATTGGACTATTTTAAATATTTATTATTTACTTTTACATGTAAGATCAAAACATAGAATCAACACTATCTCACACACTTATTTACTAGCTGAGCTAGTTGAAAACATTGGCTGTCCAACTTTCATACAAACTCAGCTCAGCCCCATGAGACTCCATTTGGTTTAGTTCTAATTAAAGAATTGATTACACTGGATATTGATAATAATATGAAGATAAATTTCTAAAACTTCAGAAACAAATGATACACAAAATTCTATGATAAACTAAAAATCTAAGCTACATTGGCTAAGGCTCATTAACTAGTTAGGACAACAACCATAGTCTGTTGACATGTGTCTTAACAAATACCAGTAATCAGTTTAACCAGCATATTGCACAAATGGGAAAGGTTACAACCAAAAAGCAAATGGGATGAGGAGACCTACATATTTGCCAACTCCTTCTGCATCCGACTTCCATCTATTGCAAGAACTTGATCAACACATGAATCAAGGGACCTACCAAACCTCCACAACCCAAAGCAAATAGCAGCTCCTGCAAAAAGAAAGGTTTCATAAAATAGAGAAGAGGAGGGAAAGACATGTAGATGCATAACATCAGCAAAACACAGATACCATGAAGCCCACAAATCACTTAATAGATATGTACACTCTTGCTAAATCTCATGTCCTAAGCTCTAGTCACTTAAATTTTAAAATTTTAAAATATATCAATTTTAACAAAATTATTGCTCAAAAGTCTTGCCTCCATGTAATAGACCAAAAAGATTTACAAGCAGTTCCCACTCCCTAGATACAACTAACTCAGCTATCTAACTATATATTTAGGAAATAAGAAAGTTTTGCAAGCCGTCCCCACTCTTTTTATTGCTTTGACTAATGAAATCAATAGGAAATAGCCTGGTAACATTAATATGATTGTTAATCTTGGTAATATATAATCAATACAAATATCAATTCCCATATTAAGGATTTAAAAACGTGCTTTGACGAATCAAATCAATAGGAAATGGCCTAGCAAAGTTAGTAAGATTTGTTAATCTTGGCAATATATAATCAGTACAAATATCAATTCCTATTAATGATTTAAAAACATTTAACAATGAATCGTTTAATAAGGAAATATATACAGGCAATTGATAGTTTTAGAATCTCACTAACGTTTGAAAAAGTTTTCTAATTACTAACTAACATTTTTTGAGATAAAATATAGAAATTACTAACTAACATTGACTTTGCCAACTCACGATATTGTGGCAGCTGCAGTTAAACGTTTGACAATAAATCTTTTAATAAGGAAATATATATTATAATGAACTAATAACATATGCAATTGATAGTTTTAAAAATCTCAATAATTTTTGAAATTTTTTTTAACTACATGCTATTTCAAGATATTATTACTTGTTTCTCAAAAAAAAAAGAAAAAAGAAGATGATATTATTACTTTATTGAATTTCAATTTTAAAAGTTTTCAAAAAAAAAAAAAATTCAATTTTAAAAAAGAAACTCATATGACATCAATAGATAAAAACTTGATTTGCTAATTCATTTAAATGAGCATTTGATTAATATTAAAATAGAATACGGTAATTTTTATAAAAATTTTACAAGATAGGCAAAACTTGATTTCCCTGTACAAAACAAAAGAGAGATAAACTCCTTTCTTTTTAGATAAAATAATATATATATATATATATATATATATATATATGTTATATACATATTTTAAGAAAACACTAAAAGTGTCAATCATCAAGTGAGCTATAAGGTTAGCAGCATATTGTAACTATCTTTAAAAAATATTTGAGCTACAAGACTCTTTTTAGCTTCTAATATATAGTTTTTAATTGAGTTTAAATTTTAATTCTATATTTAAACCCTTAATTAGAATTAGAATCTTTTTCTCAAAAAATAAAAGAATAATAATCTTACCATTTAATTGTATATTTAATAGTTCCATAAACTAAATTTGCAATACTTTCAATCTATATTATCCATTATTGTCTGCCTTAATGTGAACCATCACAATTCCTATATTCTGCCAAAAAATTTAATTATTAAAAAGACAAAGAAAAAACTACCACTGGATTCTGTTCCCAAAGCCAGGGTTGAACTTTACAAAAATCTGAAGAGTTGAAACAAGACCACACCAATTTGAAAAATACAAACAATACTGGCACCAAACCCACAACTAGAATCTTCCAATATCCAAGAATTAAAGCACAAATAAGTTCGTCATTTTCATGGAACAGTAGAGTACTTTAACTCCATAATTAGGTCTATTACCCATGGACACTACTATCACGAGTGGTTAAAAATTAAATTCCAAAATAGAGCAAATTTTTGTTAGCACTACTGCCACCTACAATTCCTCCAAAATAGAGCAAACTTTAACCAAAATCAAAAATAAAAAGCCACAAAATCAACTAAACATTAACCAAAATCAAAACCAAAACTAAAACCCACACAATCAACCAACAGTTACACAAACATATACACATAACCCAAACCAAACTTCAACCAAAATCAAAACTAAAAAACCAGAAATTTAACAGCAAATATATATACAAATATTGCTACAAAATAGAAATGAGAGCTAGAGAGACTTACCTTGCTTTGGGTAGAGTTTGTGGTTTTGGGTAGTATTTTTGTGCTTGAAATTTTGGAAAAGAAATGGTGGGTTTTGAGTAAAGAACAAGAGAGGAGAAGGGGAAGTGGGTTAAGGAAGAGGGAGAAGGATAGGGAGAGGGAGAAGGAGAGGGAGAGGGAGAGAAAATGTGGGTGAGAGGAAAACATCTAAACTAAAGAACTGGGAACCCAAAAACGAGAGGCCAAAGTGGTGGGAAGGTGAAAAAAATAAGTGGGAAGTCTGAAAATTTTTAAGTGGTACGAGGGACCTATCCCAGCGTTTTTTGAAACCTATCCCAGCACTTTGGAACGCTGGAATAGGTAAACCCTATTCCAGCGCTTTCAAAAGCGCTGGGACAGGCCCCTCCGTTCCCTTAGGGAGGAAGGCCTATCCCAGCGCTTTTGGACGCGCTGGGATAGGGTGACCCTATTCCAGCGCTTCCAAAAGCGCTGGGACAGGCCCCTCCGTTTCCTTATGGAGGAAGGTCTATCCTAGCGCTTTTGGAAGCGCTGGGACAGGCCCCTCCGTTCCCTTATGGAGGAAGGCCTATCCCAACGCTTTTAGAAGCACTGAGATAAGGTCACCCTATTCCAGCGCTTTTGGAAGCGCTGGGACAGGCCCCTCCGTTCCATTATGGAGGAAGGCCTATCCCAGTGCTTTTAGAAGCGCTGAGATAAGGTCACCCCTATTCCAGCGCCTCCAAAAGCGCTGGGACAGGCCCCTCCGTTTCCTTATGGAGGAAGGCCTGTCCCAGTGCTTTTGGAAGCGCTAGGATAGGTCCCATATAGGTTTTTTATTTTATTTTTTTTCCAGGATAGAATTTCTACTCTATCTATATTGATAATTAATGAAAATTAACTATATTTATGCATTTAGTAGTATAAAAAAAATTATATTTATTTAAAAAAAAAAAATGCAATTTGGTGAAGTCACTGCTTGGTCATTTTATTAATGAGCTATGAAATAAAATTTAAAAACAAAAAAACAATCACATATACTCAATAAAATTCACCACAGAACTTTCTAAAAAATACCACACAACAAAAATTATCACACATTCTATCTCATTTAAAAAAAAAAAAAATCATAGCTAATATTAAATTTATGTAAAAATTTTAATATATGATTAATTAAGTTACTTTTTTAAACAAATAATATGACTAATTGGATGGTCAAATTGAGAGGAGAATATATATAGTCATATAGGTACACAACACATGTTCATCACGTGCCATTCTTAGATTTGAAATTTAACTGTTGGATTTGAAGAGTGTAATGAAATTTAATCGTTGGATTTGATGACATGGCTATTAATCTTGATCACCTTGAAATTTTGAAAGCATGAAAAATATATGAAGATAATGTAATCTAACGGTAGGTTTGTCAAAATTTACATTGAATTAAGAAATATATGGTTGGGTTCAAGTTGCACTCGATGTAACTCTAAAAAATGTTACACCAATCAATAACTTATTATTGAATCCATATTTTAAAAATCCAACCGTTGGATTACATGTTCTATATGTTCTTAACATGCATGCCAATTTTCATGTCAATCGGATGTAATTTACCATTTGATCTTAGCTGCTCATCTTTTATGCGTTATTTTAAACTACAAAAACTTGAATTTAAACAATTGATTGATGACATGGCTATTAATCTTTGATCACCTTGAAACTTTGTAAGCATGAAAAATATATGAAGATAATGTAATCTAACAATAGGTTTGTCAAAATTTACATTGAATTAAGAAATATAGGGTTGGGTTCAAGTTACACTTGATGTAACTCTAAAAAATGTTACACCAATCAATAACTTATTATTGAATTCATATTTTGAAAATCCAACCGTTGGATTACATGTTCTATATATTCTTAACGTGCATGCCAATTTTCATGCCAATCGGATGTAATTTACCATTTGATCTTAGCTGCTCATCTTTTATGCGTTATTTTAAATTACAAAAACTTGAATTTAAACAATTGATTGATGACATGGCTATTAATCTTTGATCACCTTGAAATTTTGTAAGCATGAAAAATATATGAAGATAATGTAATCTAACGGTAGGTTTGTCAAAATTTACATTGAATTAAGAAATACAGGGTTGGGTTCAAGTTACACCTGATGTAACTCTAAAAAATGTTACACCAATCAATAACTTAATTCATATTTTAAAATCCAACCGTTGGATTACATGTTCTATATGTTCTTAACTTGCATGCCAATTTTCATGCCAATCGGATATAATTTACCATTTGATCTTAGCTACTCATCTTTTATGCGTATTTTAAACTACAAAAAACTTGAATTTAAACAATTGATTGATGACATGGCTATTAATCTTTGATCACCTTGAAATTTTGTAAGCATGAAAAATATATGAAGATAATGTAATCTAACGGTAGGTTTGTCAAAATTCACATTGAATTAAGAAATATATGGTTGGGTTCAAGTTACACCTGATGTATTTTGGAGGTATTTCGGTCATTTCGATGTTTTGGGGGTATTTCGGTCATTTTTTTATGTTTCGGGGGGGTGTATTAGTCCTTTTCTGGGTGTCGGTTGTGTTTTTGGACATTTTTTATCTTTTTGGGGGCATTGTGGTCATTTATCAAACTTATAGGGGTATTTTGGTCTTATTCAAATAATCGAGGCTATTTTGGCTAGTTTTAGGCAGCAAGGGGTACTTCGGTCCGTTTCGATGTCTTAGGGGTGCTTGGGTCATTTTTTATATTTTGGGTGGTGTTTCAGTCATTTATAATGTTTGGGGGTATATCAGTCTTTTTTTAGTATCGGGGGGTGTTTTTGCTCTTTTTCGATGTTTGGAGGGTACGTTGGTCTTTTTCTAGGTTTAGGGGAGTATTGGTCATTTGATAATTAATAAATCCCTCCACAAGTTTATATGCTAGAGTAGAAATTTTATCTTATAAATAATAATAATAATAATAAAAAATCCCTTAGGTGAGCTATCCCAGCGCTTCAAAAAGCGCTGGGATAGGTCTTTCTCCATAAGGGAATGAGGAGACCTGTCCCAGCGCTTTTGAAAGCGCTGGAATAGGGTTACCCTATTCCAGCGCTTCCAAAAGTGCTAGGACAGGCTCCTATGTTTCCTTATGGAGGAAGGCCTATACCAGTGCTTTTGGAAGCGCTGGGATAGGGTCACCCTATTCCAGCGCTTTCAAAAGCGCTGAGACAGGCCCCTCTGTTCCCTTATGGAGGAAGGCCTGTCCCAGCGCTTCCAAAAGCGCTGGGACAGTCCCCTCTGTTTCCTTATGGAGGAAGGCCTGTCCCAATGCTTTTGCAAGCACTGGAATAGGGTGACCCTATCCCAGCGCTTCAAAAGCACTGGGATAGGGTGACCCTATGCCAGCGCTTCCAAAAGCGCTGGGACAGGCCCCTTCGTTCCCTTATGGAGGAAGGCCTATCCCAGTGCTTTTAGAAGCGCTGGGATAGGTCACCCTATTCCAGCACTTCCAAAAGCGCTGGGACAGGCCCCTCCGTTTCCTTATGAAGGAAGGTTTGTCCCAGCGCTTCCAAAAGTGCTGGGATAGGTCCCATATAGTTTTTTTTTTTAATTTTTTTTTCCAAGATAGAATTTCTACTCTATCTATATTGATAATTAATGAAAATTAACTATATTTATGCATTTAGTAGTATAAAAAAAATATGCAATTTGGGTGAAGTCACTGCTTGGTCATTTTATTAATGAGCTATGAAATAAAATTTAAAAACAAAAAACAATCACATATACTCAATAAAATTCACCATAGTTTCTAAAAAAAAATACCACACAACAAAAATTTTCACACATTCTATCTCATTAAAATAAAAAAGAAATAATCATAGCTAATATTAAATTTATGTAAAAATTTTAATATATGATTAATTACGTTTACTTTTTTAAACAAATAATATGACTAATTGGATCGGTCAAATTGAGAGAATATAGATAGTCATATAGGTACACAAGCACATGTTCATCACGCTGCCATTCTTAGATTTGAAATTTAACTGTGGATTTGAAGAGTGTAATGAAATTTAATCGTTGGATTGATGACATGGCTATAATCTTTGATCACCTTGAAATTTTTTAAGCTTGAAAAATATATGAAGATAATGTAATCTAACGATAGGTTTGTCAAATTTACATTGTATTAAGAAATATAGGGTTGGATTCAAGTTACACCTGATGTAACTCTAAAAAATGTTTCACCAATCAATAACTTATTATTGAATTCATATTTTGAAATATCCAACCGTTGGATTACATGTTCTATATGTTCTTAACATGCATGCCAATTTCATGCCAATCGGATGTAATTTACATTTGATCTTAGCTGCTCATCTTTTATGCGTTATTTTAAACTACAAAAACTTGAATTTAAACAATTGATTGATGACATGGCTATTAATCTTTCGATCACCTTGAAATTTTGTAAGCATGAAAAATATATGAAGATAATGTAATCTAACGATAGGTTTGTCAAAATTACATTGAATTAAGAAATATAGGGTTGGGTTCAAGTTACACCTGATGTAACTCTAAAAAATGTTACACCAATCAATAACTTATTATTGAATTCATATTTTGAAAATCCAACCGTTGGATTACATGTTCTATATGTTCTTAACATGCATGCCAATTTTCATGCCAATTGGATGTAATTTACCATTTGATCTTAGCTGCTCATCTTTTATGCGTTATTTTAAACTACAAAAACTTGAATTTAAACAATTGATTGATGACATGACTATTAATCTTTGATCACCTTGAAATTTTGTAAGCATGAAAAATATATGAAGATAATGTAATCTAACGGTAGGTTTGTCAAAATTCACATTGAATTAAGAAATATATGGTTGGGTTCAAGTTACACCTGATGTATTTTGGAGGTATTTCGGTCATTTCGATGTTTTGGGGGTATTTCGGTCATTTTTTATGTTTCGGGGGTGTATTAGTCCTTTTCTGGGTGTCGGTTGTGTTTTGGACATTTTTTATCTTTTTGGGGGCATAATGGTCATTTATCAAACTTATAGGGGTATTTTGGTCTTATTCAAATAATCGAGGCTATTTTGGCTAGTTTTAGGCACAAGGGGTACTTCGGTCAGTTTCGATGTCTTAAGGGGTGCTTGGGTCATTTTTTATGTTTGGGGTGGTGTTTCAGTCATTTATAATGTTTGGGGGGTATATCAGTCTTTTTCTAGGTATCGGGAGTGTTTTTGCTCTTTTTCGATGTTTGGAGGGTACGTTGGTCTTTTTCTAGGTTTAGGGGAGTATTGGTCATTTGATAATTAACAAATCCCTCCACAAGTATAAGTGCTAGAGTAGAAATTCTATCTTGTAAAAAAAAAAAAAAAAATCCCTATAGGTGCCAAGCGCTGGGATAGGTCTTTCTCCATAAGGGAATGAGGAGACCTGTCCCAGCGCTTTTGAAAGCGCTGGGACAGGTCTCCTCATTCCCTTATGGAGAAAGACCTATACCAGCGCTTTTGGGCATCCTATACCAGCGTTTTTTAAAATGCCGCTATAGGCCTCCTATTACAGCGGTTTGTAAAGCGCTGGGGAAAAAAACGCCGCAATAGGGTTTCCAATACCAGCGCTTCAAAAAACGCTGGTACAGGCTTATCTATAACAGCGGTTTTGACAAAACGCCGGGGAAAAAAAATGCTGGGACAGGACGATTTTTTTTGTAGTGGAGCTACAACAACTTTAAAAATAGGCCCACGTGATGTGATGTCGAAGATCATAAAAGATTTGAGCGTGTCTTCTTCATCATCGATTGGTTTTGAGGGTGGATGGCATAGCTCACAGTCCGACATACTCCACATTCACATTCAAATTCAAATTAAATGACAATTTAAGTATTTGACTTCGCACAGCCAGCCTAGCCATCATCGTAGCTTTCTCATAACTTGATTGGCTAATAAAGATCGCAACCAGCACCACCCCTTGAATACTCTTCCACACATCAAGCAGCCTTTGATCCAAAGAACTAATATTCTTATATAAACCCTCCTGCTTTTAGCCATATATGAAATCAGCACTGCATGTATCCCAATCTTCAAATAAACCGCATAGCTCAGCTCAGTAGGTAACCATTGAGGTTATAGCACTAGCTCCAAACAACTTGATCGATCTCAAAGTTGTATGCCACACCATGTTTGCCTCAATCTCTCTATCTTTTAAAACATATATTGAGCATAACTAATAACAAAAGGATAATATTTAGTTAATTTACAATACTATATTTAGGTTAGATAAAAGGATCAATGTACTTACTAAGATACATGCTGAGCAATTGAATTTCCAAGAATCCACTTTACGATATTTGAATAATAATTTACCAATTTTCACAAAGAAAAGACGGAAGACATCGCAAGGCTGTCAAAGATAGTTCAACAAGTAAATACAATGAGAACACCTTTTTCAATAATATATAACTACTTACTCCCATGGATCTAATTCAAATTCATGATCCCATCAAAAAAAAAAAAAAATTTCAAATTCATGAATCATCTCAAGAATTTTTCTTTTTGATTGTATAATTTATACTTATTATGTAATGCACACAAAACAGTTGGTTATTCTATTTTTATATCAATTAAATCCATAGTACTGTATCTAAGTGTGTGTATATATATATATTGTCCATTTTGGTAATTAACACCCCAAATTACATTTTGATAAGTCAAACACTCAGTTTTTTCAAAAACATTTTTTATGAGCTTTACCAAACCCTCTACTTAAAAAAAAAAAAAAAAAAACCAATTTCATATTGCACTTTATAAAACCCGCTATTTTTCAAAAAAACTGAATTTTAAAAAGCTGCATCAAACTTACCTTAAGTCTTCTTTTCTTTAAATGGACCCATTCCAATAGATTGACCTGTCTTGGTAGAAGAAAATGCCCTAGATGCTTTTCCATGACCATTGCCAGTATAATTCCTCAATACACCAAATACTAATATACTCACTGGGTCACTCTTAGTCTCAATTCCGTTAAAGCCATAGTCCTGAGTTTAAGGATGCTGAGAATGGCAAGCTCAAACAAAGATGAACTCAACCTAGTTTGAAACCACCCTTAAATAAATAAATAAATAAATAAAGTTTTGGGGAAAAGGGGGGGGGGGGGGGATACACAAAATCCAATGTGATTTCTGAGTGAAACACAAAATTAAGTTTTGAATTTATACTTAATCCCTTGCCATATTGTCTTATGTGCAGACCATTAAACATTAACGATAAATAGCTCATATGAGAACACGTGCCTATATTTAGATTTATTTTTATCTTTAGAAACCCTATAATTAGAGTGTAGATTAGAGTTATTTTAGCATTATTAATAAGGGTATTTTTGTAATCATGCTATAAATCTTAAGATAATTATATGCTAAGGTGGGGCCTCACAATAAAATCCTAAAACTTGTTTTCTTTCTTCTCTCTTGTCTCTCTTATTTTTCTCTTCTTCTCACTCTCTCTGTTAACCCTAATTCTCATAGTTTACAATTAACCTTCACCTAACTAAACCAAACCGGTACCAAATTCACAGGATTCCACCTAAACCTGTGCCAAATTTCCCTTCGATCGTGTATTTTTCTACACAAAAGTAGAAACTACTTCCCTCCAATCCTCATTAAATTCCAAATATCAAATTTCTGATAAGTAGTTAGTGGCCACATAATAGAGTCCACGAAAAAAACAAAAAACTAAACTTACACAATTAATGAACATACACCGAGAAGAGTTAGCTTGTATGAGGACAATATGTTTCAAAGAATGCCCCAAACTTAGAGACAAAATTTCAGAATATTAATTCCAATATTATTTAGTTCCAAGGAACAAATTTTGTATGAAAAATACAGCTTAAGAGTTGAAATTACTCTCTTTTATGAGTTATGATGGCTTTCTCATCAAAAAAATAATAATTATTAGGATGATGGAATCCACTGATCTCCTTGAATGAAATTCTCAACTGAATATGTGTCAATGTGTTGTGCAGGGATCTGAGTACTCCAAGTTACCCTTTGGGACGGAGTTGAACCTGGTCCGGTATCCCAGATTCCCCATAATAAAGCGTTTTCACCCAAAATCCGAATTTTCACTCCATGGCAGCCAGCCTAGTGGTGAAAGGAAGAGCTCCTAAGTTGGACTGTATGAAAACTGTCCTGGAGTACTCCTTCCAGGGCCTCCCCAAGTAATTGCTGTGGTACTTTGGGATTGCTATGGTACAATTTCAAATATTCCTCGGTGCCATTAATCAAACAATTATGAAAAACAAAACCTGTTGATTGGCCAGGATCTGTTCTGCCATGTGCAGTGACGGAATTATGCTCCCTTTTTCTGGATCCCCTTGCCGAGGAGCGATTAAGAGCTGGCAGTCTTGGAAAACAGACGCTGAGTTCCAAAAATGAAATCCACGTGCCTCGAATGCGGCATGATTTGTAGAAATTGGCGGTTTGCCTGGCAAAGAGAGTATCTTGATTGCCTAGGAATTCACAGTTCTTCAATGACAGATAAATCACTGGCTGATTTGAAGGCTACTGCTTGGTGGGATTGGTTGTCTTTATCAGCACCGGCTGTGTTCTGGAATGTGAGACCACTGGCCATGAATCCATCGCCAAGAACGCCTGCCCAGCCAGCCAGCCAGCAAGATGATTAATTAATTAATTTTATAATCAAAACATTAATTAGAAGAATCATCATCAAATTAAGATGAAACTTACCAACTGTAGCACTAGTAGAGGTAGAAATCCCAGGCTGGCCCACATTCAAAGAGCCTGTAATGACCGTTTTACCTATCCCATCTCCCAAAAACACGACATTCTTCTTCTCCCAGCGGAACTCTTACTATCTCCTCATACACCCCTGCCTTAATTCTTATCACAACCTCTTTCCATCAACAGTGTTGTTGGGCGCTGCGTTCACCGCATCCTGCACCGTCTTATAAGACCCACCACTTCCGTCCTTACTCACCGTCACGTCACCTTCAAGTTTGCTGGAACCCCGCCTTTAAACCCGCCAATACCACTACCACTACCAGACTTCTTCACTGCCCCCCAAAAACCCATCACGCTCGGTCCTCGGTGGAATCCACGAAGCGGTGTTGTTTCCGAAATGCTCGTACGAAAACAACAGGCTCAGCGCGTTGCTCGTAAAGTTTGTTAACGTGTTCACCAGCGAAAGCTCTCGGCTCGCCAACTTCGTGTCGTTTATTCTCGTGAGAGCTGTCCCGCAGTCGGTATGGTGAAGAAGAGAAGGCGCTCATCCAAGTTCTAGCGTTTTGAGGTTGCCGTGCTGGGAGAGCGTCATTGGTGAATAGAGATCCGGTAAAGTGAACTTTTGAGAGCGTCAAGACAGTTGTTCGCGGCTCTTGTGCGGTTTTGGTCCCCTGCGGCGGAGTTTAGGATGGCGTACACCTTTGATTGGACTGTACGGGCATTTTCAGCGGTGACAGAGAGTGATGAGCTGATGAGCTGGAGAGGAGTTGGGTTTGGAGGGAGTTGTTTGGAATTGGATAACGAGCTCACGCATAGGTCAGGGAACGAGGCAGCTGCTTTACAGAGTTGTTGGATAGAAGAGGTAGGTTGCAGGTGTAGCATTGGTGTTGGAGAGAGAGAGGAGGGAAAGGAAGAAGAAGAAGAAGAGACTAGTGGGACCTCATGGTCATGGTTAAGGTTTTCTGTGATGATGAATGAATGTTGATTGTCATGGTGAAAATGTGTTTATATATATATATATAGTAAGGATTTTAGTATTTAACAGTTGAATAATTCTATTCAAGCTGAGAAATTAGGGAAAATAGTAAAATTAGAAAACTGGCTTTTCGGGGTTAGTGTGTGTGTCTGACTGAGTCCACCGGGTTCATTTTTGCGTAGTGGGAAGCGGAAATGCGGTGAGTGATGAGTCTCTGTGTTGTCGTCGGTGAGGAGAATTCGAATAGAAGTAAACTATTTGGAGTTTTGGGTGTTTGGGAGAGATACAAGGAAGGACAGACTCATTTGATTGGGTGGGGTCAGCTGTGTAATTAGCTGGTTAGTTGAAACAGGGGGGAATGTGCAGAATAGCACAGTAAGGAGGGAGAATTAGTAAGTTAGATGCAGGAAAAAAATGTTGGAAACTAGCATCTTGAGTCTTAGAGACTCGAGATCCAAAAAGCAAAAAACGAAGTGAAAATCGTGTTTTTAAGACTCGATTTCCAAACTCGAGTCCTCAAAACTCGATTTCCAACTTTGATCTCCACAAATCGAGACTTAAAAACTCGATTTTTTATCTTGGAACTCGAGTTTTAGACACTCGAGATGCTAGTTTTCAACATTGTTTTGAAACGTGTCAACTAACTAAATTTTTTAATATATAATGTTATTTGGAAATAAAATTCTTGAAACTGTCTTTTTTTAAATTGAATAATTTGAAAAATTAAATTTCTTTAATAAAATAATTGCATAACTGCAAAAACATCTTCTAGATTTTAGGTTGGTTGTCAAAGCAGTCCCTTGAAGTTTCAATTTTCATATTCATTAAATTGACGCTTTTAGGACTTACTTATTATTAGCATTTATGGATGGAAAAATCATATGACTATCATAAAGTAAATATGAAGTTTTCTTATTAAAGTGGTCATGTGATAGGTCACGTGTTTTTTCTTTTTTTTTTCATAGAAGTTAACCAAAAATTACTCTCAAGGTCGACCGATTTAGTGGATATGGAAACCTTAGGAAGTTATAAGAAAGAATTGAAATTCTAAAGGGGTATATTTGCATTTTAACTTAAAATAATTATTTAAATTAGCATGATTATGAAACGGTTTGGGATCTAATAATTTTCTTTAAATTATGTTTTTGAAACACAATTTCAACACTAAAAATGTCACTATTTTACATCTCAAAAGGACACTATTTTAACTCTTTAAAATTTCAAAACACAGTTTTAACAAAAATTTTAGATCTCCTAAATAATATCTATATAGTACTAATTAAATTATTATTATTATAATATTATTTCCCAAATTTTGCAATCGGGAAACTTAAAATTTTGCAATCTTTATGATGCTCCAACAACTTAAATGTAGCGTTGGAAGTTTTACAAGTCATGAGTGAGGCCGTAGTCCGTGAGCATGTAGAGATGATTTCAGGTCATGACTAACATAAAATTTCTGCTAGGTTTGCAGTAATAAACTAAAGCAATTGTGTTTGAAGTCATTTTAACAAGGAAGCAGGTCCACCTGGCATTTCATACAAAATTGCGTTTGAAATCTTTGAGGTTCAAAGAGATCTGATCATTTAAAATGATGAAATGCTGTGACTTTATTGTGTTGTACTCTATTTTGAAACTGAGATTGCCTATTATAACGTTTTAATGGCCATCAGCAGTAATGCTCCTTATCAATTCTTCCTAAACATCATAAAGAAAATGTTTGATTTAAATAGTTGAGAATGAATCAAATTACTATTTTTTTTCTATATCAAATCAGCTCACTAATTTTCTTAGGCAAAAAGTCTACTACCACAACTATTTTCACAACTTTCTATCATAACTCGTTCAAGTGGTGAGTCCATTAGGTTCACAATTTCATCACTCACAACTCAGTCAAAAGTTGTAGGCACCGTATTTATTGATTTCATAGGTCAAATTCAAAATTGCTCCTTCCAAGGAGTTTATTTGACTGTTCTATAACATGAATCCTGATAAACAATGTCATCAAAAACCATTGCTCTCTACTTGAATTTTTTTTTTCTTCTGTAATAGACACAATATATGGTACCATGCACATATATACACACACGCGCGCCTCTACACGCACACTATATATTAAGATAATCCACAGGAATATATAGCCAAAGGTATTTTATTTTCAAAACTTTTCTCTAACCCTTTACAATGTATATTTTTCTATTGTTAATTTGTTTACACAGTACTATGTTGGGGGGGACCACAATTTACACTCCTACAACCACTCTAAAAACAAGCTCAGGTGGTTGTGATGTCGAAAACCATAAATATTTGAGTGTGTTTTTCTTATCATAAATTGGCTTTTGAGATGAAATAGACATAATTCACGGTCCGACAAATGGTATCAGAGCCATGTCATGAGTTCGAGTCATAGGAGCACTACAAAAAAAACGGGGCTATCACAGCGTTTTCAAAACCGCTGGGATAGCCCCAAAAGCACTAGGATAGGGTCAAAATGCCTATCCTAGCGTTTTTTTTCCCGGCACTCAAACCGCCGTGCAGTGAATATAGGTATCGGGTCGCCGGACTTGTACCGGCGCTTTTCAAAAGCGCTGGGACAGGCATAGCCCTATACCAGCGCTTTTGAAAGCGCTGGTATAGGCGTTTTAAATTTAATTCATTCAAGACCTATTACCAGCGCTTTTGAAAGCGCTGGAATAGGTATACTATGCAGCGCTTTCAAAAGCGCTGTATAGGCCTTGAATGAATAAATTTAAAAAGCCTATACCCAGGGCTTTTGAAAGCGCTGGCATAGGAATACCTATTCCAGCGCTCTAAAAGCGCTGGTATAGGTCTTGAATCAATATAATTTAAAAGGCCTATACCAACGCTTTTGAAAGCACTGGCATAGGCTGTACCTATTCCAGCGTTCACAAAAGCGCTGGTATAGGTCGTGAATTAGTATAATTTAAAAGGACTATGCCAGCGCTTTCAAAAGCACTGGCATAGGTCCTTTTTTTTTATATATAATTTTTTTAGCACCTATAATGTACCTAAAATACATATTTTCCAATACCTATTTTATAACACTTGTAATGAACCACAATTCATATTTTCCAATAGCAAATACAATATCACATTAAACCAACAAACTAAATATATTTACTTATAATTATTTACAATAGCAAATACAATACTTATCGATGATGAAAATCTTCAAATGTTGAAAAATCTAAACTTAATCATCGGTAATAATCAAGAAAATCTTCAAATGTTGGGTGTAATGAAGAGCCATAATTTTGTTCAAACTCAGACCACATATCCCTGGATTCATTTTTTTGGAGCAATATATATCCATGTCCTCACTTTCTGACTCATCCAACTCAATCTTCCCCTCATCAAACCCACCTCTAGCCTCAATCTCTCATCAAGGGCATTAAGTAATTGTCCTTGTATCATAAATTGCCATGCCCATTCTTCCTAAGGAGCCATACATATACTATCAATGATGAAAAATCTGACTTATCATGGGTAATAATCAAGTATGCCTTGAATTTGACTCCATAGCTTATGTTGAAAAAGCTTTAAAAATGCTAGACCACTCCAATCACCTAGGAAACTAGTGTTCACGAAACTAAAAAATATAAGTCTAAGTCAAGTTAGATCCCATACTTGGTCTGCCTAGGGCTAATCATTGAATACATCAATGCATGAGTATTACTCAAGTAGCAATAGATAAAAAGTAAACTTAGATGATCACATAAAAGATGGAATTATTAAGGAAATTCCAGCGAGAATGACTAAGTTCATCATCAATAATTATAGCACAATAGGAACAACACTCCCAAAATAAAATACACTGTCTTATATCTCCGTGCAAGCAACCAGCTTGTTCCAAATCAACAACCCACCACAGCAGAATATTTGAATTTACTAAGAGGAGATAAAATAATTCACACATAGTTGAACAATAATATCACAATATTCACAAGACAATCAACACTCCAATAATGAAAAGTAAACCACCTTATATCACCATGCAAGCCACCCAATTGCTCCAAATCAACAACCCACCACAGCAAAAAATTGACATATAATTATAGACTAATAAGGTATTATGAAGTAGATTTTACTCACCCTTTAGCAATTCATGGTTTGCTCCCAGAAAGAGGAACTCAAACTTACGAAAAGCTGCTAATCTTGCAAAATCTAAGTCTAAATTATAGACTACTAAGATAACTTAAAAGATGTAAATTAGGTGATTTCATGTCCAAAATCATGTAAAAGAGAAGAAACTACTAAACTAAGTACATTGAGAGAACAAACTATAAACCAAAATAGGGAAAGGTGTGCAAAGATATACAAACCCAAAAGATAAGCTCCAATATGAGCTATTTAATAATTTAATCATACGTAGTCAGAGATGAGAGGTTAACTTACTAGTTGCTACCTTGCTTTGCTCCACGGGAGATGCCAAAGATGTTGCAGTAGCCACCAAATGTTTAATCTAGCAATTTAACAAATCCAATAGTCAGAATTGAGTTGTTTTTTATTTTAATAAAAAACACATGACAAAGTAAAATAAAATTATCAACTAAATTGAGTGGAAAGATTAATGCATAGAAGCATTGTTAAAGGCGCTTGCTTGATTCATGTTTGAAATATTGATAAATTAGATGTGTCATAGCAGACTTGTAGTTCTAGTTGTAGTTGTAGCTCTCTCTCTCTTTCTCTCTTGGGACATATTGATAGATGATGTATCTAAAATCTTGCACTCTCTTACACTATGCAAGTATTTTTACTATTAAAAAAAAAAAAGACTACAAGAAGTCAAGAGCAAAACTCACTCATTATTCAAAAGGAATAAAATGGTAAAAATAATTTACATTGTCAAATGCAAAGGCAAGTTACATATTAAATATAGTATTTATTACACTTATTGTCATTCAGGTCAATTCAAATATGTTATTTGAACCAGCTGTTAGCAAATGTTACACTATATTTTTAGAACTAGTATACTTGGTCAACGCTACATTAAGCCACTCAACAAACACAAAATTCAATGAGTTAGGTCACTTCGGAGGAAATGGTTGGCTAAGAAACCAGATATGAATTGACATAGATGAAATGTAAGCCTTTATTGACAGAAATGCCCTGCAAAGTACCATATTGGCAAAAAAGAGGGGGGGGGGGTATATATTATACTACTAACACAGCCAAGTCTAGATACTCAATAAGGATGGTGAGACAAGGACATTTGACCCATAACCTAAAAACCTACTAATAAAGAAACGGCCACATTTAGGCCATGAATGAAAGGACAAAATCAGAAAACCCTGTTCAGTTATTAGTACTAAATGCATAGCCTTTTCACATCTCAATTACATCAAAATGTAACCAAAACTCATTGAAAGAACTCTTATAAGAAGACCTTACCACAATCGAATGCAATAACATGCTTCAATTTTATCTCTTCTTCCTAAAAAATAATCAACAAATAAAAACTAAATAATTGGTAAAACTAAACAACTAAAACAAGATTGTAGTTAAGGGTTAAAAAACTTCACACTAAACTTGCAGAAGAAATACAGTAGAAGCAATAATACAAATGAACTTAGTAATATCATAAATAAGGGTGAAAAGTACAACTCATCACTCATACCTTCACCCTCAGTTTCTTGGCTAGCTTAGATACATGACATTGAGAAAGCTCCCTACTTTGCTTATCCTAAACACAAGTAAAACTATAGAGGTAAAGAAACAAAATTTGTAGGCATAACTAAATTTGACATCACTTAGAAATTCATCATGTGATTAAGAAATTTCCTCAATTAAATCAAGGTATAAAAGTGTCAAAGACCCAGCATTCATATGAATAGACAAGCTCTTAAAGCAAGCACTAAAAAAATAGTTTGTTTCTCAAATGTGTTTAATGTAAGACCCAATGAAGACATCCCTCATATTTAGCATTGCAAAAAAATTAAACTTGTATATGATAATTAAAAAAATTAATAAAGCATATATATATACTATATATAGACACACACACAAACCTAGTAAATTTCGATCCCCTGCCAGCAATTTTCCCATAATGAAAACAGTATGAACCAGCAGCCCTGGTCCAAACTCAGCTTCCTCCACATACTTCCAAAACTTCCGTTCTCCACCATCAGTTACCTCAAACCCCACTTGTTCCAATACCTATAAATATCCCAAATTCACTACTGTAGATAAGAAAGCAACTCACATTTTCTCTGCATTGTTAAAAAATCAAATACAGCTAAATTTTACACACTTAAGGTTTAACTTCTCACTAAATACTAACCCAAATTCATTATTAATTAGAAAAGAAAAATTGAGCGTTTAAATGGCTTTATTAGAATCGTAAACTCAAAATACAAAAATTACATGGTTACAATCTGATTCGCATATGGTGAAAATATAACATTTTGAACATAGTTTCCAAATAAAATTTAAAAAAAAAAATAGAAAAGGAAAAAGGGTATACCTTTGTGAGAGTAGAATGGAGATCGAAGTTGGTCAAATTGATTCCATTTCTATTAAAAACCAAAATGCCTTCTCACTTAATAAGATTGTCAAGCTCTTCTTAAACATCAAGCTAATAGCCTTAAGTGACAAGCATCTATAGCCAAGCCAAACATATGATTATAGTCAAACCCAAAAGACAATTCAATTTTCATTCCCAAGAAATTTGAAAGCAAGCCCCAGAGGTTTGTTGCACCATAACTTATACCCATTTTTTTCGCAGTTTAAGAAAAATATTGTTGGAAGTGTAATAATTCTATGAAGATAAAAAGGGGAGCAGGGGCTAGGATGCAAGAAAGAAGAAGAAATAATAGTAAAATATCTTTTTATTAAAAAAAAAAAAACTATCTTACATAAGAAATCTATCTAAAGATATGATACTGGTAAAAAGTATCATATATACTTTTTTTTTTATTAGTCATAAATACTAATTTATACAATTGAAATTTCTAATTGTTTGAAAGAAAGTTTAGAGAGTCAGGATGTTTGAATGAAGCGAACAGGTCAAAACATTATTGAATACTTTGACAATAACTAATCACCTTAAATGCCAGCCCACCACTTAGTTATAGGCTAGATCCTTCCCTGAGTTAATTGGACTATTTTAAATATTTATTATTTACTTTTACATGTAAGATCAAAACATAGAATCAACACTATCTCACACACTTATTTACTAGCTGAGCTAGTTGAAAACATTGGCTGTCCAACTTTCATACAAACTCAGCTCAGCCCCATGAGACTCCATTTGGTTTAGTTCTAATTAAAGAATTGATTACACTGGATATTGATAATAATATGAAGATAAATTTCTAAAACTTCAGAAACAAATGATACACAAAATTCTATGATAAACTAAAAATCTAAGCTACATTGGCTAAGGCTCATTAACTAGTTAGGACAACAACCATAGTCTGTTGACATGTGTCTTAACAAATACCAGTAATCAGTTTAACCAGCATATTGCACAAATGGGAAAGGTTTACAACCAAAAAGCAAATGGGATGAGGAGACCTACATATTTGCCAACTCCTTCTGCATCCGACTTCCATCTATTGCAAGAACTTGATCAACACATGAATCAAGGGACCTACCAAACCTCCACAACCCAAAGCAAACAGCAGCTCCTGCAAAAAGAAAGGTTTCATAAAATAGAGAAGAGGAGGGAAAGACATGTAGATGCATAACATCAGCAAAACACAGATACCATGAAGCCCACAAATCACTTAATAGATATGTACACTCTTGCTAAATCTCATGTCCTAAGCTCTAGTCACTTAAATTTTAAAATTTTAAAATATATCAATTTTAACAAAATTATTGCTCAAAAGTCTTGCCTCCATGTAATAGACCAAAAAGATTTACAAGCAGTTCCCACTCCCTAGATACAACTAACTCAGCTATCTAACTATATATTTAGGAAATAAGAAAGTTTTGCAAGCCGTCCCCACTCTTTTTATTGCTTTGACTAATGAAATCAATAGGAAATAGCCTGGTAACATTAATATGATTGTTAATCTTGGTAATATATAATCAATACAAATATCAATTCCATATTAAGGATTTAAAAACGTGCTTTGACGAATCAAATCAATAGGAAATGGCCTAGCAAAGTTAGTAAGATTTGTTAATCTTGGCAATATATAATCAGTACAAATATCAATTCCTATTAATGATTTAAAAACATTTAACAATGAATCGTTTAATAAGGAAATATATACATGCAATTGATAGTTTTAGAATCTCACTAACGTTTGAAAAAGTTTTCTAATTACTAACTAACATTTTTTGAGATAAAATATAGAAATTACTAACTAACATTGACTTTGCCAACTCACGATATTGTGGCAGCTGCAGTTAAACGTTTGACAATAAATCTTTTAATAAGGAAATATATATTATAATGAACTAATAACATATGCAATTGATAGTTTTAAAAATCTCAATAATTTTTGAAATTTTTTTTAACTAACATGCTATTTCAAGATATTATTACTTGTTTCTCAAAAAAAAAAAAAAAAAAGAAGATGATATTATTACTTTATTGAATTTCAATTTTAAAAGTTTTCAAAAAAAAAAAATTCAATTTTAAAAAAGAAACTCATATGACATCAATAGATAAAAACTTGATTTGCTAATTCATTTAAATGAGCATTTGATTAATATTAAAATAGAATACGGTAATTTTTATAAAAATTTTACAAGATAGGCAAAACTTGATTTCCCTGTACAAAACAAAAGAGAGATAAACTCCTTTCTTTTTAGATAAAATAATATATATATATATATATATATATATATATATATGTATATATACATATTTTAAGAAAACACTAAAAGTGTCAATCATCAAGTGAGCTATAAGGTTAGCAGCATATTGTAACTATCTTTAAAAAATATTTGAGCTACAAGACTCTTTTTAGCTTCTAATATATAGTTTTTAATTGAGTTTAAATTTTAATTCTATATTTAAACCCTTAATTAGAATTAGAATCTTTTTCTCAAAAAATAAAAGAATAATAATCTTACCATTTAATTGTATATTTAATAGTTCCATAAACTAAATTTGCAATACTTTCAATCTATATTATCCATTATTGTCTGCCTTAATGTGAACCATCACAAATTCCTATATTCTGCCAAAAAATTTAATTATTAAAAAGACAAAGAAAAAACTACCACTGGATTCTGTTCCCAAAGCCAGGGTTGAACTTTACAAAAATCTGAAGAGTTGAAACAAGACCACACCAATTTGAAAAATACAAACAATACTGGCACCAAACCCACAACTAGAATCTTCCAATATCCAAGAATTAAAGCACAAATAAGTTCGTCATTTTCATGGAACAGTAGAGTACTTTAACTCCATAATTAGGTCTATTACCCATGGACACTACTATCACGAGTGGTTAAAAATTAAATTCCAAAATAGAGCAAATTTTTGTTAGCACTACTGCCACCTACAATTCCTCCAAAATAGAGCAAACTTTAACCAAAATCAAAAATAAAAAGCCACAAAATCAACTAAACTTTAACCAAAATCAAAACCAAAACTAAAACCCACACAATCAACCAACAGTTACACAAACATATACACATAACCCAAACCAAACTTCAACCAAAATCAAAACTAAAAAACCAGAAATTTAACAGCAAATATATATACAAATATTGCTACAAAATAGAAATGAGAGCTAGAGAGACTTACCTTGCTTTGGGTAGAGTTTGTGGTTTTGGGTAGTATTTTTGTGCTTGAAATTTTGGAAAAGAAATGGTGGGTTTTGAGTAAAGAACAAGAGAGGAGAAGGGGAAGTGGGTTAAGGAAGAGGGAGAAGGATAGGAGAGGGAGAAGGAGAGGAGAGGGAGAGAAAATGTGGGTGAGAGGAAAGCATCTAAACTAAAGAACTGGGAACCCAAAAACGAGAGGCCAAAGTGGTGGGAAGGTGAAAAAAATAAGTGGGAAGTCTGAAAATTTTTAAGTGGTACGAGGGACCTATCCCAGCGTTTTTTGAAACCTATCCCAGCACTTTTGGAAACGCTGGAATAGGTAAACCCTATTCCAGCGCTTTCAAAAGCGCTGGGACAGGCCCCTCCATTCCCTTAGGGAGGAAGGCCTATCCCAGCGCTTTTGGACGCGCTGGGATAGGGTGACCCTATTCCAGCGCTTCCAAAAGCGCTGGGACAGGCCCCTCCGTTTCCTTATGGAGGAAGGTCTATCCTAGCGCTTTTGGAAGCGCTGGGACAGGCCCCTCCGTTCCCTTATGGAGGAAGGCCTATCCCAACGCTTTTAGAAGCACTGAGATAAGGTCACCCTATTCCAGCGCTTTTGGAAGCGCTGGGACAGGCCCCTCCGTTCCATTATGGAGGAAGGCCTATCCCAGCGCTTTTAGAAGCGCTGAGATAAGGTCACCCTATTCCAGCGCCTCCAAAAGCGCTGGGACAGGCCCCTCCGTTTCCTTATGGAGGAAGGCCTGTCCCAGTGCTTTTGGAAGCGCTGGGATAGGTCCCATATAGGTTTTTTATTTTTATTTTTTTTCCAGGATAGAATTTCTACTCTATCTATATTGATAATTAATGAAAATTAACTATATTTATGCATTTAGTAGTATAAAAAAAAATTATATTTATTTAAAAAAAAAATGCAATTTGGTGAAGTCACTGCTTGGTCATTTTATTAATGAGCTATGAAATAAAATTTAAAAACAAAAAACAATCACATATACTCAATAAAATTCACCACAGAACTTTCTAAAAAAATACCACACAACAAAAATTATCACACATTCTATCTCATTTAAAAAAAAAAAAAAATCATAGCTAATATTAAATTTATGTAAAAATTTTAATATATGATTAATTAAGTTTACTTTTTTAAACAAATAATATGACTAATTGGATGGTCAAATTGAGAGGAGAATATATATAGTCATATAGGTACACAACACATGTTCATCACGTGCCATTCTTAGATTTGAAATTTAACTGTTGGATTTGAAGAGTGTAATGAAATTTAATCGTTGGATTTGATGACATGGCTATTAATCTTTGATCACCTTGAAATTTTGAAAGCATGAAAAATATATGAAGATAATGTAATCTAACGGTAGGTTTGTCAAAATTTACATTGAATTAAGAAATATATGGTTGGGTTCAAGTTGCACTCGATGTAACTCTAAAAAATGTTACACCAATCAATAACTTATTATTGAATCCATATTTTAAAAATCCAACCGTTGGATTACATGTTCTATATGTTCTTAACATGCATGCCAATTTTCATGTCAATCGGATGTAATTTACCATTTGATCTTAGCTGCTCATCTTTTATGCGTTATTTTAAACTACAAAAACTTGAATTTAAACAATTGATTGATGACATGGCTATTAATCTTTGATCACCTTGAAACTTTGTAAGCATGAAAAATATATGAAGATAATGTAATCTAATGGTAGGTTTGTCAAAATTCACATTGAATTAATAAATATAGGGTTGGGTTCAAGTTACACCTCATGTAACTCTAAAAAATGTTACACCAATCAATAACTTATTATTGAATTCATATTTTGAAAATCCAACCATTGGATTACATGTTCTATATGTTCTTAACGTGCATGCCAATTTTCATGCCAATCGGATGTAATTTACCATTTGATCTTAGCTGCTCATCTTTTATGCGTTATTTTAAACTACAAAAACTTGAATTTAAACAATTGATTGATGACATGGCTATTAATCTTTGATCACCTTGAAATTTTGTAAGCAAGAAAAATATATGAAGATAATGTAATCTAACGGTAGGTTTGTCAAAATTTACATTGAATTAAAAAATATAGGGTTGGGTTCAAGTTACACCTAATGTAACTCTAAAAAATGTTACACCAATCAATAACTTATTATTGAATACATATTTTGAAAATCCAACCGTTGGATTACATGTTCTATATGTTCTTAACGTGCATGCCAATTTTCATGTCAATCGGATGTAATTTACCATTTGATCTTAGCTACTCATCTTTTATGCGTTATTTTAAACTACAAAAACTTGAATTTAAACAATTGATTGATGACATGGCTATTAATCTTTGATCACCTTGAAATTTTGTAAGCATGAAAAATATATGAAGATAATGTAATCTAACGGTAGGTTTGTCAAAATTCACATTGAATTAAGAAATATATGGTTGGGTTCAAGTTGCACCTGATGTATTTTGGAGGTATTTGGGTCATTTCGATGTTTTGGGGGTATTTCGGTCATTTTTTATGTTTCGGGGGTGTATTAGTCCTTTTCTGGGTGTCGGTTGTGTTTTTGGACATTTTTTATCTTTTTGGGGGCATTGTGGTCATTTATCAAACTTATAGGGGTATTTTGGTCTTATTCAAATAATCGAGGCTATTTTGGCTAGTTTTAGGCACAAGGGTACTTCGGTCCGTTTCGATGTCTTAGGGGGTGCTTGGGTCATTTTTTATATTTTGGGTGGTGTTTCAGTCATTTATAATGTTTGGGGGGTATATCAGTCTTTTTTTTAGGTATCGGGGGTGTTTTTGCTCTTTTTCGATGTTTTGGAGGGTACGTTGGTCTTTTTCTAGGTTTAGGGGAGTATTGGTCATTTGATAATTAATAAATCCCTCCACAAGTATAAATGCTAGAGTAGAAATTTTATCTTTAATAAATAATAATAATAATAAAAAATCCCTTTAGGTGACCTATCCCAGCGCTTCAAAAAGCGCTTGGGATAGGTCTTTCTCCATAAGGGAATGAGGAGACCTGTCCCAGCGCTTTTGAAAGCGCTGGAATAGGGTTACCCTATTCCAGCGCTTCCAAAAGTGCTAGGACAGGCTCCTATGTTTCCTTATGGAGGAAGGCCTATACCAGTGCTTTTGGAAGCGCTGGGATAGGGTCACCCTATTCCAGCGCTTTCAAAAGCGCTGGGACAGGCCCCTCTGTTCCCTTATGGAGGAAGGCCTGTCCCAGCGCTTCCAAAAGCGCTGGGACAGTCCCCTCTGTTTCCTTATGGAGGAAGGCCTGTCCCAATGCTTTTGCAAGCACTGGAATAGGGTGACCCTATCCCAGCGCTTCCAAAAGCACTGGGATAGGGTGACCCTATGCCAGCGCTTCCAAAAGCGCTGGGACAGGCCCCTTCGTTCCCTTATGAGGAAGGCCTATCCAGTGCTTTTAGAAGCGCTGGGATAGGTCACCCTATTCCAGCACTTCCAAAAGCGCTGGGACAGGCCCCTCCGTTTCCTTATGAAGGAAGGTTTGTCCCAGCGCTTCCAAAAGTGCTGGGATAGGTCCCATATAGTTTTTTTTTTTAATTTTTTTTTCCAAGATAGAATTTCTACTCTATCTATATTGATAATTAATGAAAATTAACTATATTTATGCATTTAGTAGTATAAAAAAAATATGCAATTTGGTGAAGTCACTGCTTGGTCATTTTATTAATGAGCTATGAAATAAAATTTAAAAACAAAAAACAATCACATATACTCAATAAAATTCACCATAGTTTCTAAAAAAAATACCACACAACAAAAATTTTCACACATTCTATCTCATTTAAAATAAAAAAGAAATAATCATAGCTAATATTAAATTTATGTAAAAATTTTAATATATGATTAATTACGTTTACTTTTTTAAACAAATAATATGACTAATTGGATGGTCAAATTGAGAGAATATAGATAGTCATATAGGTACACAACACATGTCCATCACGTGCCATTCTTAGATTTGAAATTTAACTGTTGGATTTGAAGAGTGTAATGAAATTTAATCGTTGGATTTGATGACATGGCTATTAATCTTTGATCACCTTGAAATTTTTTAAGCTTGAAAAATATATGAAGATAATGTAATCTAACGATAGGTTTGTCAAAATTTACATTGAATTAAGAAATATAGGGTTGGATTCAAGTTACACCTGATGTAACTCTAAAAAATGTTACACCAATCAATAACTTATTATTGAATTCATATTTTAAAAATCCAACCGTTGGATTACATGTTCTATATGTTCTTAACATGCATGCCAATTTTCATGCCAATCGGATGTAATTTACCATTTGATCTTAGCTGCTCATCTTTTATGCGTTATTTTAAACTACAAAAACTTGAATTTAAACAATTGATTGATGACATGGCTATTAATCTTTGATCACCTTGAAATTTTGTAAGCATGAAAAATATATGAAGATAATGTAATCTAACAGTAGGTTTCTCAAAATTCACATTGAATTAAGAAATATATGGTTGGGTTCAAGTTACACCTGATGTATTTTGGAGGTATTTCGGTCATTTCGATGTTTTGGGGGTATTTCGGTCATTTTTTATGTTTCGGGGGGTGTATTAGTCCTTTTCTGGGGTGTCGGTTGTGTTTTGGACATTTTTTATCTTTTTGGGGGCATAATGGTCATTTATCAAACTTATAGGGGTATTTTGGTCTTATTCAATAATCGAGGCTATTTTGGCTAGTTTTAGGCACAAGGGGTACTTCGGTCAGTTTCGATGTCTTAAGGGGTGCTTGGGTCATTTTTTATGTTTGGGGTGGTGTTTCAGTCATTTATAATGTTTGGGGGGTATATCAGTCTTTTTCTAGGTATCGGGAGTGTTTTTGCTCTTTTTCGATGTTTGGAGGGTACGTTGGTCTTTTTCTAGGTTTAGGGGAGTATTGGTCATTTGATAATTAACAAATCCCTCCACAAGTATAAGTGCTAGAGTAGAAATTCTATCTTGTAAAAAAAAAAAAAAAATCCCTATAGGTGCCCTATCCCAGCGCTTTTTGAAGCGTTGGGATAGGTCTTTTCTCATAAGGGAATGAGGAGACCTGTCCCAGCGCTTTTGAAAGCGCTGGGACAGGTCTCTCATTCCCTTATGGAGAAAGACCTATACCAGCGCTTTTGGGCATCCTATACCAGCGTTTTTTAAAATGCCGCTATAGGCCTCCTATTACAGCGGTTTGTAAAGCGCTGGAGAAAAAAAAACGCCGCAATAGGGTTTCCCATACCAGCGCTTTCAAAAAACCGCTGGTACAGGCTTATCTATAACAGCGGTTTTGAAAAACGCCGGGAAAAAAAAATGCTGGACAGGACGATTTTTTTTGTAGTGGAGCTACAACAACTTTAAAAATAGGCCCACGTGATGTGATGTCGAAGATCATAAAAGATTTGAGCGTGTCTTCTTCATCATCGATTGGTTTTGAGGTGGAATGGCATAGCTCACAGTCCGACATACTCCACATTCACATTCAAATTCAAATTAAATGACAATTTAAGTATTTGACTTCGCCACAGCCAGCCTAGCCATCATCGTAGCTTTCTCATAACTTGATTGGCTAATAAAGATCGCAACCAGCACCACCCCTTGAATACTCTTCCACACATCAAGCAGCCTTTGATCCAAAGAACTAATATTCTTATATAAACCCTCCTGCTTTTAGCCATATATGAAATCAGCACTGCATGTATCCCAATCTTCAAATAAACCGCATAGCTCAGCTCAGTAGGTGACCATTGAGGTTATAGCACTAGCTCCAAACAACTTGATCGATCTCAAAGTTGTATGCACACCATGTTTGCCTCAATCTCTCTATCTTTTAAAACATATATTGAGCATAACTAATAACAAAAGGATAATATTTAGTTAATTTACAATACTATATTTAGGTTAGATAAAAGGATCAATGTACTTAGTAAGATACATGCTGAGCAATTGAATTTCCAAGATCCACTTTACGATATTTGAATAATAATTTACCAATTTTCACAAAGAAAAGACGGAAGACATCGCAAGGCTGTCAAAGATAGTTCAACAAGTAAATACAATGAGAACACCTTTTTCAATAATAACTACTTACTCCCATGGATCTAATTCAAATTCATGATCCCATCAAAAAAAAAAAAAATTTCAAATTCATGAATCATCCCAAGAATTTTTCTTTTTGATTGTATAATTTATACTTATTATGTAATGCACACAAAACAGTTGGTTATTCTATTTTTATATCAATTAAATCCCAAAGTACTGTATCTAAGTGTGTGTATATATATATATATATATATATTGTCCATTTTAGTAATTAACACCCCAAATTACAATTTTGATAAGTCAAACACTCAGTTTTTTCAAAAAACATTTTTTATCAGCTTTACTAAACCCTCTACTTAAAAAAAAAAAAAAAACCAATTTCATATCGCACTTTATAAAACCGCTATTTTTTCAAAAAAACTGAATTTTAAAAAGCTGCATCAAACTTACCTTAAGTCTTCTTTTCTTTAAATGGACCCATTCCAATAGATTGACCTGTCTTGGTAGAAGAAAATGCCCTAGATGCTTTTCCGTGACCATTGCCAGTATAATTCTCAATACACCAAATACTAATATACTCACTGGGTCACTCTTAGTCTCAATTCCGTTAAAGCCATAGTCCTGAGTTTAAGGATGCTGAGAATGGCAAGCTCAAACAAAGATGAACTCAACCTCGTTTGAAACCACCCTTAAATAAATAAATAAATAAATAAAGTTTTGGGAAAAGGGGGGGGGGGGGATACACAAAATCCAATGTGATTTCTGAGTGAACACAAAATTAAGTTTTGAATTTAATACTTAATCCCTTGCCATATTGTCTTATGTGCAGACCATTAAACATTAACAATAAATAGCTCATATGAGAACACGTGCCTATATTTAGATTTATTTTTATCTTTAGAAACCCTATAATTAGAGTGTAGATTAGAGTTATTTTAGCATTATTAATAAGGGTATTTTTGTAATCATGCTATAAATCTTAAGATAATTATATGCTAAGGTGGGGCCTCACCAATAAAATCCTAAAACTTGTTTTCTTTCTTCTCTCTTGTCTCTCTTATTTTTCTCTTCTTCTCACCTCTCTGTTAACCCTAATTCTCATAGTTTACAATTAACCTTCACCTAACTAAACCAAACCGGTACCAAATTTCACAGGATTCCACCTAAACCTGTGCCAAATTTCCCTTCGATCGTGTATTTTTCTACACAAAAGTAGAAACTACTTCCCTCCAATCCTCATTAAATTCCAAATATCAAATTTCTGATAAGTAGTTAGTGGCCACATAATAGAGTCCACGAAAAAAACAAAAAACTAAACTTACACAATTAATGAACATACACCGAGAAGAGTTAGCTTGTATGAGGACAATATGTTTCAAAGAATGCCCCAAACTTAGAGACAAAATTTCAGAATATTAATTCCAATATTATTTAGTTCCAAGGAACAAATTTTGTATGAAAAATACAGCTTAAGAGTTGAAATTACTCTCTTTTATGAGTTATGATGGCTTTCTCATCAAAAAAATAATAATTATTAGGATGATGGAATCCACTGATCTCCTTGAATGAAATTCTCAACTGAATATGTGTCAATGTGTTGTGCAGGGATCTGAGTACTCCAAGTTACCCTTTGGGACGGAGTTGAACCTGGTCCGGTATTCCCAGATTCCCCATAATAAAGCGTTTTCAACCCAAAATCCGAATTTTCACTCCATGGCAGCCAGCCTAGTGGTGAAAGAAGAGCTCCTAAGTTGGACTGTATGAAAACTGTCCTGGAGTACTCCTTCCAGGGCCTCCCCAAGTAATTGCTGTGTACTTTGGGATTGCTATGGTACAATTTCAAATATTCCTCGGTGCCATTAATCAAACAATTATGAAAAACAAAACCTGTTGATTGGCCAGGATCTGTTCTGCCATGTGCAGTGACGGAATTATGCTCCCCTTTTTCTGGATCCCCTTGCCGAGGAGCGATTAAGAGCTGGCAGTCTTGGAAAACAGACGCTGAGTTCCCAAAAATGAAATCCACGTTGCCTCGAATGCGGCATGATTTGTAGAATTGGCGGTTTGCCTGAGCAAAGAGAGTATCTTGATTGCCTAGGAATTCACAGTTTTCAATGACAGATAAATCACTGGCTGATTTGAAGGCTACTGCTTGGTGGGATTGGTTGTCTTTATCAGCACCGGCTGTGTTCTGGAATGTGAGACCACTGGCCATGAATCCATCGCCAAGAACGCCTGCCCCAGCCAGCCAGCCAGCAAGATGATTAATTAATTCATTTTATAATCAAAACTTTAATTAGAAGAATCATCATCAAATTAAGATGAAACTTACCAACTGTAGCACTAGTAGAGGTAGAAATCCCAGGCTGGCCCACATTCAAAGAGCCTGTAATGACCGTTTTACCTATCCCATCTCCCAAAAACACGACATTCTTCTTCTCCAGCGGAACTCTTACTATCTCCTCATACACCCCTGCCTTAATTCTTATCACAAACCTCTTTCCATCAACAGTGTTGTTGGGCGCTGCGTTCACCGCATCCTGCACCGTCTTATAAGACCCACCACTTCCGTCCTTACTCACCGTCACGTCCACCTTCAAGTTTGCTGGAACCCCGCCTTTAAACCCCGCAATACCACTACCACTACCAGACTTCTTCACTGCCCCCCAAAACCCATCACGCTCGGTCCTCGGTGGAATCCACGAAGCGGTGTTGTTTCCGAAATGCTCGTACGAAAACAACAGGCTCAGCGCGTTGCTCGTAATGTTTGTTAACGTGTTCACCAGCGAAAGCGTCTCGGTCGCCAACTTCGTGTCGTTTATTCTCGTGAGAGCTGTCCCGCAGTCGGTATGGTGAAGAAGAGAAGCGCTCATCCAAGTTCTAGCGTTTTTGAGGTTGCCGTGCTGGGAGAGCGTCATTGGTGGTAATAGAGATCCGGTAAAGTGACTTTTGAGAGCGTCAAGACAGTTGTTCGCGGCTCTTGTGCGGTTTTGGTCTCCTGCGGCGGAGTTTAGGATGGCGTACACCTTTGATTGGACTGTACGGGCATTTTCAGCGGTGACAGAGAGTGATGAGCTGATGAGCTGGAGAGGAGTTGGGTTTGGAGGGAGTTGTTTGGAATTGGATAACGAGCTCACGCATAGGTCAGGGAACCGAGCAGCTGCTTTACAGAGTTGTTGGATAGAAGAGGTAGGTGCAGGTGTAGCATTGGTGTTGGAGAGAGAGAGGAGGGAAAGGAAGAAGAAGAAGAAGAGACTAGTGGACCTCATGGTCATGGTTAAGGTTTTCTGTGATGATGAATGAATGTTGATTGTCATGGTGAATATGTGTGTATATATATATATATATAGTAAGGATTTTAGTATTTAACAGTTGAATAATTCTATTCAACTGAGAAATTAGGGGAAAATAGTAAAATTAGAAAACTGGCTTTTCGGGGTTAGTGTGTGTGTCTGACTGAGTCACCGGGTTCATTTTGCCGTAGTGGGAAGCGGAAAATGCGGTGAGTGATGAGTCTCTGTGTTGTCGTCGGTGAAGGACGAATTCGAAATAGAAGTAAACTATTTGGAGTTTTGGGTGTTTGGGAGAGATACAAGGAAGGACAGACTCATTTGATTGGGTGGGTCAGCTGTGTAATTAGCTGGTTAGTTGAAACTGGGGGGAATGTGCAGAAGAGCACAGTAAGGAGGGAGAATATAGTAAGTTAAGATGCAGGAAAAAAAATGTTGGAAACTAGCATCTTGAGTCTTAGAGACTCGAGATCCAAAAAGCAAAAACCGAAGTGAAAATCGTGTTTTTAAGACTCGATTTCCAAACTCGAGTCTCAAAAACTCGATTTCCAACATTTGATCTCCACAAATCGAGACTTAAAAACTCGATTTTTATCTTGGAACTCGAGTTTTAGACACTCGAGATGCTAGTTTTCAACATTGTTTTGAAACGTGTCAACTAACTAAATTTTTTAATATATAATGTTATTTGGAAATAAAATTCTTGAAACTGTCTTTTTTTAAATTGAATAATTTGAAAAATTAAATTTCTTTAATAAAATAATTGCATAACTGCAAAAACATCTTCTAGATTTTAGGTTGGTTGTCAAAGCAGTCCTTGAAATTTCAATTTTCATATTCTTTAAATTGACCTTTAGGACTTACTTTTATTAGCATTTATGGATGGAAAAATCATATGACTATCATAAAACGTAAATTATGAGTTTTCTTATTAAAGTGGTCATGTGATGGTCACGTGTTTTTCTTTTTTTTTTCATAGAAGTTAACCAAAATTACTCTCAAGGTCGCCGATTTAGTGGATATGGAAACTTAGGAAGTTATAAGAAAGAATTGAAATTCTAAAGGGGTATTTTTGCATTTTAACTTAAAATAATTATTTAAATTAGCATGATTATGAAACGGTTTGGGATCTAATATTTTTCTTTAAATTATGTTTTTGAAACACAATTTCAACACTAAAAATGTCACTATTTTACATCTCAAAAGGACACTATTTTAACTCTTAAAATTTCAAAACACAGTTTTAACAAAAATTTTAGATTCCTAAATAATATCAATATAGTACTAATTAAATTATTATTATTATAATATTATTTCCCAAATTTTGCAATCGGTAACTTAAAATTTTGCAATCTTTATGATGCTCCAACAACTTAAATGTAGCGTTGGAAGTTTTACAAGTCATGAGTGAGGCCGTAGTCCGTGAGCATGTAGAGATGATTTCCAGGTCATGACTAACATAAAATTTCTGCTAGGTTTGCAGTAATAAACTAAAGCAATTGTGTTTGAAGTCATTTTAACAAGGAAGCAGGTCCACCTGCATTTCATACAAAATTGAGTTTGAAATCTTTGAGGTTCAAAGAGTTCTGATCATTTAAATGATGAAATGCTGTGACTATATTGTGTGTACTCTATTTTGAAAACTGAGATTGCCTATTATAACGTTTTAATGGCCATCAGCAGTAATGCTCCTTATCAATTCTTCCTAACACATCATAAAGAAAATGTTTGAATTTAAATAGTTGAGAATGAATCAAATTACTATTTTTTTTCTATATCAAATCAGCTCACTAATTTTCTTAGGCAAAAAGTCTACTACCACAACTATTTTCACAACTTTTATCATAACTCGTTCAAGTGGTGAGTCCATATAGGTTCACAATTTCATCACTCACAACTCAGTCAAAAGTTGTGGCACCGTATTTATTGATTTCATAGGTCAAATTCAAAATTGCTCCTTCCAAGGAGTTTACTTGACTGTTCTATAACATGAATCCTGATAAACAATGTCATCAAAAACCATTGCTCTCTACTTGAATTTTTTTTTTCTTCTGTAAATAGACACATATATGGTACCATGCACATATATACACACACGCGCGCCTCTACACGCACACATATATATAAAGATAATCCACAGGAATATATAGCCAAAGGTATTTTATTTTCATAACTTTTTCTCTACCCTTTACAATGTATATTTTTCTATTGTTAAATTGTTTACAAGTACTATGTTGGGGGGACCACAATTTAACTCCCTACAACCACTCTAAAAACAAGCTCAGGTGGTGTGATGTCGAAAACCATAAAATATTTGAGTGTGTTTTTCTTATCATAAATTGGCTTTTGAGATGAAATAGCATAATTCACGGTCCGACAAATGGTATCAGAGCCATGGTCATGAGTTCGAGTCATAGGAGCACTACAAAAAACGGGGCTATCACAGCGTTTTCAAAACCGCTGTGATAGCCCCAAAAAGCACTAGGATAGGGTCAAAATGCCTATCCTAGCGTTTTTTTTCCCGGCACTTCAAACCGCCGTGCAGTGAATATAGGTATAGGGTCGCCGGACTTGAAAAGCGCCGGGACAGGCATACGCCCTATACCAGCGCTTTTGAAAGCGCTGGTATAGGCGTTTTAAATTTAATTCATTCAAGACCTATACCAGCGCTTTTGAAAGCGCTGGAATAGGTACTACCTATGCCAGCGCTTTCAAAAGCGCTGTATAGGCCTTGAATGAATATAATTTAAAAAGCCTATACCAGGGCTTTTGAAAGCGCTGGCATAGGCAATACCTATTCCAGCGCTCTAAAAAGCGCTGGTATAGGTCTTGAATCAATATAATTTAAAAGGCCTATACCAACGCTTTTGAAAGCACTGGCATAGGCTGTACCTATTCCAGCGTTCACAAAAGCGCTGGTATAGGTCGTGAATCAGTATAATTTAAAAGGACCTATGCCAGCGCTTTCAAAAGCACTGGCATAGGTCCTTTTTTTTTATATATAATTTTTTTAGCACCTATAATGTACCTAAAATACATATTTTCCAATACCTATTTTATAACACTTGTAATGAACCACAATTCATATTTTCCAATAGCAAATACAATATCACATTAAACCAACAAACTAAATATATTTACTTATAATTATTTACAATAGCAAATACAATACTTATCGATGATGAAAAATCTTCAAATGTTGAAAAATCTAAACTTAATCATCGGTAATAATCAAGAATATCTTCAAATGTTGGGTGTAATGAAGAGCCATAATTTTGTTCAAACTCAGACCACATATCCCTGGATTTCATTTTTTGGAGCAAATATATATCCATGTCCTCACTTTCTGACTCATCCAACTCAATCTTCCCCTCATCAAACCCACCTCTAGCCCTCAATCTCTCATCAAGGGCATTAAGTAATTGTCCTTGTACCATAAATTGCCATGCCCATTCTTCCAAAGGAGCCATACATATACTTATCAATGATGAAAAATCTAAACTTAATCATGGGTAATAATCAAGTATGCCTTGAATTTGACTCCATAGCTTATGTTGAAAAAGCTTTAAAATGCTAGACCACTCCAATCACCTAGGAAACTAGTGTTCACGAAACTAAAAAATATAAGTCTAAGTCAAGTTAGATCCATACTTGGTCTGCCTAGGGCTAATCATTGAATACATCAATGCATGAGTATTACTCAAGTAGCAATAGATAAAAAGTAAACTTAGATGATCACATAAAAGATGGAATTATTAAGGAAATTCCAGCGAGAATGACTAAGTTCATCATCAATAATTATAGCACAATAGGAACAACACTCCCAAAATAAAATACACTGTCTTATATCTCCGTGCAAGCAACCAGCTTGCTCCAAATCAATAACCCACCACAGCAGAATATTTGAATTTACTAAGAGGAGATAAAATAAATTCACACATAGTTGAACAATAATATCACAATATTCACAAGACAATCAACACTCCCAATAATGAAAAGTAAACCACCTTATATCACCATGCAAGCCACCCACTTGCTCCAAATCAACAACCCACCACAGCAAAAAATTTGACATATAATTATAGACTAATAAGGTATTATGAAGTAGATTTTACTCACCCTTTAGCAATTCATTGGTTTGCTCCCAGAAAGAGGAACTCAAACTTACGAAAAGCTGCTAATCTTGCAAAATCTAAGTCTAAATTATAGACTACTAAGATAACTTAAAAGATGTAAATTAGGTGATTTCATGTCCAAAATCATGTAAAAAGAGAAGAAACTACTAAACTAAGTACATTGAGAGAACAAACTATAAACCAAAATAGGGAAAGGTGTGCAAAGATATACAAACCAAAAGATAAGCTCCAATATGAGCTATTTAATAATTTAATCATACGTAGTCAGAGAATGAGAGGTTAACTTACTAGTTGCTACCTTGCTTTGCTCCACGGGAGATGCCAAAGATGTTGCAGTAGCCACCAAATGTTTAATCTAGCAATTTAACAAATCCAATAGTCAGAATTGAGTTGTTTTTTATTTTAATAAAAAACACAATGACAAAGTAAAATAAAATTATCAACTAAATTGAGTGGAAAGATTAATGCATAGAAGCATTGTTAAAGGCGCTTGCTTGATTCATGTTTGAAATATTGATAAATTAGATGTGTCATAGCAGACTTGTAGTTCTAGTTGTAGTTGTAGCTCTCTCTCTCTTTCTCTCTTGGGACATATATTGATAGATGATGTATCTAAAATCTTGCACTCTCTTACACTATGCAAGTATTTTTACTATTAAAAAAAAAAAAGACTACAAGAAGTCAAGAGCAAAACTCACTCATTAATTCAAAAGGAATAAAAATGGTAGAAATAATTACATTGTCAAATTGCAAAGGCAAGTTACATATTAAATAATAGTATTTATACATTATTGTCATTCAGGTCAATTCAAATTGTTATTTGGAACCAGCTGTTTGCAAATGTTAACTATATTTTTAGAACTAGTATACTTGGTCAACGCTACATTAAGCACTCAAAAAACAAAATTCAATGAGTTAGGTCCACTTCGGAGGAAATGGTTGGCTAAGAAACCAGATATGAATTGACATAGATGAATGTAAGCCTTTAGTTTGACAGAAATGCCCTGCAAAGTACCATATTGGCAAAAAAGAGGGGGGGGGGTATATATATATATAACGCAGCCAAGTCTAGATACTCAATAAGGATGGTGAGACAAGGACATTTGACCCATAACCTAAAAACCTACTAATAAAAGAAACGGCCACATTTTAGGCCATGAAATGAAAGGACCAAAATCAGAAAACCTTTCAGTTATTAGTACTAAATGCATTAGCCTTTTCACATCTCAATTACATCAAAATGTAACCAAAAATCATTGAAAGAACTCTTATAAGAAGACCTTACCACAATCGAATGCAATAACATGCTTCAATTTTATCTCTTCTTCCTAAAAAATAATCAACAAATAAAAACTAAATAATTGGTAAAACTAAACAACTAAAACAAGATTGTAGTTAAGGGTTAAAAAAACTTCACACTAAACTTGCAGAAGAAATACAGTAGAAGCAATAATACAAATGAACTTAGTAATATCATAAATAAGGGTGAAAAGTACCAACTCATCACTCATACCTTCACCCTCAGTTTCTTGGCTAGCTTAGATACATGACATTGAGAAAGCTCCCTACTTTGCTTATCCTAAACACAAGTAAAACTATAGAGGTAAAGAAACAAAATTTGTAGGCATAACTAAATTTGACATCACTTAGAAATTCTTCATGTGATTAAGAAATTCTCCCAATTAAATCAAGGTATAAAAGTGTCAAAGACCCAGCATTCATATGAATAGACAAGCTCTTAAAGCAAGCACTAAAAAAAATAGTTTGTTTCTCAAATGTGTTTAATGTAAGACCCAATGAAGACATCCCTCATATTTAGCATTGCAAAAAAAATTAAACTTGTATATGATAATTAAAAAAATTAATAAAGCATATATATATATATATATATATATATATATATATATAGACACACACACAAACCTAGTAAATTTCGATCCCCTGCCAGCATTTTCCCATAATGAAAACAGTATGAACCAGCAGCCCTGGTCCAAACTCAGCTTCCTCCACATACTTCCAAAACTTCCGTTCTCCACCATCAGTTACCTCAAACCCCACTTGTTCCAATACCTATAAATATCCCAAATTCACTACTGTAGATAAGAAAGCAACTCACATTTTCTCTGCATTGTTAAAAAATCAAATACAGCTAAATTTTACACACTTAAGGTTTAACTTCTCACTAAATACTAACCCAAATTCATTATTAATTAGAAAAGAAAAATTGAGCGTTTAAATGGCTTTATTAGAATCGTAAACTCAAAATACAAAAATTACATGGTTACAATCTGATTCGCATATGGTGAAAATATAACATTTTGAACATAGTTTCCAAATAAAATTTAAAAAAAAAATAGAAAAGGAAAAAGGGTATACCTTTGTGAGAGTAGAATGGAGATCGAAGTTGGTCAAATTGATTCCATTTCTATTAAAAACCAAAATGCCTTCTCACTTAATAAGATTGTCAAGCTCTTCTTAAACATCAAGCTAATAGCCTTAAGTGACAAGCATCTATAGCCAAGCCAAACATATGATTATAGTCAAACCCAAAAAGACAATTCAATTTTCATTCCCAAGAAATTTGAAAGCAAGCCCCAGAAGGTTTGTTGCACCATAACTTATACCCATTTTTTCGCAGTTTTAAGAAAAATATTGTTGGAAGTGTAATAATTCTATGAAGATAAAAAGGGGAGCAGGGGCTAGGATGCAAGAAAGAAGAAGAAATAATAGTAAAATATATTTTTATTAAAAAAAAAAAAAAATCTATCTTACATAAGAAATCTATCTAAAGATATTGATACTGGTAAAAAGTATCATATATACTTTTTTTTTTATTAGTCATAAATACTAATTTATACAATTGAAATTTCTAATTGTTTGAAAGAAAGTTTAGAGAGTCAGGATGTTTGAATGAAGCGAACAGGTCAAAACATTATTGAATACTTTGACAATAACTAATCACCTTAAATGCCAGCCCACCACTTAGTTATAGGCTAGATCCCTTCCCTGAGTTAATTGGACTATTTTAAATATTTATTATTTACTTTTACATGTAAGATCAAAACATAGAATCAACACTATCTCACACACTTATTTACTAGCTGAGCTAGTTGAAAACATTGGCTGTCCAACTTTCATACAAACTCAGCTCAGCCCCATGAGACTCCATTTGGTTTAGTTCTAATTAAAGAATTGATTACACTGGATATTGATAATAATATGAAGATAAATTTCTAAAACTTCAGAAACAAATGATACACAAAATTCTATGATAAACTAAAAATCTAAGCTACATTGGCTAAGGCTCATTAACTAGTTAGGACAACAACCATAGTCTGTTGACATGTGTCTTAACAAATACCAGTAATCAGTTTAACCAGCATATTGCACAAATGGGAAAGGTTTACAACCAAAAAGCAAATGGGATGAGGAGACCTACATATTTGCCAACTCCTTCTGCATCCGACTTCCATCTATTGCAAGAACTTGATCAACACATGAATCAAGGGACCTACCAAACCTCCACAACCCAAAGCAAACAGCAGCTCCTGCAAAAAGAAAGGTTTCATAAAATAGAGAAGAGGAGGGAAAGACATGTAGATGCATAACATCAGCAAAACACAGATACCATGAAGCCCACAAATCACTTAATAGATATGTACACTCTTGCTAAATCTCATGTCCTAAGCTCTAGTCACTTAAATTTTAAAATTTTAAAATATATCAATTTTAACAAAATTATTGCTCAAAAGTCTTGCCTCCATGTAATAGACCAAAAAGATTTACAAGCAGTTCCCACTCCCTAGATACAACTAACTCAGCTATCTAACTATATATTTAGGAAATAAGAAAGTTTTGCAAGCCGTCCCCACTCTTTTTATTGCTTTGACTAATGAAATCAATAGGAAATAGCCTGGTAACATTAATATGATTGTTAATCTTGGTAATATATAATCAATACAAATATCAATTCCCATATTAAGGATTTAAAAACGTGCTTTGACGAATCAAATCAATAGGAAATGGCCTAGCAAAGTTAGTAAGATTTGTTAATCTTGGCAATATATAATCAGTACAAATATCAATTCCTATTAATGATTTAAAAACATTTAACAATGAATCGTTTAATAAGGAAATATATACATGCAATTGATAGTTTTAGAATCTCACTAACGTTTGAAAAAGTTTTCTAATTACTAACTAACATTTTTTGAGATAAAATATAGAAATTACTAACTAACATTGACTTTGCCAACTCACGATATTGTGGCAGCTGCAGTTAAACGTTTGACAATAAATCTTTTAATAAGGAAATATATATTATAATGAACTAATAACATATGCAATTGATAGTTTTAAAAATCTCAATAATTTTTGAAATTTTTTTTAACTAACATGCTATTTCAAGATATTATTACTTGTTTCTCAAAAAAAAAAGAAAAAAGAAGATGATATTATTACTTTATTGAATTTCAATTTTAAAAGTTTTCAAAAAAAAAAAAAATTCAATTTTAAAAAAGAAACTCATATGACATCAATAGATAAAAACTTGATTTGCTAATTCATTTAAATGAGCATTTGATTAATATTAAAATAGAATACGGTAATTTTTATAAAAATTTTACAAGATAGGCAAAACTTGATTTCCCTGTACAAAACAAAAGAGAGATAAACTCCTTTCTTTTTAGATAAAATAATATATATATATATATATATATATATATATATATATATGTATATACATATTTTAAGAAAACACTAAAAGTGTCAATCATCAAGTGAGCTATAAGGTTAGCAGCATATTGTAACTATCTTTAAAAAATATTTGAGCTACAAGACTCTTTTTAGCTTCTAATATATAGTTTTTAATTGAGTTTAAATTTTAATTCTATATTTAAACCCTTAATTAGAATTAGAATCTTTTTCTCAAAAAATAAAAGAATAATAATCTTACCATTTAATTGTATATTTAATAGTTCCATAAACTAAATTTGCAATACTTTCAATCTATATTATCCATTATTGTCTGCCTTAATGTGAACCATCACAAATTCCTATATTCTGCCAAAAAATTTAATTATTAAAAAGACAAAGAAAAAACTACCACTGGATTCTGTTCCCAAAGCCAGGGTTGAACTTTACAAAAATCTGAAGAGTTGAAACAAGACCACACCAATTTGAAAAATACAAACAATACTGGCACCAAACCCACAACTAGAATCTTCCAATATCCAAGAATTAAAGCACAAATAAGTTCGTCATTTTCATGGAACAGTAGAGTACTTTAACTCCATAATTAGGTCTATTACCCATGGACACTACTATCACGAGTGGTTAAAAATTAAATTCCAAAATAGAGCAAATTTTTGTTAGCACTACTGCCACCTACAATTCCTCCAAAATAGAGCAAACTTTAACCAAAATCAAAAATAAAAAGCCACAAAATCAACTAAACTTTAACCAAAATCAAAACCAAAACTAAAACCCACACAATCAACCAACAGTTACACAAACATATACACATAACCCAAACCAAACTTCAACCAAAATCAAAACTAAAAAACCAGAAATTTAACAGCAAATATATATACAAATATTGCTACAAAATAGAAATGAGAGCTAGAGAGACTTACCTTGCTTTGGGTAGAGTTTGTGGTTTTGGGTAGTATTTTTGTGCTTGAAATTTTGGAAAAGAAATGGTGGGTTTTGAGTAAAGAACAAGAGAGGAGAAGGGGAAGTGGGTTAAGGAAGAGGGAGAAGGATAGGGAGAGGGAGAAGGAGAGGGAGAGGGAGAGAAAATGTGGGTGAGAGGAAAACATCTAAACTAAAGAACTGGGAACCCAAAAACGAGAGGCCAAAGTGGTGGGAAGGTGAAAAAAATAAGTGGGAAGTCTGAAAATTTTTAAGTGGTACGAGGGACCTATCCCAGCGTTTTTTGAAACCTATCCCAGCACTTTTGGAAACGCTGGAATAGGTAAACCCTATTCCAGCGCTTTCAAAAGCGCTGGGACAGGCCCCTCCGTTCCCTTAGGGAGGAAGGCCTATCCCAGCGCTTTTGGACGCGCTGGGATAGGGTGACCCTATTCCAGCGCTTCCAAAAGCGCTGGGACAGGCCCCTCCGTTTCCTTATGGAGGAAGGTCTATCCTAGCGCTTTTGGAAGCGCTGGGACAGGCCCCTCCGTTCCCTTATGGAGGAAGGCCTATCCCAACGCTTTTAGAAGCACTGAGATAAGGTCACCCTATTCCAGCGCTTTTGGAAGCGCTGGGACAGGCCCCTCCGTTCCATTATGGAGGAAGGCCTATCCCAGTGCTTTTAGAAGCGCTGAGATAAGGTCACCCTATTCCAGCGCCTCCAAAAGCGCTGGGACAGGCCCCTCCGTTTCCTTATGGAGGAAGGCCTGTCCCAGTGCTTTTGGAAGCGCTAGGATAGGTCCCATATAGGTTTTTTATTTTTATTTTTTTTCCAGGATAGAATTTCTACTCTATCTATATTGATAATTAATGAAAATTAACTATATTTATGCATTTAGTAGTATAAAAAAAATTATATTTATTTAAAAAAAAAAAATGCAATTTGGTGAAGTCACTGCTTGGTCATTTTATTAATGAGCTATGAAATAAAATTTAAAAACAAAAAACAATCACATATACTCAATAAAATTCACCACAGAACTTTCTAAAAAAATACCACACAACAAAAATTATCACACATTCTATCTCATTTAAAAAAAAAAAAAAATCATAGCTAATATTAAATTTATGTAAAAATTTTAATATATGATTAATTAAGTTTACTTTTTTAAACAAATAATATGACTAATTGGATGGTCAAATTGAGAGGAGAATATATATAGTCATATAGGTACACAACACATGTTCATCACGTGCCATTCTTAGATTTGAAATTTAACTGTTGGATTTGAAGAGTGTAATGAAATTTAATCGTTGGATTTGATGACATGGCTATTAATCTTTGATCACCTTGAAATTTTGAAAGCATGAAAAATATATGAAGATAATGTAATCTAACGGTAGGTTTGTCAAAATTTACATTGAATTAAGAAATATATGGTTGGGTTCAAGTTGCACTCGATGTAACTCTAAAAAATGTTACACCAATCAATAACTTATTATTGAATTCATATTTTGAAAATCCAACCGTTGGATTACATGTTCTATATGTTCTTAACATGCATGCCAATTTTCATGTCAATCGGATGTAATTTACCATTTGATCTTAGCTGCTCATCTTTTATGCGTTATTTTAAACTACAAAAACTTGAATTTAAACAATTGATTGATGACATGACTATTAATCTTTGATCACCTTGAAACTTTGTAAGCATGAAAAATATATGAAGATAATGTAATCTAACAATAGGTTTGTCAAAATTTACATTGAATTAAGAAATATAGGGTTGGGTTCAAGTTACACTTGATGTAACTCTAAAAAATGATACACCAATCAATAACTTATTATTGAATTCATATTTTGAAAATCCAACCGTTGGATTACATGTTCTATATATTCTTAACGTGCATGCCAATTTTCATGCCAATCGGATGTAATTTACCATTTGATCTTAGCTGCTCATCTTTTATGCGTTATTTTAAATTACAAAAACTTGAATTTAAACAATTGATTGATGACATGGCTATTAATCTTTGATCACCTTGAAATTTTGTAAGCATGAAAAATATATGAAGATAATGTAATCTAACGGTAGGTTTGTCAAAATTTACATTGAATTAAGAAATACAGGGTTGGGTTCAAGTTACACCTGATGTAACTCTAAAAAATGTTACACCAATCAATAACTTAATTCATATTTTGAAAATCCAACCGTTGGATTACATGTTCTATATGTTCTTAACTTGCATGCCAATTTTCATGCCAATCGGATATAATTTACCATTTGATCTTAGCTACTCATCTTTTATGCGTTATTTTAAACTACAAAAAACTTGAATTTAAACAATTGATTGATGACATGGCTATTAATCTTTGATCACCTTGAAATTTTGTAAGCATGAAAAATATATGAAGATAATGTAATCTAACGGTAGGTTTGTCAAAATTCACATTGAATTAAGAAATATATGGTTGGGTTCAAGTTACACCTGATGTATTTTGGAGGTATTTCGGTCATTTCGATGTTTTGGGGGTATTTCGGTCATTTTTTATGTTTCGGGGGTGTATTAGTCCTTTTCTGGGTGTCGGTTGTGTTTTTGGACATTTTTTATCTTTTTGGGGGCATTGTGGTCATTTATCAAACTTATAGGGGTATTTTGGTCTTATTCAAATAATCGAGGCTATTTTGGCTAGTTTTAGGCACAAGGGGTACTTCGGTCCGTTTCGATGTCTTAGGGGGTGCTTGGGTCATTTTTTATATTTTGGGTGGTGTTTCAGTCATTTATAATGTTTGGGGGGTATATCAGTCTTTTTTTAGGTATCGGGGGTGTTTTTGCTCTTTTTCGATGTTTTGGAGGGTACGTTGGTCTTTTTCTAGGTTTAGGGGAGTATTGGTCATTTGATAATTAATAAATCCCTCCACAAGTATAAATGCTAGAGTAGAAATTTTATCTTATAAATAATAATAATAATAAAAAAAAATCCCTTTAGGTGACCTATCCCAGCGCTTCAAAAAGCGCTGGGATAGGTCTTTCTCCATAAGGGAATGAGGAGACCTGTCCCAGCGCTTTTGAAAGCGCTGGAATAGGGTCACCCTATTCCAGCGCTTCCAAAAGTGCTGGGACAGGCCCCTATGTTTCCTTATGGAGGAAGGCCTATACCAGTGCTTTTGGAAGCGCTGGGATAGGGTCACCCTATTCCAGCGCTTTCAAAAGCGCTGCGACAGGCCCCTCCGTTCCCTTATGGAGGAAGGCCTGTCCCAGCGCTTCCAAAAGCGCTGGGACAGTCCCCTCTGTTTCCTTATGGAGGAAGGCCTGTCCCAATGCTTTTGCAAGCGCTGGAATAGGGTGACCCTATCCCAGCGCTTTCAAAAGCACTGGGATAGAGTGACCCTATGCCAGCGCTTCCAAAAGCGCTGGGACAGGCCCCTTCGTTCCCTTATGGAGGAAGGCCTATCCTAGTGCTTTTAGAAGCGCTGGGATAGGTCACCCTATTCCAGCACTTCCAAAAGCGCTGGGACAGGCCCCTCCGTTTCCTTATGAAGGAAGGTTTGTCCCAGCGCTTCCAAAAGTGCTGGGATAGTTCCCATATAGTTTTTTTTTTTAATTTTTTTTTCCAAGATAGAATTTCTACTCTATCTATATTGATAATTAATGAAAATTAACTATATTTATGCATTTAGTAGTATAAAAAAAATATGCAATTTGGTGAAGTCACTGCTTGGTCATTTTATTAATGAGCTATGAAATAAAATTTAAAAACAAAAAACAATCACATATACTCAATAAAATTCACCACAGTTTCTAAAAAAATACCACACAACAAAAATTTTCACACATTCTATCTCATTTAAAATAAAAAAGAAATAATCATAGCTAATATTAAATTTATGTAAAATTTTTAATATATGATTAATTACGTTTACTTTTTTAAACAAATAATATGACTAATTGGATGGTCAAATTGAGAGAATATATATAGTCATATAGGTACACAACACATGTCCATCACGTGCCATTCTTAGATTTGAAATTTAACTGTTGGATTTGAAGAGTGTAATGAAATTTAATCGTTGGATTTGATGACATGGCTATTAATCTTTGATCACCTTGAAATTTTTTAAGCTTGAAAAATATATGAAGATAATGTAATCTAACGGTAGGTTTGTCAAAATTTACATTGAATTAAGAAATATAGGGTTGGATTCAAGTTACACCTGATGTAACTCTAAAAAATGTTACACAAATCAATAACTTATTATTGAATTCATATTTTGAAAATCCAACCGTTGGATTACATGTTCTATATGTTCTTAACATGCATGGCAATTTTCATGCCAATCGGATGTAATTTACCATTTGATCTTAGCTGCTCATCTTTTATGCGTTATTTTAAACTACAAAAACTTGAATTTAAACAATTGATTGATGACATGGCTATTAATCTTTGATCACCTTGAAATTTTGTAAGCATGAAAAATATATGAAGATAATGTAATCTAACGATAGGTTTGTCAAAATTTACATTGAATTAAGAAATATAGGGTTGGGTTCAAGTTACACCTGATGTAACTCTAAAAAATGTTACACCAATCAATAACTTATTATTGAATTCATATTTTGAAAATCCAACCGTTGGATTACATGTTCTATATGTTCTTAACATGCATGCCAATTTTCATGCCAATTGGATGTAATTTACCATTTGATCTTAGCTGCTCATCTTTTATGCGTTATTTTAAACTACAAAAACTTGAATTTAAACAATTGATTGATGACATGACTATTAATCTTTGATCACCTTGAAATTTTGTAAGCATGAAAAATATATGAAGATAATGTAATCTAACGGTAGGTTTGTCAAAATTCACATTGAATTAAGAAATATATGGTTGGGTTCAAGTTACACCTGATGTATTTTGGAGGTATTTCGGTCATTTCGATGTTTTGGGGGTATTTCGGTCATTTTTTATGTTTCGGGGGTGTATTAGTCCTTTTCTGGGTGTCGGTTGTGTTTTGGACATTTTTTATCTTTTTGGGGGCATTGTGGTCATTTATCAAACTTATAGGGGTATTTTGGTCTTATTCAAATAATCGAGGCTATTTTGGCTAGTTTTAGGCACAAGGGGTACTTCGGTCAGTTTCGATGTCTTAGGGGGTGCTTGGGTCATTTTTTATGTTTGGGGTGGTGTTTCAGTCATTTATAATGTTTGGGGGGTATATCAGTCTTTTTCTAGGTATCGGGAGTGTTTTTGCTCTTTTTCGATGTTTGGAGGGTACGTTGGTCTTTTTCTAGGTTTAGGGGAGTATTGGTCATTTGATAATTAACAAATCCCTCCACAAGTATAAGTGCTAGAGTAGAAATTCTATCTTGTAAAAAAAAAAAAAAATCCCTATAGGTGCCCTATCCCAGCGCTTTTTGAAGCGCTGGGATAGGTCTTTCTCCATAAGGGAATGAGGAGACCTGTCCCAGCGCTTTTGAAAGCGCTGGGACAGGTCTCCTCATTCCCTTATGGAGAAAGACCTATACCAGCGCTTTTGGGCATCCTATACCAGCGCTTTTTTAAAATGCCGCTATAGGCCTCCTATTACAGCGGTTTGTAAAGCGCTGGGAAAAAAACGCCGCAATAGGGTTTCCCATACCAGCGCTTTCAAAAAACGCTGGTACAGGCTTATCTATAACAGCGGTTTTGAAAAACGCCGGGAAAAAAATCGCTGGGATAGGACGATTTTTTTGTAGTGGAGCTACAACAACTTTAAAAATAGGCCCACGTGATGTGATGTCGAAGATCATAAAAGATTTGAGCGTGTCTTCTTCATCATCGATTGGTTTTGAGGTGGAATGGCATAGCTCACAGTCCGACATACTCCACATTCACATTCAAATTCAAATTAAATGACAATTTAAGTATTTGACTTCGCCACAGCCAGCCTAGCCATCATCGTAGCTTTCTCATAACTTGATTGGCTAATAAAGATCGCAACCAGCACCACCCCTTGAATACTCTTCCACACATCAAGCAGCCTTTGATCCAAAGAACTAATATTCTTATATAAACCCTCCTGCTTTTAGCCATATATGAAATCAGCACTGCATGTATCCCAATCTTCAAATAAACCGCATAGCTCAGCTCAGTAGGTAACCATTGAGGTTATAGCACTAGCTCCAAACAACTTGATCGATCTCAAAGTTGTATGCACACCATGTTTGCCTCAATCTCTCTATCTTTTAAAACATATATTGAGCATAACTAATAACAAAAGGATAATATTTAGTTAATTTACAATACTATATTTAGGTTAGATAAAAGGATCAATGTACTTACTAAGATACATGCTGAGCAATTGAATTTCCAAGATCCACTTTACGATATTTGAATAATAATTTACCAATTTTCACAAAGAAAAGACGGAAGACATCGCAAGGCTGTCAAAGATAGTTCAACAAGTAAATACAATGAGAACACCTTTTTCAATAATATATAACTACTTACTCCCATGGATCTAATTCAAATTCATGATCCCATCAAAAAAAAAAAAAAATTTCAAATTCATGAATCATCTCAAGAATTTTTCTTTTTGATTGTATAATTTATACTTATTATGTAATGCACACAAAACAGTTGGTTATTCTATTTTTATATCAATTAAATCCCATAGTACTGTATCTAAGTGTGTGTATATATATATATTGTCCATTTTGGTAATTAACACCCCAAATTACAATTTTGATAAGTCAAACACTCAGTTTTTTCAAAAAACATTTTTTATGAGCTTTACCAAACCCTCTACTTAAAAAAAAAAAAAAAAAAACCAATTTCATATTGCACTTTATAAAACCCGCTATTTTTTCAAAAAAACTGAATTTTAAAAAGCTGCATCAAACTTACCTTAAGTCTTCTTTTCTTTAAATGGACCCATTCCAATAGATTGACCTGTCTTGGTAGAAGAAAATGCCCTAGATGCTTTTCCATGACCATTGCCAGTATAATTCTCAATACACCAAATACTAATATACTCACTGGGTCACTCTTAGTCTCAATTCCGTTAAAGCCATAGTCCTGAGTTTAAGGATGCTGAGAATGGCAAGCTCAAACAAAGATGAACTCAACCTAGTTTGAAACCACCCTTAAATAAATAAATAAATAAATAAAGTTTTGGGAAAAGGGGGGGGGGGGGGGGATACACAAAATCCAATGTGATTTCTGAGTGAAACACAAAATTAAGTTTTGAATTTAATACTTAATCCCTTGCCATATTGTCTTATGTGCAGACCATTAAACATTAACGATAAATAGCTCATATGAGAACACGTGCCTATATTTAGATTTATTTTTATCTTTAGAAACCCTATAATTAGAGTGTAGATTAGAGTTATTTTAGCATTATTAATAAGGGTATTTTTGTAATCATGCTATAAATCTTAAGATAATTATATGCTAAGGTGGGGCCTCACCAATAAAATCCTAAAACTTGTTTTCTTTCTTCTCTCTTGTCTCTCTTATTTTTCTCTTCTTCTCACCTCTCTGTTAACCCTAATTCTCATAGTTTACAATTAACCTTCACCTAACTAAACCAAACCGGTACCAAATTTCACAGGATTCCACCTAAACCTGTGCCAAATTTCCCTTCGATCGTGTATTTTTCTACACAAAAGTAGAAACTACTTCCCTCCAATCCTCATTAAATTCCAAATATCAAATTTCTGATAAGTAGTTAGTGGCCACATAATAGAGTCCACGAAAAAAACAAAAAACTAAACTTACACAATTAATGAACATACACCGAGAAGAGTTAGCTTGTATGAGGACAATATGTTTCAAAGAATGCCCCAAACTTAGAGACAAAATTTCAGAATATTAATTCCAATATTATTTAGTTCCAAGGAACAAATTTTGTATGAAAAATACAGCTTAAGAGTTGAAATTACTCTCTTTTATGAGTTATGATGGCTTTCTCATCAAAAAAATAATAATTATTAGGATGATGGAATCCACTGATCTCCTTGAATGAAATTCTCAACTGAATATGTGTCAATGTGTTGTGCAGGGATCTGAGTACTCCAAGTTACCCTTTGGGACGGAGTTGAACCTGGTCCGGTATTCCCAGATTCCCCATAATAAAGCGTTTTCAACCCAAAATCCGAATTTTCACTCCATGGCAGCCAGCCTAGTGGTGAAAGAAGAGCTCCTAAGTTGGACTGTATGAAAACTGTCCTGGAGTACTCCTTCCAGGGCCTCCCCAAGTAATTGCTGTGTACTTTGGGATTGCTATGGTACAATTTCAAATATTCCTCGGTGCCATTAATCAAACAATTATGAAAAACAAAACCTGTTGATTGGCCAGGATCTGTTCTGCCATGTGCAGTGACGGAATTATGCTCCCCTTTTTCTGGATCCCCTTGCCGAGGAGCGATTAAGAGCTGGCAGTCTTGGAAAACAGACGCTGAGTTCCCAAAAATGAAATCCACGTTGCCTCGAATGCGGCATGATTTGTAGAATTGGCGGTTTGCCTGAGCAAAGAGAGTATCTTGATTGCCTAGGAATTCACAGTTTTCAATGACAGATAAATCACTGGCTGATTTGAAGGCTACTGCTTGGTGGGATTGGTTGTCTTTATCAGCACCGGCTGTGTTCTGGAATGTGAGACCACTGGCCATGAATCCATCGCCAAGAACGCCTGCCCCAGCCAGCCAGCCAGCAAGATGATTAATTAATTCATTTTATAATCAAAACTTTAATTAGAAGAATCATCATCAAATTAAGATGAAACTTACCAACTGTAGCACTAGTAGAGGTAGAAATCCCAGGCTGGCCCACATTCAAAGAGCCTGTAATGACCGTTTTACCTATCCCATCTCCCAAAAACACGACATTCTTCTTCTCCAGCGGAACTCTTACTATCTCCTCATACACCCCTGCCTTAATTCTTATCACAAACCTCTTTCCATCAACAGTGTTGTTGGGCGCTGCGTTCACCGCATCCTGCACCGTCTTATAAGACCCACCACTTCCGTCCTTACTCACCGTCACGTCCACCTTCAAGTTTGCTGGAACCCCGCCTTTAAACCCCGCAATACCACTACCACTACCAGACTTCTTCACTGCCCCCCAAAACCCATCACGCTCGGTCCTCGGTGGAATCCACGAAGCGGTGTTGTTTCCGAAATGCTCGTACGAAAACAACAGGCTCAGCGCGTTGCTCGTAATGTTTGTTAACGTGTTCACCAGCGAAAGCGTCTCGGTCGCCAACTTCGTGTCGTTTATTCTCGTGAGAGCTGTCCCGCAGTCGGTATGGTGAAGAAGAGAAGCGCTCATCCAAGTTCTAGCGTTTTTGAGGTTGCCGTGCGGGAGAGCGTCATTGGTGGTAATAGAGATCCGGTAAAGTGAACTTTTGAGAGCGTCAAGACAGTTGTTCGCGGCTCTTGTGCGGTTTTGGTCCCCTGCGGCGGAGTTTAGGATGGCGTACACCTTTGATTGGACTGTACGGGCATTTTCAGCGGTGACAGAGAGTGATGAGCTGATGAGCTGGAGAGGAGTTGGGTTTGGAGGGAGTTGTTTGGAATTGGATAACGAGCTCACGCATAGGTCAGGGAACCGAGCAGCTGCTTTACAGAGTTGTTGGATAGAAGAGGTAGGTGCAGGTGTAGCATTGGTGTTGGAGAGAGAGAGGAGGGAAAGGAAGAGGAAGAAGAAGAGACTAGTGGACCTCATGGTCATGGTTAAGGTTTTCTGTGATGATGAATGAATGTTGATTGTCGTGGTGAATATGTGTGTGTGTGTGTATATATATATAGTAAGGATTTTAGTATTTTTACAGTTGAATAATTCTAATCAACCGAGAAATTAGGGGAAAATAGTAAAATTAGAAAACTGGCTTCTCGGGGTTAGTGTGTGTGTCTGACTGAGTCACCGGGCTCATTTTGCCGTAGTGGGTGATGAGCCTCTGTGTTGTCGTCGGTGAAGGACGAATTCGAAATAGAAGTAAACTATTTGGAGTTTAATTTGGGTGTTTGGGAGAGATACAAGGAAGGACAGACCCATTTGATTGGGTGGGTCAGCTGTGTAATTAGCTGGTAAGTTGAAACTGTCTTTTTTTTTTTTTTTTTAAATCATTACCATTACTAAATTATTGTGTCTCCAGCTTTTTTTTTACTTCACTTTTAGCTATTTTTTATTGTGTTCCATTTTTTAGAATCTTATTTTTAACAAGTGTTATTTGTCTCCAGATTTTTTTTTTTGGAGTTAGAAAAGTCATATGGCTAAAATTATATATAAATAACCTCTTCAGTTGCTACATAATAGGTCAAAACAAGAGAGTTTCAACTGTATTTGGTTTCAAACTTGTTCCAAATAAAAATCAAGACAATTGAATAATTTGAAAAATTAAATTTCTTTAATAAAATAATTGCATAACTGCAAAAACATCTTCTAGATTTTAGGTTGGTTGTCAAAGCACTCCTTGAAGTTTCAATTTTCATATTCTTTAAATTGACCTTTAGGACTTACTTTTATTAGCATTTATGGATGGAAAAATCATATGACTATCATAAAACGTAAATTATGAGTTTTCTTATTAAAGTGGTCATGTGACGGTCACATGTTTTTTTTTTCATAGAAGTTAACAAAAATTACTCTCAAGGTCGCCGATTTAGTGGATATGGAAACCTTAGGAAGTTATAAGAAAGAATTGAAATTCTAAAGGGGTATTTTTGCATTTTAACTTAAAATAATTATTTAAATTAGCATGATTATGAAGAGGTTTGGGATCTAATATTTTTCTTTAAATTATGTTTTTGAAACACAATTTCAACACTAAAAATGTCACTATTTTACATCTCAAAAGGACACTATTTTAACTCTTAAAATTTCAAAACACAGTTTTAACAAAAATTTTAGATTCCTAAATAATATCAATATAGTACTAATTAAATTATTATTATTATAATATTATTTCCCAAATTTTGCAATCGGTAACTTAAAAAAAAAAAAAAAATAGAAATTTGATATCCTATCTTAGTATTTATGTGGTAAATTTTCTAAAATTTATCTCAAGAGCATTAACCATTTTTGGTCGAATACATATACATTTTTGTGTTTTTATGGTAACTTTTTTAGATTTTTAAAATGATATCTTAAATTACCTACAATAAAAAAAAATTAAATATTTTTCTTTGAGAAACTTTTAAATTTATTTTTATTTATAAATCATACTCAGAGGTTGGGGGATTTAAACGTGAATATTTCCATTGAAAATATTGGGAGATCCCAATTAGTTGAGTTACAAAATTCTCGGTTTTTTTGAGAAACCTAACCATTTAATAGTTGAATATGTTTTATTAAGTGCATTTTTTTTTTTAAATAAAAGCTATAAAGGCTTTTTTTTTTTCCATGGCTACCTATGAAGTATTGTACTCATTCAGATTATAATAATTTTTTTTTAATAATTCAAGAATGATTTTTTTTAAGTGTTTTAATATTAATGTTTTATTTAATTTTATATTCACGAACGAATGGTGAAAAATTAAAAAAACCAAGTAATACATAGTTATGATCATGGTGGGTAGGGTTGTTCACAGGTTGGGCTGGAGATCGAGTTTGAAGCTGACCCATACTTGACTCGATTGAGTCGGGTGACTGAGAATTGGACTCGTATTGGACGAATATATGGGTTGGACCCGACATTTCAGGTCAGTTGGGCGGGTTAGAATCATCGGTTTGGCGAGTTTGGGCTACAAATTAGGCAACAAAATGAATCAAACAAATTATCAATAAATGAACCAAACAAATGATCAATAAAAACAAAATTCAGATAAACGAAATAAAAATGTGTTAGGGTTTCAATTTTTTAAAGTTTGGATTTTAATTTTTTAAGTTAATGTTTCGAGTTTGATAAGTGATAACTTAAATCTATGACCAAATAAATCAAATCAATAACTATAAATCTTTGAGTTTTAAGTCATTTGAACAAACGATAAACTCATATCTCAAAATAGAGAGAGAAAAAAAAAAGATGAAAAAGGAAGAAAATATACTGAGCCTCAACCCATTTTGACCGCGGTAGAAAGAAAGTGAGGTAGTGACATGGTGATGACAGAGGTTGCTAGAAAGGAGTCTAGAGACCGGAGAGAGCTTGAAAAGTGCAAAGTGAAAACGAGAGAGAGAGAGAGAGAGATCCAAATTTTATATTTTTAGTTTGAGTTGTTGTTTTTTATTTTGTGTGTAAGTCTCATACTAAGTGCAAGATAATTGTATACAACTTGCCTAGAAACTAATGAGAGATGAAATAATAATAATTTTTGAAGATAGGTGGTAGATTTTCTACCAATGAGGGGAAAACAAATGGGGAAAAATCTTAAACCTTATTACTTTGCCTAAAAATTGGTGAGAGCTGAAATAAATTTAATTGTTGAAGATAAGGTGGTAGATTTTCTACCAATGAGAGGAAGATATATGGGGGAGAGAGAAATTTAGAACACTTTTTAATATACTTCGATCAGGTCTGTTTATATGGGTCTCAATTCCTTTTACCTGCCACTCGAACCAAAGTTTTGGTTTTCAAAGGAAAAAGACCCTTATCCGACTGACTAGGCCATTCAGATCCACCTGCTAGGCTTCGGTTCGTTTAGATTCGATTGGTTTGGTAGGGTCCCTGGCCCGCTGGATAGCCCTTATGGTGGGTGTGATATCCTTATATATATATATATATATATAAAATTTTATTCTATATAAATATAGAAATAAAATTTTAAAAAATAAAATTTATTTTAATATTAATGATATTATAAAATTTAAAAATAATTAAATTAACTATAGATCAATTAAGATAGTCAAGAATCTTATAAGTTAACTAGCACCTTTTTAGTGTTTCCATAAAAAATATTTAGAGTTCAAATCCTCCATCCCTAAGTATCAAATTATCAAATAAATAAGTAATTTGATTAAGATTTGACCATTAGTTATCATGAGCTATGTGAAAGTGTCCTTGACATCAACATTAGTGAATATACTTTAGGTGTTGCAATTTCCTCATCCTGGCTTATGTGGATTTTCTTGTCTTGAAGCATTAGGTGGGGACTGATTTAATCATCTTCCTGCCTCATCCCATTTTGCCTTACCCACCCAAAATGTATGCGTGCGTGAACACACATACATGCGCATGCGTGTGCGCACACACACATAACCTCCAAAACACTTCTCTCTTAACAGTGGCGACTCCAGGAATTTTGTTCAGGGTGTTCCTATTCCACTTTGAAAAATTTTTGGGTCATTTTGGTCTATTTCGGGTGTTTCAGTAAATACTAGTCGAAATTCAAGATTTGGCCTTAAAAAAAAAAAAAATTCTTAAAACCAAAACAAATTTGCATTCTATACACCGAAAAACCTCAAAAGGAAAAAAAAATAAAAGAAAAGAAATGAACAAAAGTACCTGTACAATAAACTATAAGTTCATTTGAAATATTAATAAAATTATTAATTATTATTGTTTAGTTGTTTCATAAATTTGTTTGTCTTTTATAAACTATAACTTGTTGTATTGTTGTTTCATTAATTATTAAATTATTAATTATTGTTTAGCCTAACATAATCTAATTTGTTTGTCTTTCATAATGTATTAGTTAATTAAAATATTAATTATTGGTGTTTAGTTGATTCATTAATTTTTTCTCATGTCTTTCTCTCATTAATTTTTTAGCCTAACATGTCTTTCTCTCGTTGGTAGAAAATCTACCACCTATCTTCAAAATTTTTTTTTTCTCATCTCATTAGTTCCTAGGGAGGTTGTATACAGCTGGCTTGCACTTTAGTATGAGACTTGCACGCAAAATAAAAACATCAACTCAAACTAAAAATAAAAAAATCCGAATCTCTCTTTTCTTGTCTTTAGTTTCCACTTTTCACTTCTCACTTTTGAAGCTCTCTCTGGTCTCCAGTCTCAAGACTCTTCTCCAGCTGCCCCTGTTATCACCATGTCTCTACCTCACTCTCTTTCCACCATGTCTCTACCTCTATTGGCTTATTGACGGAGTACCAACGCCTTATGGCAACACAACGAATCTGGGCTTTTTTTTTTGGGCTTGTTCTATTACAATTTTTTATTTTATTTTATTTTTTAGATTTTAGTTCAAAATTTGTTTGGCATAAAAATTTTGAGGGTGTTCTTGATAGGACTTGAGGGCGTTCCTATTTTTTTTTTTAAGGGTAAACAAATAAAAAAATTTAAATTATTATATATATATATATATATATTTTTTTTTTCAAGTCAGGGTGTTCCTGGGAACACCCTGGACTCTGAGTGGCATCGCCACTGTCTCTTAATACTCCCATTGCTATTACTTCTCATTCTCTTTTATACATATTTTTAGGCAAAAATGGAAATTTTATGTTGATATCAAATTTTGTTCGCCTCGATTTGTGTGTCAAAATCACATTTTTCATAAAAAACAATTATAAAAAATTACCATTTTAATGACGAGATTGTGGAAATATTTAAAACCATGGAATTTATCCCAATTGGATGGCAGGATGGCACGTTACCTAGTTTTTCATGTTTAATGTCAAAATGACCAAAATACCCCCATTGACCTTTTTTGACTGAGTTGACTTGCAGTCAAATTAAGTCAAAATTTTACCCAAACGCTAAGCTACATCTTTTCATGTTAAAATTAATTTTTTTTAACCAATTTTCAAAATTTTGACAAAGTTTAACTGTAGTCAACTCATTTTTTGACATTATTTTGACCAAAAAAGATCTGAACTTTTGATCGGAATAATTTCTAGCTCATGTTGTAGATAATTTGATTCCCTTCAATTTTATAGTTCATGGGCCCAAATCGAACTAAAAAGATAAACATATCACGATAAAAAGAAAAAAGTTCTTGTCGATTAATTTTTGACAACACAGCATTTAAGTTTAATTAAAGTTCAATTAATTGAATTATAAGCAAATGACCCCAAAATAACCCAAATAAGGTATCATTGGAAAGGTCTTGTGATGAATTTCAATTTGGTTAGATTGATTTAATAAAACCTCTTTCATATAAATGAATTTATCAAAAACTCAAAAAACTACTTTACTATAATTTTTTTTATTTAAATCTTGTTTTTTACCCATTTTTCCAAAGTATCAAGCTCACTCAACTTGAAAGTTTGCGATAAAAATCAATGATTTTATGGAAGTATAAATCATAAGATTTCCAATGAAACCTCATTTGATCAAAATGGAGGCTGAAAAGTCGAAAAATATTTAACAAAGAAATAGGCCAAAGTTAAGGAAAACAGACAAAAATGCATTTTTGGTACTAATTTGCATAAAGAGTTTTAATGGTCTAATTCACGCTTCCTTGTCAAAGCTTTAATCTTGGCATTAATGTTTGCTGTTTTCCTTTATTTATTTATGTTTTACATGTCAAATGTTAATCTTTGTGTAGACATGCCTATGTTTAATTTGGAAAGTTCAATCTTTACATTTATTTCTCTCTATTCGTTCAAATCTCAAATTTTCATTCTTCCCAAAATTGGGAGGAATTGGAGAGAATGGAATGAGGTTTGATAAAATTACACTAATACTTCTAAAATGTAAAATGTCCATATACATACATACATACATACATACATATATATATATATATATATATATATATATTAAAACAAGGGTTTAACAGTAATATTATGATTAAATAATTTAAATCCTTTCCTTTTATATTACTCTCAAATATGGGTGCTAACCTTCTATTCTTTTCCATTTCTTTATTTTAAAACTTTCAAATATTCTATAGGTTCCAGTTAGCTCAACTGGTAAAATATCCTATTATTGAATAAGATATCTGGACTTTGATTTCCGCTCACACCAAAAACCAATTGATGTCTTGGTCTGATGATAAAGAGCAATCATCATGAGCGAACTCCATAAGTTGAAAATCTTTAAAAAAAAAAAAAAAATTCAATTAAGGTTACTTAATTTCATTCTATTCATTTCTTCTCATTCCCTTTTCCATTTCCTTTCTATTACTTAAATGCATTTTATTCCATTTCATTCTTTTATGAGCTCCCAAATGTGAGTATCATACAAAGATTTTTAACTTGGATACCATAGGCAAAGCCCTTAACCATGCAGCATGAAGTTGGCCTTCCTACTCTTCTCGTTACATATTAGCCATTCATTGCATGTTGTATCATTGTGGCCTAGGCGACCACAATAATATTAACAAAAATTCAATAGCCTTTTTATATTTAAAGTATACTCAAATTGATTCTTTCCTATCCAAACTCCAAAGTTTCTAAAAACATTTAATTTAAATCTTATTCTAATTTCATATAATGTATTAAACCCTTAGCGTTTTGTTAAGTTTCCTTAAACTTCAAAATTTTAAATAAATTTCATTGAAACCAATTTATCACATGACATTTAATGCAGTTAACGGAAAAATTATAATATAAGGTTTAATGTTTAAATAAGAGTTTAACTTATCTCCAGTACTTTTTTAACTAGACATCTTCTATTATTTTAAATATATAATGACAAGTTCTTCTAAAAAAAATAAAAATAAATAATACAATGACAAGTGGTAGTAAGTCTTAATCACCATATTTTATTTAGTTAATGGGTAATATGACAATTTTTTAATAAAACAAAAGAAAATTCCAGTTTAAAAAGCACTAGAGTTAAGCCATAACCAATAAAACAATCTCAAAACTCTCTCTTATTTGGATGGTGGAATCCACTGATCTCCTTGAATGAAATTCTCAACTGAATATGTGTCAATGTGTTGTGCAGGGATCTGAGTACTCCAAGTTACCCTTTGGGACGTAGTTGAAGCTGGTCCGGAATTCCCAAATTCCCCATAATAAAGCGTTTTCAACGCAAAATCGGCACTCCATGGCAGCCAGCCTTGTGGTGAAATAATAGGTCCAAAGTTGGACTGTATGAAAACTGTCCTGGAGTACTCCTTCCAGGGCCTCCCCAAGAAATTATTGTGTACTTTGGGATTGCTATGGAACAATTTCAAATATTCCTCGGTGCCACTAATCAAACAATTATGAAAAACAAAACCTGTTGACTGGCCAGGATCTGTTCTGCCATGTGCAGTGACGGCATTAGTCTCGTTTGTTAGTGATTTATTTTGCCGAGGAGTAACTAAGATCTGGCAGTCTTGGAAAAAAGACGCCGAGTTTCCAAAAATAAAATCCACATTGCCTTGAATGCGGCATGATTTGTAGAATTGGCGGAGTGAGTGAGCATAGAGAGTATCCTGATTGCCTAGGAATTCACAGTTTTCGATGACAGATAAATCACTGCCTGATCTGAAGGCGACGGCTTGGGAGGCACCAGCACCGGCTGTGTTCTGGATTGTGAGACCACTAGCCATGAATCCATCGCCAAGAACAGCTGCCCAGGAATGGATGATTAAAGCATTAGAACAACAAGTAGTGATTAACAAAGCAAACTCATTATAACTGCTTCCTCACATTTACATTTTTTGGACTCAATTAATTCTTCCCCTTCAAAGAAGGATATTATTTGCATTTTTAGCTCTCACCAGTGTCTTGCAAGTAACCATTTAACTATAATCATTTCACAATTTTACTCCTTTATTTTACCGATCAAAAAAAAAAAAAAAAAAAAAATCATTTCACAAGCACTTTGGTTTCGTAATAAGGGTCCGTTTGTGCTTGTAAATGTCACTGAAAACATTATATAACATCGGGTTTTTCATTTATTCAGTTAAAATCAATGGTTAGAAAGACAACGGCTAAAAACTCAATAATATATTCATTAAAACAAAAACATAAGGCTGTAACTTACAAATTACAACTTGAAGTTTTGACATGTCTTCATTTCAATTACTTAGGTTTCATCTATTTCGTTTCAGCCTTTTAAAAGACTTTCATTCGTTTTAGTGGAATTCTTTCAACAACTTTTGTCTCAAACCATGCCGTTTTAGAAAATGAAACATACTAAAAACTAATTGCAAAGATTGGACACAACTAAACGGAATGACTAAATTAAAATAAGTTAAGTGAAAGGATTGAAATGAAAGGAGAAAAAAAAAAAAAAGGTTTGGATGACTGAATTAATAACAAATCAAAGTTAAAAGTATTAATTTGTAATTTAGCAAAAGAAGAAGAAAAAAAAGGGTAAAATTTAGAGGGAGACAATTCACAGTGGATTAATATTTAGGATTAGGCACACTATAATTCCTTCATATACAATAACATTAATTTTAAATTAACTTTAAAAAGAAAGGCAAAATTCATATGCATGTAGTATCATCAATCTTTTGTTATAAAAATAAGGACTACGGACTAGAAAAACCAAATTAAACAGGCAAATGCACAGAAAAACAAAACTTACCAACTGTAGCTGTAGCGTAGGTGGTCATCCCAAGAAGACCCACATTGGAAGAGCCGGTAATGACCGTTTTACCAATCCCATCTCCCAAAAACACGACATTCTTCTTCTTCAACGGAACTCTCACCGTCTCTTCATACACCCCTGCCTTTATTCTTATCACAAACTTCTTCCCATTACGATTCTCCGGCGCTGCGTTCACCGCCTCCTGCACCGTCTGATGAGTCCCACTTCCGTCCTTACTCACCGTCACGTCGGCCGTCAAGTCCGCCGGAACCCCACCTTTAAACCCACTAACGCCACCGGACTTCTTCACCGCCTCCCAAAACCCATCACGCTCGGTCCTCGCTGGAACCCACGAAGCGGTGTCGTTTCCGAAATTATCGTACGAAAACAACAGGCTCAGCGCGTTGCTTGTCAAGTTTGTTAACGAGTTCAAAAACGACATTGTCTCGTTCGTCAATTTCGTGTCGTTTGCGTACTTGAGAGCTGACCAGCAGTCGTATTGGTTAAGAAGAGAAGCGCTCATCCAAGCCCTAGCGTTCTTTAGGTTGCCATTTGGGAGAGCGTGCTTGGCGGTGATAGAGATCCGGTACTGTGAACTTCGGAGAAATTCGATACAGTTGGTCGCCGCGTTTGTGCGGTTTTTATTACCTGCGGAGGAGGCTAGGATGGTCTTCACCATTGATTGAGCTTTAAGGAGATTTTGAGAGGAGACAGAGAGTGATGAGTAGACGACCTGGAGAGGAGTTGGGTTTGGAGGGAGTTTGGATTGGGATAAGGAGCTCGCGCATTGATCAGGGAAGCGAGTGGCTTTACAGACCTGCTCGATCGAAGTAGTGGTGGGTGTGGCGTTGGGGGAAGAATTGTCATGGGGGTGGTTAGAGGCGGAGGAGAGAGAGAGGAGGGAAATGAAGAAGAAGAGACTAGTGGACATGGTCATGGTCATGGTCATATGATCAGAAGTAGTAATTAATTAAGGCTGATGATATATAAGAAAGTGAATATGGGTTTTTTGTGGAGAATGATTGTCATGGTGAATGTTTGTAGTGTGTATATATAGATTGTATGGGTGATGCTGGATCGATATGGAATTGGGGTATAGAGATGGTGAGGATTTAACAGTTGAATAATTCTCTTCTACGCGATATAGGCGCAGAAGGAAAAGGAAACTATTTGGAGTTTTAGGAGAGATTAGAAGGAACGACAGACAGACTCTATAGAAACTTCCTAAACAACTATTGAAACCTCTTAAAAAATTGTAGAGGTGAAGATAATGTTTTTGACTCAGATATCTATTTGAAGAAGTTTGAAATTGTCTTTTCTAATTCATTACAATTATTAAATTATATTTTCCTACAAATTATAGTCTCCCTAACTTTCTTAAAACTTCACTTTAGCTATATTTATTATGTTCAATTTTTTCAAACTTTACTTTTAGCCGGCATCTAGTATTGTCTGTATCCATCTTTTATGTTAGAAAAGTTATTTGACTAAAATTACACATAAACAGTCTATTCTATTGCTACATAATAGGTTAAACCGTTAAAGTAAAATAGTTTCAAATGTATTTGAAGTCAAATTTGTTCCAACTAGAAATCAAGACAATCAGTTAATTTGAAAATATAAATTTCTTAAATAAAATAATAGCATAATTGCAAAAACATTTTCTAAGTTTTGGGTTAGTTGCAAAAACACCCCTTGAAGTTTTAATTCTTCTTTTTAAATCATGGAGTTTTCATATCCGTCAAATTTACCTCTAGTACTTACTTCTAGGCCGTTAGCATTTATGGACAGACAAATCATGTGACCATCACATAATGTAAATCAATTGATAAGTCTTTTTAAAGTGGTCATGTGATGGTCACATAATTTTGTCCATTGAAGTTAACAAAAATTAGTCTTAGGGTCAATTTAGTGGCTTTGGAAATCTTAAGAAGTTATAAAAAATAATTGAAATTCTTAAAGGGTGTTGTTGCATTCTAGCTTAAAAATATATATTAATTAGCATGATTATGAAGCTATTTAAGATCTAATTTTTTTCTTTAAATTATGTTTTTAAAACACAATTTCAACACAAAAATGTTACTGTTTTACATCTCAAGATGAGACTATTTTAACTCTTAAAATTTCAGTTTTCAATACACAATTTTACCAAAAAAGATTCCCAAATAATATCAATATAATGCTACTTAAATTATTATTATTATTATAATATTCCCAAATTTTGCAATTGGGAACTTAAAAAAATAAAAAAAAAATAAAAGGTAGATATCCTATCTTAGAATTTATGGTAAATTTTCTAAACTTTAACCCAATATAATTAAACATTTTTGGTCCAATATATATTCCTTTTCGTTTTTTATGGTAACTTTTTTATTTTTAAAATCATATATTAACTTTCCTACGATTAAAAATAAATTATTTGAGAAACTTTTTTTTATTTTTTTATAAATCGTAGTTAGGGGTTGCGGAGATTTGAAATATGGATGTTTCCAATGAAAATAATGGGAGATGCCAACTACTTGAGTTACAAAATTCTCAACTTTCTTGAAAAAACTTACTATTTAATAGTTGAATATATTTTATTTAGTGCATTTGAAATTAAAAATTTTAATTGTACCTATAGAGGTTTTTTTTAATGGCTACCTATGAAGTATTTTTACTCATTCGGATTGGAATGATTTTTTAATAATTGAAGAATGATTTTTTTTTGAGTTTTTTAATATTAATGTTTAATTTAATTTTATATTCACGATGAAAAATTAAAAAACCAAGTGGTGGGTATCATATCCTTAATATATATATATATATATATAAGAAAATTTTATTTTAAATAAATATCAAAATATTTTTTAAAATTAGTATTTATTTTGATATTGATGACATTATAAAATTTAAAAATAATTAAATTAACTATAAATCAATTAAGGTAGTCAAGAATCTTATAATTTAACTAGCACCTTTTATTGTTTCCATCGAAAACGTTTAGAGTTCAAATCCTCCATACCTAAGTATCAAACTATCAAAAAATAAATAGATTGATTAAGATTTGAATATTAGTTATCATGAACTATGTCAAAGTGTCATTGACATCAACATTAGTGATTATACTTTAGTAATTGAGATAAATATGGGTAACAAAATTTCCTCATCTTGTGACTCTCAAAAAAAAAAAAAAAAATTTCCTCATCTTGCCTATGCGGATTTTCTTGTCTTGAAGAGGGGAATTAGGTAGGGACTAGCTAATCTAATGATCTTGCCTACCTCACCCCATTTCACCTTACCCACCCAAAATGTATGTGTGCGCAGACACACACATACAAATATATATAAAAAAAAAACTCCAAAACACTTGTTTAATACTCCCAATGTTATTACTTCTCATTCTCTTTTATACATATTTTTAAGACAAAAATGCAAACTGTATGTTGATATATATCGTGGGATGTGGGAATATTTAAAATGATGGAATTTATCCCAATTGGACGGCATATTACACAGTTTTTCATGTTTATGGTCAAAATAACTGGCAAGCTGTCAAATTAAGTCAAATTTTTACCCAAATGCTAAACTTCATCTTTTCATGTTAATATTAGTGTTTTTAACCATTGTTCAAAAGTTTAACCAAGTTTAACTGCAATTGACCCTTTTTTTTTACCTCATTTTGACAAATATATATATATATATATATATATATATATCTAACCTTCTGATCGAGATAATTTCTGGCCCATGTTGTATATAATTTGATTCTCTTTAGTTTGATAGTTTATGGACCAATATCGGAGTAGAACAAGCAAGATATTGTGAAAAAAAGAAAAAAGAAAGTGCTTATCAATTAATTTTGGCGACATGTCATTCAAGTTTAATTAAAGTTCAATTTATTGAAAATAAGCAAATGACCTCAGAATGTCCCAAATAAGGTATCATTGAAAGGTCTTGTGATGAATTTCAATTTGGTGAGATTGATTTAATAAAGTTTTTTTTTTTTAAATAAATGAATTTATCATTGTTAGGTTCTAAGTACTTAGGAACTAATGTATTAGAACTCAAATTTGTATTGTTGGCAAACCATGATCAAAACAGATGTTAATCTTGTTTTTATTTGCTCAAAGTATAGGTCTTTTATGTAAAGTTGGAATCGAGCTGTTGCAGAATTCATTGTGCAATTCGATCTGGCTTGATCAATCGAAAATTAGACTTGATCGATCGAAAGTCGGCCAGATTGTTTTTTCTGCAAAATTTCCAACTCAGCCCTAAGCCCATATGACGTGTAGGTTTTTATGTTTTGCCCTAGGTATAAAAGGCAAACCCTAGCCACGTTTTAGAGGTTGCTCTATTTTGCTGTGTGTGTGAATCTCTTGTGAGATCTGAGAGGTGGTTGCCTTCACACATGCTTAGGATTATCAAGAAGGAGATTTCATTAAGAGCTTGATAATCATTCAGTTGCTGCACTAAAGAGCTTAAAGATACGCAAGCGGAGTGCTTGTACTTGCTGGAGAATCCAAGAAAGAAGGAGTCCGTGGTCTCGGAGCTTACACGTGGTCGTGTCAGTAAGTTTTCTACTGGTGAGTAGCAATAAGATGTTAGTGGTCTAAGTCGCTATTGTAAAACTTCGATTCTTTCATAGTGGATTCAGGTTTACCTTTAGGATAGCTACGTTAAATCCTCTCTAGGTTTTTTTACCGGTTTGGTTTTCCTGGGTCATCATATCTTTGTATTCTTTATATTCTGCACTTTACATTGATATGATTATATGATTGTGTTAACCTAGATCTGAAATTTGGACTAAGTAATAACTTGGCTAATTAACTAGGTTAATCCAGTTGTGTTTTAAGGGTTCTAAAAACAAACAATCATAATTACAAAAAACTACTTTACTATTATTGTTTATTTAAACTGTGTTTTCTACCCCTTTTTCCAAAGTATCAAGCTCACTCAACTTGAAAGTTGGAAATAAAAAAGCAATGATTTTAAGGAAGAAGACATCATAATTAGCTTTCTAATGACACCTCATTTGATCAAAATGGAGGTTGGGAAGTCCAAAAGATTTAACCAGTAAGATAGGCCAAAGTTAAGGAAAACCAATAAAAATGCATTTTTGGTACTGATTTACATAAAGATTTATAATTGCTCATGGATCTACAAGTATTCCTTAATATACATCTTAGAACAGGCGGCTTGATGAAAAGGAAGATTAAGAGATATCAAGTTTAGAAAATTAACCAAAATCATGGAAATTAATGTGGGCAACCAAATTTGGAGGCTGATATCTTTTAGCAGTTAGCTCAAAAAATGACTTAAGGCTGGAATCTATCGAAAGTACGATGTGTGATTTTGAACAACCACTTATTCCCTCCGTTTTGTTCTCCACTATTAACATGTTGGAGTATGTCCCTTTTACAGCATATTTGAAGATTAACTACCTCCTCATGATTCCATCTACTAAATACCCTACAAAGCTTGCTTGTTCACAAAACAGAACAAGGTAGTTCCAATTGGAGTAGCTTGCCAAGTCTCTTTGATCATAAATTCACAACCATCATAACTAGACCAAAACTCCTCAAATCGAAATTATTTTTGCCTCTTTTATCTCACCTGAGCTTCTATCATGATGTCTAGTTGTAGGACAGAGTGATTAGAAATTGGCAGAACCAAGTATCACACCCTTGCGTGGCAATGTAGACCAAACCAAGTAGGATTCTACAAAAATATCAAGTCTTTCACATACATAACCACCTTCCATACAATTGTTTCATCTCGTAAACTTTAAGCATGCAAAAACCATGTCTTTCAAATTGCAATCCTTATGCACCCTGCTAAAAGCCTACATTTGAGTAGAAGATCAAACTAAGTCTCCCGTATATTCTTTGGATGATATAATTTCATTAAAATCACTTACGGATAGCCATGACATCATTAGATGGTACTCAAATCCTTGACATATTTGCCATGACTCATGCTAAGAGGAGTATCGGGGTGGCCATAGAATCCAATAAACCACCAATTGTGACATTTTATTTAGAAGAGTAACGTCTCGTAAATATGAGAATAAGAATAGTTTTGGTTCACAAACTGCGTCTCTTGATGCCACAAAAACATAAGCCTACCACACCAAAACCTACTATTTCCACAAACAGCATTTTAACACCTAATTCAAACTCTTACATGATTGGCTTCAAAACTTATCAAATGGTGTTGTTATGATGAACACTACCATGGGATATTTAGTTTTCACCAAATGGTGAAGGAACTCAATTGTACGTGGGTTCCCAAGCCCATCTCAGGTTTAGCTTAAAATAGCCTCATTGTGCCCAAACTTAGTATCATTTGTTTCTTCATTATCTTATTACAATAGATATTATTGGTGTTGTTTGGGGCCTTGGGCATCATGTATTATAGGAAAGAGGCCTAGTTTCGTTTATAAGATGTGGGTAGGGAAGTTTCATGTCTTTCACATGAGCTAATCTCTTCCACCAAATTAGACTTGAATATAGCTTGGACAACCTTTTAATGACGTAGTTGCCTCCACATTTTTGTCCCGATTAACCTTACACTCCACGTCATGGTCATCTCCCTGTTATTTGTAGATCAACTATCTCCTTTATTTGCACATTCCTAGTCATGTCTTGATTAGGAACTTCCATGGGCACTTCACTAACCACCATCACAGTAGTATTGGGCTCAATATAGCTCTCCTCTTGCCGTTCAATAGTCTATCCCTTGCTTGGACCTCCATGAGAATCATTAACCTTAGTTGAATTACTTTGAGTTCTTGTTTGGGAGTACGGAAATGAATTGAATAAAATGAATAAAAACAATAATTTTATAATATTTCTCATTTTCCTTTGTTTTGGAGTTTTAACGGATACCTTGTTTGGAAGTTTAAGTGGGAGGTAGTGGAATGGATATAAGGAAATCATTCATTCCTCTCTATTCCTTCAAACCTCATATTTTTATTATTCCCAAAATTGGGAGGAATTGGAGGGAATATAATGAGGTTTAGTGAAATTTTCACTAAAACTCCTAAAATGCCCATATATATATATATATATATATATATATATATTGATGGTGAACTGAAGATTGTATAAACTCCAATTCGTCCATGAGTGTCGTCCAAGTCAAGAAGACAGGAATGGTCATCCCTCGTAGGACGGTCGTCCATGGGCATGAGGGTCGTCCATCAGGAAAGCGCCTGGACTAGCCCCAACACCTAAACGACCCCCAACACTTGGGAAATTTCCAGAAAGATTTACCTACAAAAGACTAGTGAATCGTACCACGTGTTACTATTTTGAAACATGAGCGAGATCCTGATTCATCACTGTAACTTCCTACTAAATACTTAACTTCCAATGACAGTTATAGAAGATAAGATTGAACATTCCAACTTCTATAGCGGTTTGTAGAAGTTAAGTCTGAACCTTCTAACTTCCACAAATAATGGAGAAGTTACGAGACAAGTAACCACTCCAAAGCACACTATAAAAACACTCATCCACATCTAATGGAGGTAGGTTCTCACGACTCCCAAAAATTGGAATTCTAACGTTCCAGAGGAAAAAACTAACTTAAGCACCGGAGGGTTCTTGGCCGGTTCATCCCGATCACCTTTGATCTTGTCTTTTTCTTTTCAGGCCTCTCAAGTAATCACTAGCCCATTGAAGCCCAGAGCATTCAGCCTATTGATTTTCTTTTTCATCATCATCATCATATATATATATATATATATATATTGTCATTTATTTTAAAACAAGGGTTTAACAGTAATATTATGATTACATGATTCAAATACTTTCCTTTTACATTACCTTTAAACAAGATTACTTACATTTCATTCATTTTTATTTCTTTATTTTAAAACTTCCAAATAATGTATAGGTTCCAGTTAGCTCAACTAGTAAAAGCAATCATCAAGAGTGAACTCCATAAGTTGAAATTCTCAAAAAAAAAAAATTCCAAATAAGGTTACTTAATTTCATTCTATTCCTTTCTTTTCATTCCCTTTCCACTTCGTTTTTATTACTTAAATGCATTCTATTCCATTCATTTCCCACTTACACCAAAAACCAATTAATATCTTGGTTTAATGATAAACAGAAATCATCAAGAGCGAACTCCATAAGTTGAAACTCTTTTTTTTTTTTTTTGAATTCCAAATAAGGTTACTTAATTTCATTCTATTCCTTTCTTTTTATTCCCCTTCCATTTCCTTTCTATTACTTAAATGCATTATATTCCATTCCATTCCTTTATGAGCTCCCAAACGAAGTGTAAGTATCATACCAAATTTTTTTTAACTTAGATACCATAGGCAAAGCCCTCAACCATGCACCATGAAGTTGGCCTTCCTACTCTTCTCATTACATATTAGCCATTCAACACATGCTTTATCATTGTGGCCTAGGTGACCACAATAATATATAACAAAAATTCAATAGCCTTTTTATATTTGAAGTATACTCAAATTGATTCTTTCCTATCCAAAGTTTCTAAAAACATTTCATTTAAATCTTATACTAGTTTCATATAATTTATTAAACCCTTAGCCCTCGTTTGGGAGGAGGGAATGGAAAAGAATGAAAAGAATAGTTTTAAAATATTCTTTCCTTCCCTTGTTTGGAAGTTTTAATGTGGGGAATAGAAAGTCATTCCCTTATTTGGGAGTTTAAGTGGGAGGGAATGGAATGGGTAGGAGGGAACACTCATTTCTCTCTATTCCCTTAAAACCTCAAATTTTCATTCCCCCCTAAATTGAGAGGAATGGGAGGGAATGAAATTAGATTTAATGAATTTTTTACTAAAACTCTCAAAATACTTACATATATTCAACCCTTTATTTTAAAATAGGGGTCTAATAGTAATATTGTTATAAAATGATTTCATTCCATTGCCTCTATGTTACTCTCAAACAAAATTACTTACATTCTATTCATTTTCATTCATTTCTATTCTTTTTAGTTTAGGTCGTAGTACTCTCCAACCTCTTCTTCGTGGCCTCGAGATCTTCATCTTGGCCCATGATGACGCTTAGAGCCTGAGCCAGTTTGGTGTTAGACTCCTCAACCTTCTTTTTCAGGACCTCCACCTTTTGATCAGCAACCTCCCAAGAAGTAAGTAGCGGCCAACCTCTTCTCAGCTTGAGCAACCTCCTGGGTTTTCTCTTGGAGGGTAGACTCCACAACTTGTTTCAAGGCCTTCTCGCTGTCTGTCTCTTCAACAACTTTCTTCAGCTGATCTTCAAGTAGGAGTGCCCCCTGTGCGGCCTATAACTAAGAGATAAAACTCATTAGTAATGAGGCAGCAAGGACATATACATACGAGGTAATTGAAAATGGACGTGGAAGAATACTTACAGCTATGGAGTGCCTCTTCACGTTGAGGACAATGTCCTCATCCGTGATATGATCCCAGAAGTGCACGTCCTCGGGCAATAGTAAGGCCTTCCCGAGGTTGTCTGCTACCCGTCCGTCGTCACCCTTTCTCCACATCTGTATGGATGATGTAGAAGGAAGGGGCCCTTCACCTAGCATGAAGGAATGGTGATATCCCGAGGCTAAGGGGGTGGATGATGAGGTCCCCTTCGTCCCCACAATCGGTGGCCTGTCGTTTTGCCTTTGAGTAGAGACAACTCGCTGGGAGACCGGTGGGTCGGCTATAATGGGGGGAATAGGAGCGTCGCACTTCAAGGGTTGGGTTCTGGCCTGCTCCCCCAAGCTACCGAGTATCCTTTGCCTCTTTCGTCTGTGACCAAGAGTCATTACCGCGGATTGGGGAGGAAGTGTCTGCCCCCCAAGAGTCCGGGCCCCGGGGAAGTAGTTGGTCAGCTAAACGTCCCTCCTCTAGACCATTGTCTCCTCAATTCCAGGTGCCCTCGACTTCAACCACGGGCTTGTGTTGAATCTTTGCTCTGAAGACTGTGTCCCATGAACCGTTGTTGAATGGTTCTGGGGAATTGCCCTTCTTTTGCAAGAACCCCTTTGCCGAGGTTCATTCTCCAAAATATCTGGCAGGAATCCTTTTAACCACATGTCGATGTACATCAATAGGGGATGCTTTGCTAGGAAAGTGATTCCCAAGTCCTGAAAGCTGTTGTAGGAAAGGGTGCAACCGAGTATGAGGTGCAAAGCTCGGAACTGTCCGTCAGAGTAAACGAATACCTCGAAACGGAGAATCCAGTTCAAATCCCAAGCTTCAACCAAGTTGATGTTCAGCCTGGTGTACCTAGAATCTACAATGACAGTCAAGACAAAGCAGTTAATAAAAATAAATAAATTATAATGTGATGACTAATGCATAACAGTCTTTTTGGGTTACCGACTTGCTTTCTGAGGTGAGGTCAGGAAGGTATGCTGATCGGCGAGCCAGTTTTCTCTCACCTTTATGAATTCCCCTTGGGAATTCCTGTTAAAGTCTGGTAGGTAGGATATTAACCTTATTTAGGGGTCCCGAACTTTAAGGTAGTAGCTGTTAGTAAGGCTGCCATAACAGTTATATAGGAAGTTAATATCGTGGTGGGTAAGTTTTTGGTTGAATAGCCTATTTAGTCAGCTGACACAGCCAACTACCCTATAAAAATTAGGCAGGCACTGGTCGAGGCTAAGCCCATAAAACCTAAGGGTCCCTAACAATAAAGAATCTAGTGGAAATCTCATCCCACCCTCCAGGACTGCCATTAAGGGAATGAATATCACCCTCGGCACCCTCTCATCCTCTATATCCCCTTCAGGACAGTACTCAATGTGTAGGTCCTGGGGGATATTGTACCTAGCCTTAAAGGCATCTATAGCGGCGTCAGTATTAACTAAGTGGGCAAATCCCTTTATTAATGAAACGTAAGGAATGAACAAAGTTAGGAGTAGAAGACTTATAGAGGGGGAAGCGTTCTAGGAAGGAGGAGTGTTCTTGGGGAGAGGAAGACTTGGGACTTAGAACGCTCTAGACTGAAACTCGAGAGAAATAAATGAAGTAGAGAAAATAATTGAATAGTCAGGCAATCCTGGCCGTTGATTCTGATAGCTGGCTCAGCGCGTGCATAAAGAGCAAGTTATCAAATCTAGCGCATTTATTACCTGACGCTTGACATCCCCGAGAGGCAATGGTTACATCAAGCATGATCCCCCATGTGCTGAAAGTAGGACCACAATCCCATTCCCATGATCTAAAAATCGGATCGTGGGGGGCTATTGTGCAGACCAAGAATCCTGGCCTATTCCCAAGCTGGCAACCCATTCCCAGAGGGCCTCGATCTATCTCGACACTAAACTGAGCCCAGTTAGGCCCAGCCTAACATTTAGACCGTGTATCCCCCCCGACGTGCGTGAACAAAGGATAATGCCATGGGGAACCCATCCACCGAGCAATAATCGGGATCTGGCACAAGTTCCAAGGAGGTCATATCAACAGCAGATGGTGGGCCCCATCTGGTCAGGAATATAGAGCAAAATGACCCACTGATGTGGGAAAAAAACCCCTCATCATAACAACCCCACTAAGGGGAGATTATAAATAGGGGAGTAGAGGCAAGATGTAAGGGGTTGGAAAATTTTGGGAAGTGAAACACGAGAGTAGTAAGAAAAGACTTAACTAGGGGAGAAGGGAATCTTGCTCGGATTCTAGGGTAGAAGCTCAGCTGTCTAGTGGTCATCTCGACTAAGCTAAGAACTGGGGGTTTGGTGTAAAAGAAATGGTAATTCTCTCATATACTTAAAGAAACACCTCTTGGACCTCCCATTGTGGGATAAGTCCAACCTAGAATACAAGTAAATTGGAGGTCAAGGCCCAAAAGCCCAAGGTTGTTGGGAACGGACCAGCACAGCTAGTCACCAAGCTAGTATACAAGATGTTCCATTTCTAATTTGCTCGCTGTTGAGGTCTAAAAAGTTATAACACCAAGGCCCAAAATAGCACAGTGGGCGAACCCCATATAAAAAGGTTGAGCTCACCATAAGAGAAAAGGATGGTAGGCCCAAGTCCATTAAGAAAAGATTTAAAGCCCAGAACCCATGAAGGGATAGGCCTTAGAAAAAAAAATGAAGGAAAGAAAGGAAGAAGCCCAGCCTGTCAAAATCAGAAAATCAAAAAGGAGTCCAGTGATAAGAACTGGATCGGGATACCTAGGGATTGCTAGAAGCCTGGGGTCCTCGAAACATGTAGTAAAGCTGGGATAAGAAGTGCCCAGAAAACACAAGAAACGAAGAACAGATACATCTTTATCAGCCACCCAATGATGCAAAAAGGAATCAAAGAACATGGGACTAACAATTCATGAATAAAGGGTTGTTACCTCGGGAAACCCAGAAGGAAGAACCACGAAGAGAAGTAGTTGGGAAAACTTTCAACTTGACAGAGATGGAATTAGCTCACTCGGGAAAAATGACAAAAGGAAAGGTAGCCAAAAAAGCTGAATCTGAAAAGGTGAGGGGTAGAAACCTTGAAGGAAGAGAGATTAGAAGTCAGCTCTCTAGGGACACCCCAGAAAGGGAAGTCAACAAGGAGCTTTTGGGGAAAAGGCATTAAAAGAAGAAAACTATGAGAAAATAAGGAAGGGACCAGCCACCAAAGTGGCTGGCACGACATAGGCGCTGGTACCCAGGGGAACAGAGGGGGGGAATCAATGGTACCCCGGAACCTTAGAATGACACTATAAAAGGAAGAAGCAGCCAACATTGGAAGGGAGGTCAGCAAGAGTGAATCAGAACAGAATCATTAAAAAAACTCTGTCAAAAACTCAAAAAAAGTAGTAAAAGAAAGAGGAATATCGCCCGGTATCCCGAAACAGCCACTATAAAACATACTTGGATTCAAAGGGATTCAAACTTTGCAAGTCTTAGAGGCTTAGATAGCCATCTAAGTCTATAATTTTTGAGCTTATTTGGACCTTGTGACACGTCTTAGTGAGCACATTGTAATTTACAACTAATAAAAGTAATGAAATATTTCACGGTGTTTTAAGGATCCTTAACAATTATTTTGTCTCTCTCATTATTACATTGTTCCTTTACTGTTTCTTGCTGCTCAATACATACATTCTTGCCTGTTAGCATGTACATATTGTAGAATTCTTGCTCTGTGCACCACTTGGTTTGTAAACAACCTATTTAGCTGCGGTGAACCAAGCCCAGTCCCTTTAAACAACAACTAAAAGGCCTAGGGTCCTTGTTTCAACTTGGGCCTAGACACTGTCCAAAAAAGGACCCTCACATTTTGGCGACTCCACTAGGGATTGGGTAAAGGAGAGGAAAGAAGCAGTCCCTTCGCAGAGCATAGCTCCAAGACCAAGAAACAGCAAAGGTACCAATGCGCCACCTGCGGCCTCTAAGCCCGTAGGAGAAAATAAAGTGGCCACCAGACAGAGGAACGAGGTGCCTCTGGTAGAACAGGAGGTCGTATTAGGACAAAGGCATGCAGGACAGGAGCCAGATCCCGTGGCTCGAATAGTAGAAATGCTGAAAGATTTGTAGCAAGAGATTCACCTCTTCAAAGAGGGCAGGATATAGGAAATCGGGGATAATGTCCCCCCTGTGGTCAACCAGGACAAAGCCTAACTAGATGGAGGGTCAGTAGTAGGAGGGGGAGCCAATCTCGGTACCTAACGCTGGCAGATGTCAATGCCCTTTTAGAGCAGGAAAGGGAAAAACTCTCGGGGATCCCAAAGCAATTTTCTCGAGATCCTCCATTTCCGCCAGAACTCCTTGGCAAGCCATATCCCAAAGGATATGAAACCCCAAAGTTCCATCCTTTTGATGGAAGAAATGGATGTGCTGTAGAACACGTGAGTAGGTTTATTCACACTATGGGCCCTTACGCAGGAGACAGAGAGTTGTGTCTAAGGGAGTTTGCTAAGTCCCTAGTGGACAGAGCGTATACATGGTACACCACGCTGTGGCCTAGGTCCATTAAGACCTGGGACGAAATGATGGAGAGGTTATGTGCAAAGTATTATCCAGGTAAGGACAAGGTCACCTTCCAAAACCTTCAGATGATGAGGCAAAAGCCTGGAGAGGATCCTGTCCAGTTCATCAAAAGGTTTGAGGACGTTTCTCTGGACTGTTATGGAGACCATGAAGAAAAAAAGCTCGCGGAGACATGCATATCCAACATGCTCTTTGATTACAGGCTCAACCTCGAAAATTTATGCATAACCCAGTTTGCTGACCTGTTGCAAAGAACTAGAAGGACAGCGCAGACTATAAGAACAAAGAGGGTGCCAGTACCCCAGGCCATGACGGCATCAGTTGGAGAAAAAAGGAAGAGGCCTGAAGGGAAAGTGTTCGAGGAGCCACCCGTGACCCTCTATAGGTTTTTCCACAAGAAGCTTAGGGAGGGAACCTTGGAGCTCACTCAAAAGGAGTCCGAAGTGCAAAAGAACCCTCTACCCAATCACAAGGGAAAAAGGGTGGTGGCTATAGTAATCTATGGGAACCCGGCGGAAGCAGAAGAATCTGAAGGATCCTTCCATCCAAGCATAGTCAGGACTCTCTAAAAGAACCCTAAGTTCAGGTCGTTATTCAACCAGTTGGGATTTGGGCCAGAAGCAAAAAGAGTGGCCATAAAGTCCCTTATAAGTATAGTAGCAAATTCGAGAATGGAATGTTTCGTAGCAGAATCTGATGCTAGTCGAGCTTACTTGGAGACAACCAATGCAATAACCTTCACTGATGAGGACATGGAGGTTGAGCATTCAGACCACCGCAAACCTCTTTATCTGATGGCCACCATAAATGGCATCCAAGTCAGAAGAGCATTAGTAGACACAGGGGCATCACTCAACCTCATAACTCTGAGTACCCTGGAAGCCGTGGGCCTGACTAGCAGGAGGATCCTGGGGGCTACCATGGAGATAACAGGATTTGGAGGATCAGTAGAATCAATTGAGGGATATGTGCAGCTGGCCTTAAGAGTAGGCCCAATAGTAGCCCTAACTAGATTTCATGTGATCAATTCAGAAGTTTCTTACCATGTGCTGTTGGGATGCCCATGGCTCCATAAGCACTGCCTTATTCCATCCACGTACCATCAATGTGTTAAAGGGAGATTGAATGGGAGGCCCGTAAGGATCCTTGCCAACCATAACCCTTTCAGCCAAGGAAAAGTAAACTTTGTAGAAACAATGTTTTACACTGAGTTGGAACCAGACGATGAGAGCCCCACGTTAGGGACCCCAGGAACTCCTATCCTAGAAGAAGAAGAAGGAGGGGGTACCCGTGACCTGAGAAACCTTTTGGAGAGAAAAAGGCAAAAGAGGGAGCCCAGCTCCTCAAGATCCCGAAAATGTGTAGTAGTACGAGAACCTGGAGGAATGCTAATTTATCATTTATGAAGGTGCACGGGGCCTGAATGTATCATGTAGGAGGCTCTCAGACCACCGGATTGTATGATGGCTCAAGAAGAAATCCTAGAGGACACAGTTAAGGAAGCGCAAATTCAGCCCGAGGAAGAATTGGAAGAGATAAACTTGGAGACCGAGCTGGGATCTCAGAAGCCTGTCTTCATTAGTAATCAACTGATAGCACAAGAGAAAGAGCAATTGGTGGCCTTGCTCAAGAAATATGTGGATGTGTTCGCATGGACCTATGATAAGACGCTTGGTTTGGATCCAGGACTAGTGGTCCATTCTCCCAACGTAGACCCAGGAGTCAAGCCAGTAGTTCAACCAGTCAGGGTCTTTCACACTGATGTGAAAGCTCAAATAACTCAAGAAGTCAAGAAGCTTCTAGCAGCTGGTTTTATCAAGCCCATCCAGCACCCTAAGTGGCTTTCCAACATAGTACCCGTGAAGAAAAAGAATGGCCAAATCCGGTGTTGTGTGGACTTTCGCAATTTGAACAAGGCATGTCCAAAAGATGAGTTTCCCTTGCCTAATGTTGATCTCCTCGTAGATTCAGCTGCAGGAAGCTCAATGTTTTCATTTATGGATGGGTATAGTGGGTACAATCAAATTCACATGGCTGCCAAAGATGTAGAGAAGACAGCATTCAGGACTCTAATTAGGAATTTTTATTACACTGTAATGCCCTTTGGCCTAAAAAATGCAAGGGCCACGTACCAGCGAACTATGACAGCTATCTTCCATGACATGATGCATAAGGAAATTGAAAACTATGTGGATGATATTGTGATAAAATCAAAAACCAAGGCAGGACACTTTTAGATACTTGAACAAGTTTTCGAAAGGTGCAGGAAGTACAAACTACGCATGAACCCCATGAAGTGTGCCTTCGGGGTATCTGTTGGAAAGTTTCTTGGGTTCCTAGTATATCACAGAGGTATAAGTGTAGATCCAGCCAAAGCCATAACTATTGCAACAATGAAAAGGCCTACAACTGTAAGAGAGCTTAAAAGCTTCCTAGAGAGGGTCTCCTATATTAGGAGGTTTATGCCAGGATTGGCTTCAGTCATAAGTGGTTTATCCAAACTGCTAAAAAAGGGGGTTGAGTTCACTTGGGGAATTGAGCAACAGGAAGCCTTTCAGAGGATCCAGTAGACCATGAATCATCTTCCCACCCTCCAAGCACCAGTACGTGGGCGACCCCTGTTGCTATATTTAGCATCAAACTCCCAGGCTATAGGAGCCCTGCTAGCACAGGAAGATGACGATGGGAATGAGCAACCCATTTATTACGTGAGTAGGACACTTAAGGATACTGAGACCAGGTATCCCAAGATAGAAAGGGCATGTCTAGTGGTCATCTATGCATCTCAAAGGCTGAAACGGTACTTCTCAGCCCACCAGATCCTTTTGGTGACTAAGTCATATCCCATAAAAGCACTCCTACATCAGCCTCTCCTAACGGGAAGGATAGCGCAGTGGCTGGTCCTGCTCTCTCAGTACGACATAGGCCTCAGAACCCCCAAGGCTGTCAAAAGTCAAGTCATAGCAAATCTGCTAGCCCAATTCCCAAGGAAAGAGGAATGTTCACTAAGGGAGGAGATCCCTGGGGAAGTGGCAGTGGCAGAGTTCTCGGGAAAGAAGTGGACAATGAGATTTGATAGGTCAGCAACGGTAACCTCAAATGGGCTAGGAATTGTACTAAGTTGCGAAGAAGGGGACATCATGCCCTTATCTTTCAAGCTTGGGTTTTCCTGTTCAAATAATGCTGCTGAGTACGAGGCATACATGAATGGGTTGACCATAGCACTCAGCATGGGAGTAAAGCATTTAAGAGTGTTAGGAGACTCCAATAAAAGCACTCCTACATCAGTCTCTCCTAACGGGAAGGATAGCGTAGTGGCTGGTCCTGCTCTCTCAGTACGACATAGGCCTCAGGACCCCTAAGGCTGTCAAAAGTCAAGCCATAGCAGATCTGTTAACCCAATTCCCAAGAAAAGAGGAATGTTCACTAAGGGAGGAGATCCCCGAGGAAGTGGCAGTGGCAGAATTCCTGGGAAAGAAATGGACAATGAGATTTGATGGGTCAGCAACGGCAACCTCAATGAGATTTGATGAACATCATGCCCTTATCTTTCAAGCTTGGGTTTTCCTGTTCAAATAATGCTGCTGAGTACAAGGCATACTTGACTGGGTTGACCATAGCACTCAGCATGGGTGTAAAGCATTTGAAAGTGTTAGGAGACTCCAACTTGGTGGTCTCTCAGGTGAAGGGTGCCTTTGCACTAAGAGAGCAGAGTTTGGCAGCCTACAGAACTTGGGCGCAAAGACTAGAGTAGGAATTCCAGACCTTTAGTATGGAGTACACCTAAAGGAGTGAGAACAAGTTTGCTGATGCACTAGCCACCCTGGGATCCCAAGTGCCATTCAAAGGAAGAGACACTTTGGTAAGAGTAAGTAAGTAGGAACATTCCATCCTAGGAATCCTTAAAAAGATGTTCCCTAAAGAACCAGAGTAGCAAGATTGAAGGAGTGGGGTCAAAGAAAAAATGAAAGAGGCAAGACATGGAGGAAGTATCAAGGAGCCAAGGGATTACACTTTGATAGAAAGAGAGCTGTATAGGAGGCTGCCTGAAGGGATCCTATCCAGATGTATCAATGAGAAAAAAGGAAAGCTGAGATTGGAAGAACTACATAGCTAGGCCTGTAGGGTCGCAGAAAAAATCAACCTATACCAAAGGATGTAATGCATGGGGTACTACTAGCCAAATATGAGCAAAGAGGCTGCAACTGTATAAGAGAAGTGTCAAAGATGTTAACTCTAGATAGACAAGCAAGAAAGCTATGGTGTATTCATTACGAAAGATTGGAGAACTCCATTCATGGAATACTTGGCTCAATGGATCCTACCAATTGACAGGACATTAGCTCACTAGCTCAAGAAACTTGTAGTCAGATATTTTTTATAGAACGGGATCCTATTCAAAAAGGGATATAGTGGGGATCACCTAAGATGCTTAGGGCCAAAGGAAGCCAGAGAAGTAATTAGGGAAGTCCATTCTGGTGACTATGGAAGTCACCCAGGGAAGAAAAGACTCTACAAGCAGTTGCTAATGTTGGAATACTATTGGCCAACAATGAAAAAGGACTCTGAGGAGCTGGTTAGAACGTGTCATGCATGCCAAGTACTTGGGGATGCAATCCACACTCATCCAAATGTGCTACAAGATACGACAACACCATGGCCCTTCCACATTTGGGGGCTTGATCTTATAGGGTCTATAAACCCTCTGTCCAATGGTTACATCTGGATCCTGGCAGCCACCGAGTACTTTACAAAATGGGTAGAAGCTATCCCTTTGAAAAAAGCCACTGAAGCAGCCGTGGCAAATTTCTTTCGAGAACACATCATTACAAGGTTCGGGATCCCTAGGAGACTGATCAGTGACAATGGAACCTCATTCATAAACAAAGACATGAAGAACTTGACTGAAGCATATTACATTAAGCATGGAAGGTCTACACCATACTATCCACAAGGAAATGGTCAGGCTGAAGCCATTAATAGGGTGATGTTGAAGATCTTTAAAAAAATGAAATACGAGTATGGGGGAAAATGGAATGACCACTTGGCGGATGTACTCTGGGCATGCAAGAACTCTGTAAAGACAGCCACAAGATTCTCACCATTCTCTCTAGTTTATGGGATAGAGACCATCAGCCCCGTGGAATTAGTTGTCCCTACGCCAAGAGTAGTGCTTGAAGAAAACCAAGAAGACACTGAGGACACAAATAATGAAAGAAGGGTGGCAAATCTAGAGGGGTTAGAAGAAGAAAGATAAGTGGCCAGAAGAAGGAGCCAGAGGTACCAGCAGAGGATGGCTAAGGCATATGCACAGACAGTACACCCAAGGGCCTTCACTGAGGGGCAGCTGGTGCTAGGAGCAGCAGAGCATGTAAGGAGAAATCTCCCAAGACCCTCCAAATTTGCCCCAAAATGGGAAGGGCCCTACATCATCAGAGAAGCCCATGATAGTGGGTATTACTACCTCACAAAGGAAGATGGGACAGTCTTGACAGATCCCATAAATGGGAAGTGGCTGAAACAGTACTACGTATGAAAAGGGAAAGACCTTAGTACACCAAGACCTTTTTGCCAACTCTCCAACCTGCTAAGTGTTTCATCATTTCTTACTTTTTGTTATGAATTTTGTCTAAGTACCTTTTTGTTTAGGAACCCATAGTAGAAGGACATTCTGTGATCCTTACTATCTTTGACAACCTTTTTTGTGTTCTTTAGATGATAACTTTGCTTTGATTCAATGTGTGAGGGTGCTTTTTTCTTAGCACACAGGCCCAAGTAGAGACAAGGATCCCGGGCCAAATACTTGTTGTTTGGTGGACTGGGCTTGGTTCACCGCAACTAAATGGGGCTGATTACAAACCAAGTTGTGCGCAAGTCACATAAAGCTCAAGGAAAAAATGTGATTCCTCCTAAGCAATAAAATATCATTATAAGTGTTTTAGTATCATAAAATGACCCTTTACTCTTACGAAACAAGTAAAATAATTATTCATAATATTCACAATGAGAAAGAGATTGAAATAGAATATTTAAGGCTTATCTTTTATTGTGTAAACATTTAAAAAAGTTCATTCACTTGGTACCCCGGGCGTACTATCGTGGTATCCCGGACGTACTAGGCCTATAATCCCAGAATGTTGATTCCTTGAACTATACGATCTTTCTCCATGCTTATTATGCAATGGAGTTTTGTCCTTTCCTTTTCTCTCTATAGGCCCTACATAAGAACACACTATACAATACACATATCTTCAAATAATTGTTAGTTTCTTAGATTAGGATATACATTTTAGTACATATACATATATGTAAATGAATTTCATGAGAATGATTAAGCCACGAGGATCCTGGCCCCAATTCTCATAGACTTAGTGCTTTTACACAAGACTTGTGGGATTTGGAACTCAAGTCCAAGTGGCTTTGCTTGGCCATTGCCTTCCAAGATAGTTAGGTGAGGAGGATTTTTGTGGGAGAGAATGATATCTGATGTGTGCATGTTTTGGCATATGTTTTTTTGAGGCTAAGTGATATTTTGAATGATCTCCAAGATATGGGACAAATTCCTTCACCTTAGCTCTCTTATTTTTGTTTCTTTCTTTCTCTTCCTTGCTGGGCTTTTAAAACTCTAAGAATATATCTCTTGAACCTCTGAATTATCCCTCTAAATCCCCATTTTTCTCCCTCCAAAATCCCCCCTTTCAGCTATGCCTTAGTGTTCTTTTTATAGCAGACCTGGTCTGGTACCCCGGGCGAGGACGCCCCAGGTCTGCTGGGTAAAACCATGTCCTCTGGAACCTGAAAAGGTGCTTTGGGCAGAGGTTTAGCTTATTTAGGCAATTATAACTCAAAAGGGGCATTTGACTTTAGCTATAAATAAAATATTCCTTCTTGGAAAGTCAGAGGAATGGCTGGGCTGCTCAGTGTACTGTGACAGCTTTGTTGAAAATAACAATTGAGAGGAAATTGTGGGGAGGCGTCATGCACATGGGGGAACTGAGTTTTCCATTTGTTCATGCATTTCAAGCAAATATATGAACCAAGGGAAACCCTCGGGATCCTCCTTTCACCATAAATCACTCTCCTACCGACCAAACCATTCCTCTCTTACTATCCACTTGGGATCCCACGGGCTTGGACCATAGGTTACAAAGATAATACCTGGTTTTTTTGCTGGAAATCTGACATACATAAGGCCTTGATGTTGATTCTTCTTGCTGCATATCCTCTAGCCTGACCGAGATCCTTGCTGCATGTCCTCTGGTCTTGCCCGTGATCCTTGCTACATGTCCTCTGACTGAGATCCTCTTCTTTTTTCTTTATTATTTCTTTCTTTTTCCTTCTTTTTGGGACTTTGGGCCTTCATGGTCCTTCTTAACTTCATGAATTGGGCCTTCTTTTGTTAAGGCCCATTGTCTTTCCTTACTTTTTATGGAATGGGCTTTCTTGTGAAATTTTAGCCCTCAACACAATGAAATTTACTTTTATTTTCCTTTAAGCTACAGCTAAATTAAATGTTACAAAACCCAAATATAGGCAAATTTGGAGGGGTACCTGGGGCAGTGCAAAAAGAAAAACCTTAACACATGACCCAGGACTCACACCACAATTAGTTCAAAGTACATGGCCTGGGACCGCAGCAAGAAGCAAGTGCTCGGGATATCTAGCCCAGTACTTGACAAAAGGGATCTGCCTGGTTCATGACCTGGGACTTAAAAAAAAAAAAAAAAAAGCATCCAATGTACCCAGTTCAGTACCTATGCAGCAAAACAACCACCAGGGTACCTAACCCAGGACCTGCAGCAAAATTTGTAGGGGCCATGGCCCAGGATTCAGTGCAAGCAAAAAAAAAAAAGGGAGAGAAAAGCAGCAAAAAGGAAAAAGGAAGAACATATCCATATGCTACTGAAAATTAGAAGCAGTCTTTTAAAAAAAAAAACACAGATCCATGTTGCAGAAAATGGGGAGGGAAAGTCAGAAATAGTGTTCAATAGGAAGAGATAGAACTTTTACAACCCAAATTGTTTGGAAAAAAAAATACATCTGAACTAACTAAAAGAAAAAAAAAAAGCTAAGGAATAAGGCCGGCCAGCAAAGAACTGTCTGGGGAAATAGTAGGAATAGCTAGGGAAGAGAGAACCCGCTGCCTTTTAACCTTCAAGTCCTGCAAAACTTTGTGAGCATGAGCTAAAGCCTCCTCAGCAGCAACAATTTCAGCATCCAGGCTCCTGGAAGCCTACCTCTGGAATAGCATATAGGCTAGTGAACGCAAATGCTCCAACAAGAAAGACAGATTGAATTTTGCTTCTATGAGATCCTACACCACTCCCCTTCATTCCAAAAGCTTTTCTTTAGTCAAGGAGTCAAGAGAGGAATCCTTCAAAGAGAACAGCATAGCACATAACAGCTCTCCATCAAAATGTTGCCCAGAAACACACCTCTTCTGAACCCACTGGTGAAGTCTCCATGGGCCTTGAACAACCCTTCCAGAAATGGCAGACCCTCCACGGGCACAGAGAAGCATAGCAAGGTACCAAAGGGAGGCCTAAAGCAATGAAAATGGCTTGCAGGGAGGCTGTTGAACTCCAGGAGATCAAAGCAAGCCCAGAAAGTAGAGAGCCCTAAGCCAAAATCTGAAACAGTCGCCTCTAGAGCCTCCCCTATTGTTGTATCTCCACTCACAGGAATTAGAGAGCTTTCAACCCTCTGGATGGTTTAGGGGGTCCCTGCCTAAGATTCAGCCACCTGGACGATAGGAGCAGATCCCACAGCCACCTCAGGAACTACGGGCTCAAGACCCTTAACACCTGTATCAGCACCTGCAAAAGCAAACAAGATTCAAAAGGCGAAAAGAACAAAGAAAAAAAAATGTAAAGTGGGAAAGTAAAGAAAGCTAAAAGGGAAACTAATATCAACTTCCTGTGGCTGAGCTTCCTCCTCCTGCCCTCTAATTTCTTGAAAGACTCTGTGAAAGAACACACTATATGTTGGAGAAAGGGTAAGGAAACTTTGGAAAAATGGCTAAAGGAAGGAAAGGATACTGAGGGCTTCGCCATAAAAGGAAAAAGCAAGAGAAGAAGCACAATAAAGGTGAACAACATGCACCTTCAGCACCCTCTAATTCCAAGGAAGAGGCGGCCTCAGGGCAGATTGAACACTGGTTTGACTTAAGAGAGGAAGAGAAAATGAGAACTCACAATATATATATATAAAATAAAAGAAAGATAAGGTTAAGCATATTTATAAGGGGTGAATGAGGCTCACCTGCTTGTATGGATGGAGACGCGCCCACCAAGGGTTCTTTGCTTAACACAGGTTCAGTCACAAGTTCAAATGACACAGTTTTGGTAGGACTGAAAGTCTGCACATGCTGGAGATCTTGGGAAACAGGAGGTTGAGAAGCTTCAGGGTCCTGAGCAGCCAAGGGAATAGAAGGCAGAATGGGCTGGACATCCTACATTGGCTGCCCAACCTCCCCAGTCACACCACCACTAGGGGGCTCCTCCTCCACGACTGGGGAAACAGCAGAGGGAGCTACAATCACTTCTTCCACCAGAGTCCCACCAGTTGTGGGAGGAGGTACCTCCACCTGCAAAAGGAAAAGAAAACAAGTGACAGAACATCACAAAATGCATAAGTACACATCACTAGAAAAGGTTGGAAGTAAACAGAAAAAGTCACAAATAAAAGAGGGCCATACCACATCATCACCAGACAACTGACTCCAGCCTTTCTTGGGGTCTGATTTGCGTTTGGACTGCAAGGAAGAAATAATCATTCATTAGTTAAAAGAGAAAGGGAAAGACATTGTAGTAACAATAATAAGCTACTGCAAAATAAAAGAGAGAAGAAGGAAAGAGGCCTTGCCCTTCTCTCTCTCTCTACAGAGTCTCCAATGGTCTTTTGTCTACTACGGGTACGTCCAGAATGTCCTAAGGGAGATTGGGGTACAAAATCAAAGGACCCCAAAGAACCCTGGGCTGAAGAACTCATAGGAACTTAAGAGAGAGAAGACTCTACCTTAGTCTTCGCTCAAGTCCTTGAAATTAAAGGATGCCCAACTTTCTTTCCAACTGTGGGGGAGCTCACTCTTTCGGGTTCCTCAGAAATTACCAATTGCTTTTGAGATCTTGCAATCTTCCTCTTTTTAATCTCAGGGCCAGCCTTAGTACCCTCAGCACTCTCTTCAGGCTCATCTCTTTTAACCTTTTCCTGCTTAATCTTCTTTTCTTTACCTTTGCCTATGGGAGTGGCAGCACCAATTGCCTCTTCTGCCCATCTTTCAATTGGTACACCAGAAGAAGCACCAACAATAAGGTCACACCCTGACCAAGTCTCTAGAAAATCTTGTACATAACATACCCAACCACCCTTAGAAGCATACCACTCCGTGAATCCTGTCTTGCTGCTTATGGCAGTAGATACAATGCCAGCAGTAGGGAGGGATAGGCGCTTGTTGGAGGTAGGAGCAGAGAGAATATCAGGGTTGGGAACTCTCCCAATCTTGCAAGAACCAACATAATTAAAGAAGGATTTCTGAACTCTTCTCCAGTAGCCAGCAAAAACACTGGAAGCAAAGACTCCCCTCTAGGAGTTGGGCACAACGAATTAAGAACCCCTCCGCGACCAATAAGAGAAGGCCTGAAGCCTCAGGAACAGGTCCAGAGAAGGGAGGGAAGGAACAATATCTTTAAACACTAGCGGAATGTCCTAATCAAAGCCAAACTGCCGGAGTACCCGGTGAGCTGAGTAGTGGGTGTACCTGGGGCCACTTAAGGAGGGCACAGGAAGCCAAGACGGACTAATACAAGCCAAGTAGGCCAAGCTTCCTTCATCACCACGGCTTAGATCAAAGGTATTCCCTGGAGAATTGGAAAAGAAGCTAAAACAGACTGACAGGCGAACCCGGGGCTGAACTCCCGGGGAGAATGCCAACTTAAGTGCCTTGCCTGATCAAATAACTCAACCAAATTGAGGCCGCCACCTTTCAAACTAGCCCAACAAAAAATGATGGGGTGGCTGTTAGTAGAACTACCACACAGACCTTTGATTACGTCAAGAGATCCCTGGAATTTATCTTTTACAAATTTCAAGTTTCTACATTTTGCTAAAGTAACAGAAGAACGGTCCCACATAAATACCTAGAGAATGGCACAGTGGAGGGACGAGGTGATAGCATAACAAGAATCGCCTTCAACTTCATCTCCATGAAGCAGATCCAATTGAAAGTAAAAATGGCCTAAGAATATGAGGGCTAGGGGATACTGAACACCCCAGGCCAATCTAATTGCTAAGGGGAAGAAAACAGACTTAACCCCGTATCTAGGGAACTCATTGAACAAAAACTTGCTGAGCTAGAGCGCTAGGAACCCAGCTCGCCTGACTGCCTTGTCTTTCTCTCCTGAAAGATTTAGGACCCACCTGCCCATCCTGACTGGTTTCCCACTAAAAGAAGCAGTACGCTCGCCAAAATGACTGAATAGTTTGTCTTCCACTTTGAGTTCCTTGTCAGAAAGACTGATGTCGAAAGGATCCTCATCTCCAAACACTAGGAGGAGGAAGTTATTGACCACGTCCTCCAAGGTGATCGTAAGCTCACCAACAGAAAAGAAGAAGGTATGAAGGGAAGGGCATCAACGGCATACCAAATGTCTAAGGCCTTTTGCATCCCTAAAACCCACCTGACCGAAGAATACCCAGGTATGAGGGGACGGAAGGATCTCGTCGTGAGTCAGCAAAGGAAAAAACATGCTGGGGGTGTACCAGGGGTCCAGTAAAAGGAAAGCTGGGCACTCAATAACCCCCTATGATTCGCCCTGTGCAGACCCAGAAGAACTCTCACCCTCGAAAGGGCTGGGAGTATGCTCCCTCCTTTTTTGTGAGGAAGAAAAAGCCATAGAACAACAAACTGTTGACACCTCATTTTGCAACCCGCATTTAACCTCGCCTGGAGGGTAAAAGGGTAATTTTGCCTTGGAAATATGCATCTTGATTCTGGCCATTAGATCCTTAATCTCATTTCACCAAAATGATTTTGATGTTGTAACGATCAAATCGACTGGTCATAAGCTCTAATCGGATTACCAGATTGAAAGTTATCTTCAAATCAAGTTTTAATGGCTGAGATGCACTATCACAAATTGAGTCCAACTATATGTGATTATGAACAATTGATTTGAATTGGTTATAAGTATAATCAATTTGAGATCAATGATGTGTCATAATTTGATTGGTTAGGACTACTTTTTATGGTAGGGTTGCACACACCTAATTAACTAGATAGTTAAACATTAATCATTCAATGAGTAATTTGTGCAATTATCTTTTAATTAGAGTAAATTTGGAACCAATTAAGTCTGAAATGGGAGTGATTGGAGCCATTTAATGTTAATTGGGAGCTAATTTGGGACCTATTAATGTTAATTGTGTTGAAACCATTTTCTAACAAATGACCTCTTCTCACCATTTCATCGATATCTCTCAGAATATTTTGAATATTTGAATAATGTTAATTTTCCCAGAAACTAGACATCCGGGGCTTCAATTTTAGTACAAGAATGAGACAATTTCGATCAGAATCGAGTCAGATATGATTTTTCGAAGTTAGCTCTATAGGCTGTTACAGCAGCTACGGCAAAACCGAATTTTGGCTTGCTCCTCACTCCCATCAATCTCTCCATTTAATGCACCAGATTTTCCCCAAGGCTAAAATGAGGTCTAGGTTCATGATTCTTTGTCAACCCTCATTAAATAACCTTCCATTCATATTTCCTTCACCACTACTATATAAACTCTCCCTCTCCTTCATTCCAAAGGACACAAAAAACCCCTTCTCTTCTCCTCTCTTGAGTTCTAGGAAGTTGAGTAGTCTTGTTATATCTTGGTCTTCTTGAAACTCAAGCTATTGAGTGAGACTCACTATTCCTCTCCTAACTCTTCTTTTCCTTCACCCTTAAGACCTCCCTCAAGAGTCTCCTCCTCCACCATATGAATCTTGCATGAATGTATAATTCCTTTCCCTAATTGTTTTTTTTTTTTTGTCATGATGATAGTTTAAGATTAAAACATGATAGCAATCATTTAAATTCCCTTGAATATGTTTGAATATTCTTAATTATTCTTATATGTTCTTTACATGTTCTTGGTTGTTCATCACATGTTCATGCATAACACTAATTTTAATCTTAAATCCACATCAAAAACATGAAAAAGATGTTTGTTTAATAACTCTTTTAAATTCTTGAATCTAGGATATCGCCATTCACACACATTCGCTAGAATTTATTTTTCAATCCAAATGAAATGCTTAATAAATTGAATTAGGGTTTATTACATGCACACACTTTAAATTCAACATGCAAATTGATTGATAACATATTGGATGATGTGATATGAATGTTGGCCACCATAGTCTAGAAGACCGGTTTCACCGGGCAAGGTGGGTGCCTAACACCTTCCCACCTTATAACATAGCCTCCGAACTTAGATCAAGGGTTGATAGACCAATGTTTATCCTTGTAATTTTCAATTTTTAGATTGTAACTAGGAAATAAAGCTATGTACTTTATCTTAGATTGTATCTAGGACCAAAACTATGTAATTTTTCTATGATCAATGTAAATTCAATTGAAAATTAATAAAATGAGGAATTTTTCAATTTTAGTTTTCTTATTTATCCCAATAATTAAATAAGTGGCGACTCCATTGTAAAACCCTTAATCTAAAGAGGAAAATATAACTAGTCGAATCTCCATTTTGAGAGACAATAACATGACTCTACCCATTCACGTGGGTTTGGCCAAACACTCTAAAAAAAAGGGGCCAGGGGCGCGGTCTCTCACACAAACGCACTAGAAAGTAGGGAAATTAAAGGGATGAAGAATACAGGAGGAGAAAACAGAGAAACAGACTAACTGGGAGGAAGGAGATAAGCTTGGGAATGGAAGACTCTAGGAAGTGAAAAGAAAAGTATGAAGTGACTGCAATAATGGCGCAAAGAACAGTTGGAGAAAACGATGTATGGAAAGACGCGCCAGTTGCCAAAATTTAATTTTAAGGAAGAGAGTTATTGGCAGTTATTAATAGGAGTTACGAGGAACGTGAAAAGTGGGTGGAGGAAGTTTTTTACTCCCAAAATTCAATTGCCACGTCCCGTGCAAAGGGGGGGGGGGGAGTTACAAAAGAAGGAAGTGCAACACGCAAAGAAGACCAAGACACCCAAAAGTAGCGGGAAAGTCAGGATCTTGAAGGAAGGAGAGGGGAAACCCTGAGGTTAATTAAAATAGTGAAGAAGGAAGTCCTACAGAAATTAAAGCTCTAACTTACTCATGCGTGGGCTGCAGGTAACCCACGAGCTCGGGGAGCTAAATGTTGAGTTCTAAAAAGTTATAACACCAAGGCCTAAAATAGCACAGTGGACGAACCCCATATAAAAGGGTTGGGCTCACCACAAGAGAAAATGATGGTAGGCCCAAGTCCATTAAAAAAAGATTTAAAAGCCAGAACCCATGAAGGGATAAACCTTAGAAAAAAACGAATGAAAGAAAGGAAGAAGCCCAGCCTGTCAAAATCAGAAAATCAAAAAGGAGTCCAGTGATAAGAATTGGACCGGGATACCCAGGGACTGCCAGAAGCCCGGGGTCCTCGAGACATGCAACAAAGCTATGATGAGATTAAGACAGCTCAAAAGAAGTGCCCTGAAAACACAAGAAACGAAGAACAGATACATCTTTATCAACCACCCAATGATGCAGAAAGGAATCAGAAAACTTGGGACTAACAATTCATGAACAAATGGCTGGTACCTCGGGGAACCCAAAAGGAAGAACCACGAAGAGAAGTAGTTGGGAAAACTTTCAACCTCGTAGAGATGGAATCAGCTCACTCGGGAAAAATGACAAAAGGAAATGTAGCCAAAAAAGTTGAATCTGAAAAGGTGAGGTGTAGAAACCTTGAAGGAAGAGAGATTAGAAGTCAGCTCTCTAGGGACACCCTAGAAAGGAAATTCAACAAGGAGCTTTTAGGGAAAAAGCATCAAAAGAAGAAAACTATGAGAAAATAAGGAATGGACCAGCCACCGAAGTGGCTGGCACGACATAGGCGCTGGTACCTAGGGGAATAGAGGGGGGGAATCAATGGTACTCCGGAACCTTAAAATGACACTATAAAAGGGAGAATCAACCAACATTGGAAGGGAGGTCAGCAAGAGTGAATCAAAACAGAATCATTGAGAAAACGCTGTCAAAAACTCAAAGAAAGTAGTAAAAGAAAGAGGAATATCGCCCGGTATCCCGAAACAACCACTATAGAACATACTTGGATTCAAAGGGATTCAAACTTTGCAAGTCTTAGAGGCTTAGATAGCCATCTAAGTCTGTAATTTTTTAGTTTATTTGGACCTTGTGACACGTCTTAGTGAGCACATTGTAATTTACAACTAATAAAAGTAATGAAATATTTCACAATGTTTTAAGGATCCTTAACAATTATTTTGTCTCTCTTTATTACATTGTTCCTTTACTGTTTCTTGCTGCTCAATACATATATTCTTGCCTGTTAGTATGTACGTATTGTAGAATTCTTGCTCTGTGCACCACTTGGTTTGTAAACAACCCATTTAGCTGCGGTGAACCAAGCCCAGTCCTTTTAAACAACAACTAAAAGACCTAGGGCCCTTGCTTCAACTTGGGCCTGGACACTGTCCAAAAAAGGACCCTCACACTCGCCCAAATTGCTATTTTCAAAATTAATAAAATGCCATAATGGGATGATCTTTGTCCTCAATGTCAATCCCTTGATACCACATCAATTCTTTAAAACAACAAGATATGGCAATACTAGTCATTCACTTAGGAGAGGGAAATGTTAGGAACTCACATTTGGGTATAGAATGTGATAGTGAACTAAAAGTTAATTAACTCCAAGCTAGTCCATAAGAGTCGTCCAGGCCAGGAAGACAAGAGTGGCCATGCCTAACGAAATAGTCGTCCATAGGCTTGTGGGTCGTCCATGGGCCTATGGTTGTCTATGAGGATTGTACCAAGACGATCCCCAACACTTAGAAAAATTCCAAGGGAACTTTATCTACACAAACTAGTAAATTGAGCCACGTGTTATTATTCTAAAGATGTAAATAAGGCCCCGCTTCATGACTACATATTCCTTCTGAATGCTTAACTGCCATTAACGGTTATAGAAGATGAATATACGATAACTCCCATAGCGGTTGTGGAAGTTATCTTTGAACCCTCTGACTTCCTCAAATGCAGGGGAAGTTACATGTCAAATAACCGCTCCAAGAGCATACTATATAAACACTCATTTACGACAAGAAAAGGTAAGTGTGAAACATTTCCCAAAAAGTTGGAACTCTAGAATTTGAGAGAGAAACTAACTTAAGCATTGAAGGGTTCTTGGCCGGTTCACATCGGTCACCTTTGATTGTGTTTTTTTTTTTTTTTCAGGCCTTTCAAGTGACTACTAAATCAATTGACGCTCAGAGCATTCAACCTACTGATTTCTTGTGCATCATCAGAATGCATTTACTTAGTTAGCTACAATTCCAAGCATGTTAATCACATTTAACACATGTTGGAATTATTAATGTACATGGGGAATAATAGGATCATTGGGATAAGGCCATGTGGGCCAATAGAATAGTTTTATGGTTCTATAAATATCTACTTGTAATTTCATCTCCATCATTGAAAAATAAACCAATTACTTAGTGCATTAGTACATATTTCTCTCTTAATCTCTTTCTTCCTCTATGGAGGGTGAGACTACCTCAAATTTAGTCAATTTCCCTATTATTCTCATCCATCCGCATTAGGAACCACTAGGTTCATAACAAAAAACAATCATCAAGAGCGAACTTCATAAGTTGAAACTCTTTAAAAAAAAATTTCAAATAAGGTTACTTAATTTTATTCTATTCCTTTCTTTTCATTCCCTTTCCATTTCCTTTCTATTTCTTAAATGCACTATATTCCATTCCATTATTTTATAAGCTCCTAAACGAAGTGTGAGTATCATACAAAGTTTTTTTTAAAAAAAACTTGAAAATAGGGATGGCAATTTTTGCCTGACCCGCGGGTACCCGGCTCGACTCGAACCCGACTCGTATATAATATTATTAAAAAATAAATAAAAACCTAGGTATAAATACTACTCTTTCACTTCTAAAAATCATTTCCCTAACCCTAATTTCTCCCCTCTCAACCGCCTCTCTCTACTTCACTCTCAGCCACCCCTCCCTCTCCCTCACTCTCTCTCTCTCACTTGCTGCTGTCGGTCCCTCCTCCACCTCACCGGTCTCGTCAGTCCCTGCCTCCCTCACCGAGCTGCTCACTCATCCACCTCGCCACAGAGATCGCTAGCTCCTCCCTCACCACGCCCGCCGCTCACTCCTCCATCTCGCAGCAGAGATCGCTACCTTTTGTTGGTTTTTCGTGGTTCTTTTTTTGGAGTTTTGGAGGAGTTGAAACTTGAAATAGTGGTCGGCTTAGACTCTGATCTGATCTGTATTTTTATTTTTATTTTTATGAAAGATCTTATCTATATTTATGGTCTTAAACTTTGACCTGTTGGGGGTTTTTTATGGTTCTGTTTTTGGAGTTTTGGAGGGGTTGAAATAAAGGTAGGATTAGACTCTGCCTTGATCTGTATTTTTTTGGTTTTTTGATTAAAGATCTGATCTGTATCTATGGTCTTAAACTCTGATTTGTAGTACTGAGCAGAATTTTTGTGCTTTTTACTTTTTTTTTGCATTGTTCATGTGATGGTTTCTATTCTACACAGCTTAAAGATCCAGGCAAATTTTTTTTTTTTTTGATTGGGCCACGGATTGGGCCTGAGGTGGCGGGGCTCGTAGAGCCCGATGAGGCGGGTTTGGATTTAGAAAAAAAACCCGTTTAATAAACGGGGCGGGTTCGGGTTTCTGAGTCAGGCCCGCAGGTCAGGTTCGGGCACAAAGAAACCTGCCCTGAACCCGACCCGTTGCCATTCCTACTTGAAAAGGCAAAGCCCTCAACCATGCACCATGAAGTTGCCATTCCTACCCTTCTCATTACATATTAGCCATTCAACACATGCTTCATCATTGTGGCCTAGGCGACCACAATAATATATAACAAAAATTCAATAGCCTTTTTATATTTGAAGTATACTCAAATTGATTCTTTCCTATCCAAAGTTTCTAAAAACATTTCATTTAAATCTTATACTAGTTTCATATAATTTATTAAAACCTTAAGAGTTTGGGTAAGTTTCCTTTAAACTTCAAAATTTTAAATAAATTTCATTTAAACAAATTTATCACTTGACATTATAATATAAGGTTTAGGGTCTGTTTAAATAGAACTTATTTTGCTAAAACTGAAAACTGAAAACATTGTAGCAAAATAATTTTTAAATGTGTGAATAGTACCATGAGACCCATTTTTAATAAAAAAGTTACTAAAAAGTGAAGTTTATGAGTCTCATGACTGAAAAGTTGCCGAAAAGTTGATTAAAAGGTGCTGGAAAAGTTGCTGAAGTGTGCACTGTTCACACTATATTAAGTCAACAATCACGGCACAGAAAAAAAAAAAAAAAAAAAAAAAAAAAAAAAAAAAAAAAAAAAAAAAAAAAAAAAAAGCTAAAACGTGTGAAAGTCCAGACGTGGACGCAAAATGCAGAAATAACCCTATCCAAACACATACTTAATGTTTAAATAAAACAAGCTCAAAACTCTCTCTTATGACATATTACTAGCTAATCTTATCAAAAAAAAAAATTGACTAGCTAACTATTTGGATAGTGGAATCCACTGATTTCCTTGAATGAAATTCTCAACTGAATATGTGTCAATGTGTTGTGCAGGGATCTGACTACTCCAAGTTACCCTCTGGGACGTAGTTGAACCTGATCCGGAATTCCCAGATTCCCCAAAATAAAGCGTTTTCAACGCAAAATCGCCACTCCATGGCAGCCAACCTAGTGGTGAAACAAGAGCTTCTAAGTTGCACTGTATGAAAACTGTCCTGGAGTACTCCTTCCATGGCCTCCCCAAGAAATTCTTGTGTACTTTGGGATTGCTATGGTACAATTTCATATATTCCTCGGTGCCATTAATCAAACAATCTTGAAAAACAAAACCTGTTGACTGGCCAGGATCTGTTCTGCCATGTGCAGTGATGGCATTAGTCGAGCCTTTTTCTGGTTTAATTTGCCGAGGAACAACTAAGATCTGGCAGTCTTGGAAAAAAGACGCCGAGTTTCCAAAAATAAAATCCACGTTGCCTTGAATGCGGCATGATTTGTAGAATTGGCGTAGTGACTGAGCATAGAGAGTATCCTGATTGCCTAGGAATTCACAGTTTTCAATGACAGATAAATCACTGCCTGATCTGAAGGCTACTGCTTGGTGGGCATCAGGACCGGCTGTGTTCTGGATCGTGAGACCACTAGCCATGAATCCATCGCCAAGAACAGCTGCCCAGGAATGGATGATTAAAGCATTAGAACAACAAGTAGTGATTAACAAAGCAAACTCATTATAACTGCTTCCTCACATTTACATTTTTTGGACTCAATTAATTCTTCCCTGCAAAGAAGGATATCATTTGCATTTTTAGCTCTCACCAGTGTCTTGCAAGTAACCATTTAACTTATAATCATTTCACAATTTTACTCCCTAATTTTACCGATCAAAAAAAAAAAAAAAAATCATTTCACAAGAACTTTGGTTTCGAAATAAGCTTCACATGAATGGATGGATTTGTGCTTGTAAATGTCACTGAAAACATAATATAACTTCGGGTTTTTCATTTATTCAGTTAAAATTAATGGTTAGAAATACAATGGCTAAAAACTCAATAATTTATTCAATAAAACAAAAACATATGGATATATAAGGCTAACTTACCAATTACAAATTGAAACTTGGACATGTTTTCATTTCAATTATTTAGGCTTCATCTATTTCGTTTCAGTGTTTTAACTTCCGTTAAAAGATTTCATTCGTTTCAGTGTAGTAGTAGTTCTTTCATCAACTTTTGTCCAAAACGATGCTGTTTTAGAATATGAAAGATACTAAAAAGTAAAAACTAATTGCAAGATTGGACGCTTGGATACCGCTTAATTGAAAACAGGTTACGTTAAAAGATTGAAATGAAAGGGAAAGAAAAAAGTTTGAATGACTGAATTAATAACAAAGAAAAGTTAAAAGGATTAATTAGTAATTTAGCAGAAGAAGAAAAAAAAGTAAAAGTTAGGCGAGATAATTGCGCTTGAGTGGTGGAAGTAGATATAGACGTCGACCAACCCCATGTGGTATTGTTGACTGACTCACGCCTGGGAATAATGGGCCACACCCACATGATGCAGATGCAGTAGTGGATGTGGATGTGGAACTGCCTAAAAGAAAGCGTGTAATTCTACATTTTCTCTCTCAATACTCAATAGTCAATACAATATGCATAAGAATTTCGTTATTAGTTAGACTAGACTAATACTAGTCCTACACAGCCTGTTCTTCACTTCCATATTACTCCTGCATCAATGATACCAACAAAGTTCTTTTTCCCTTTTTTTTTTATTTTTTATAATTCCTCTTTTTTGGTCTGTACTATTTTATTTTTTCCGTCAAACTATTTCATTCCCTATCCATAAAAAAATACATTTACTTTACGCCATTCAAATCCGTTATTAGTTAGACTAGTCTAATCCCTATCTATTATTAGTCTAAAACCCTTTCAAAAAAAAAAAAATGTATTAGTCTAAAACAAGTACTATTAGAGTATAGAGTATAGAGTAGAAAATCATTTAAAAAGTAACTTACCAACTGTAGCCGTATTGTAGGTAGAAATCCCAGGCTGGCCCACATTCAAAGACCCAGTAATGACCGTTTTACCAATCCCATCTCCCAAAAACACGACATTCTTCTTCGCCAACGGAATTCTGACCGTCTCTTCATACACCCCTGCCTTTATTCTTATCACAAACCTCTTCCCACCACCGTTCTCCGGCGCTGCGTTCACCGCCTCCTGCACCGTCTTATAAGACCCACTTCCGTCCTTGCTCACCGTCACGTCCGCCTTCAAGTCCGTCGGAACCCCACCTTTAAACCCGCCACCGCCACCGGACTTCCCCATCGCCTCCCAAAACCCATCACGCTCGGTCCTCGCTGGAACCCACGAAGCGGTGTTGTTTCCGAAATTATCGTACGAAAACAACAGGCTCAGCGCGTTGCTCGTCAAGTGGGTTAGCGAGTCCAAAAACGACATCGTCTCGTTCGTCAAGCTCGTGTCGTTTGCGTACTTGATAGCTGACCAGCAATCGTATTGGGAGAGAAGAGAAGCGCTCATCCAAGCTCTAGCGTTTTTGAGGTTGCCTTGTGGAAGGGCGTCGTTGGTGGTGATAGAGATCCGGTACTGTGCATTGTCCAGAACTTCAAGACAGTTGGTCGCGGCGGTTGTGCGGTTTTGGCTCCCTGAGGAGGAGGCTAGGATGGACTTGACCATTGATTGGGCTGTACGGAGATTATCCGAGGAGGCAGAGATTGATGAGTAGATGAGCTGGAGAGGTGTTGGATCTGCAGGGAGTTGTTTGGATTGGGATAAGGAGCTCACGCACTGATCGGGGAAGCGAGTGGCTTTACAGACTTGTTGAATCAAAGAACTGGGTGTGGATGTGGGTGTGGGTTTGGCTGTGGGGGAAGAGTGGTGGTGGTGGCGAGAGGCGGAGGAGAGAGAGAAGAAGAGGACGAGAGAGAGGAGGGAAAGGAAGAAGAGAGTGGACATGGTGATGAGAAGTAAAGTAGATGATTTTTTTGATAAAAAAGTGAAAATGGGTTTTATGGGTTTTCTGTGATGAATGATTGAGATTGTCATTATATATATAGAGTAGTGAGTATGGGTATGGGTGATGTTGGCTGATTTGATTTGGATATGGAATTGGGATATAGATTAGAATTTGATGGTAGGATTTAACCAACAGTGGTTGCATACAGATATTAGGGGGGAAAGCAAAAAGTAAAATTAGAAAATTGGGTTCACGGGCTTTCTTTCTGACCGAGTCACGGGTTTCTTTTTGGTGCAAAGTAGGAATTGGACTGGAAAGTGAGTCTGTTTGTCGTCGTCGGTGAAGGTAGGACTAAATAGAAGGAAACTATTTGGAGGTTTCGGTGTTTGGGAGAGATACAAGTAGGGATGGCAATGGAAGCGGGCAGGGCCGGAGGATGGGTCTTCGTCTCTACCCTACATGATTTTGTCTAACTCTATTTTTATCCTATTCTACATGATTGAGAAAACTTTCTCAACCTATCCCCACCCCTTGGGCCCTGCAAAGTCCTGCCCTCTCCCGTAAAACTCTACTTTTTGTTAATTTGTCTTACAAATAGTACAATTTTTTTAATAAAACCTATTTCATTAATAAAAATATACTTTAAATTACAACTAAATTTATCCCATCAAATCAAATCAAATCAATTTTTAGACAAAATTGAATAATATATCTAAGTGTTTAACAAGACAATCATAAAAAAATTTAAAAAAAAAATCTCATAGTATAACACATAACAAAATAAAGGTAGAAAACCACATTGGGTAGAATAAAATAAGCTAATATTGATATGTTTGTTTAAATAATAGAGTTTTAGGGTATGAGAAATTTACAATTATAACCCTTAGCAATGCGAGGCGAGGTGAGAACATGGAGGGGCAGGGCAGGGTGGCTCTAAAAAGTTTAAACCCATCCCCGTCCTATCTTGTGGTGCGGGGCTAAAATCTTACCCCATCTCCACCCAACCACCTTTGCGGGGCGAGGAAAACTTGCACGAGGCGAAACGGGAAGGGGCGGGTAAAGCAGGGCGGGGAAAAATTGACATCCCTAGATACAAGGAAGGATCCCACTCATTTGCTTGGGTGGATATGCTGTGTAATTACCAATTACGCTCAACATTTGTTTATGCAATGAAACGACCGAAATTGTTGCCCACCCGAAATGAAGGTAGGACTAAATTATCTAGTAATTGCATATTTTGATAGATAATTACTCTATATGGTTAACTTTGCCGTTCGAACCTTTTTTTTCCCCTTAAACAACTATTGAAGTGAAAATAAAGTTTTTTTTTCTTTTTTTTTAATAAAAGAAAATATAAAGTTTGACTCCAAATATATTTGAATTTTTTTTTTTTTTTTTTTTTTTAAGACGAACGATTCACTCATTCATTAATATGTAAACGGTCATAATGCAAAGCATCTACAATAGGTGGGGGCTCATCCTCTATCCAATACATATCATCCACAATGTTCCTAGCAAATCTAGCTAAGGAATGAGCCACTATGTTCCCTTCCCTTTTTACACAGCTAAGAACAACAGACTGCCATCCCAAAAAATAAAATCTAATGTCATCTATTATATGTCCATACAAGGAATTATTTACTGCAAATGCCGAAAGTGCTCTCATGACATTTGAATTATCTCCCTCAATTACTAGGTTTGAGAATCTAGCTTCCATAGCAAATTCCAAGGCTTTGAAACATGCCAATGCTTCTACTTCATCGTTGTTGTGCACATATTCTCCCTTTGCCGACATACCAGCCATTACCTCGCCTGCATGATTTCTAATTATTGTGCCAACACCAGAACAGTTTAAGTCAGAGAATACCACTGCATCAAAATTCAATTTTTAGACATCCTACACAGGGGGCTGCTAGTAGCTGCTGCTTCTTGGTGCTGCATTTGAGACGACAATATTTGCTTAAGCTTTCTTGTATTCTTCTAACAGTTCAGCTGCACTATTATTTAAGCACCATGGGTCCTTCATATGTCCTCCATGTACAACCACGTTCCTTTGATTCCATATGAGCCAAGCTTGAACACGAAAAAGCTTCATCTCTGTTGTAGATAACCTATTTGCCAAAGATTCAAAAAGCTGCATAAAATCAAATTAGTTAGTTTGAACTTTCTGCAACACGGTGAGGCCTGCCCAAACATCTTGGGCTGCTCCACACCCCCATATAGCATGAACAACATCCTCAGTTCCCTCTGACAGCAGTGACACAAGTTTTTCGAAACAACTTTGCGCTTTGCTAGATTCATCCATGTGGGAAGGATATCATGGCACACCCTCCAGCCAAAGATTTTTATTTTCCCAGGTATTTTTAGCTTCCATAACGTGCTCCACATCTGTTGCCTTCCATTCCTATTTGAAAGTTAAAACTACATTTTCCAACTCTTATTACTAAATTATAGTGTCTCTCACTTTTTAAAACTTCACGTTTAGCTATTTTTTATTATGTTGAGTATTTTTAAAGAGAAGTGCTAAATCCACAATATTTTCACAACACTTTCACAACAAATTATAGGTGTTAAGTTGTTATTGGTTCTAATTTGAATTCACAATTTAAATTACATTTTTGCCCACCTGTAACAACATGCCACTTTAGATTTATTGTTATTGGTTCTAATTCAAATAGTCTCTTCAGTTGCTACATAATATGTTGAAGTAAAATAGTTTCAAATGTATTTGGAGTCAAACTTGTTCCAACTAGAAATCACGACAATTGGTTAATTTGAAAACTTTAATTTCTTTGAAAAAATAATAGCATAATTGTAAAAACATTTTCTAGGTTTTGAGCTAGTTGCAAAAACACTCCTTGAAGTTTTAATTCTTCTTTTTAATTCATGGGTTTTTCATATCCATCAAATTGACCTCCAATACTTACTTCCATTAGCACTTATGGACAGAAAAATCATGTAACCATCACATAACATGAATTAGTTGATGAATTTTCTTAAAGTGGTCATGTGATAATCACATGATTTTTTTTATCCATAGGAGTTAACAAAAATTAGTCCCAAAGTCGATTTAGAAAATATAGAAACCTTAGGAAGTTATAAGAAAGAATTGAAATTCTAAATGGGTGTTTTTACATTTCAGCTTAAAATAATTATTTAAATTAGCATGATTATGAAGTTATTTGGAATCTAACATATTTCTTTAAATTATGATTTTAAAACACAATTTCAGCACTAAAAATGTTGCTATTTTACATCAAAAAAAAGGACATTATTTTAATTCTTAAAATTTCAATACACAGTTTTAACAATAATTTTAGATTCCCAAATAATAATAAAATAATAATTTTAGGGGCACGTTTTGCAGCCCAAGCCCAATATGTATTGGATTGTGGGTTAATAAGCCCAGCACAATAAATTTGTAGAGAGTGGGTCCAAAAACTAGGCCCTAGTGAATCTGTCAAAGGCTAGGAAGTGTTTGAAAGACAAACATGCAAGAACAAAGTACGTAAGATTGGGTGAATGTATTGCCAAGGAGGCAAATGTTTATATAGATCGATGAAACTAATTACAAGTGTAGTTCTGGTTGCTGCAATGTTCTTTTCCCAATTTTTTCGATCCCCCCACTTTCGAGGGTTTTTCACGTTATATACTTCCTTTCTGGGATCCTAGTCCTCCACTTGTCAATCATCCAACCCACTACTCGAGTACCCATCTCATCAAACACCCTTTCTAGTTCTCTGTGAGTTGCGGTGATCAAGGTGACACTATTCATGAGTCCTCTCCACATAAATGCGGCCAAAAAAGTAGCTGCAGTGCATTTAATACGGTGGTGGCAGTTTTTCTTTAGATATTCCTAAATTCCCGTCGTTCTTTGTAGGCGTTTGATGTCCATCTTTATTGCTGGAGCTTCCCAGAAGATCACCTTGATCATGGGGATGCTGATTTGGGTCGCGTTCGTCATATCCGAGGAGGTGTTACTCCTCGGAGCACCTTCCATCTGCTCTTGACTAGTGAAACTTTCAAATTGGAGTTCCCCATAATTATTTGGCCCTTCTCAGACCATCCCAGGTCCTTGGACCAAGCCCAAGGCCCAATATGTGACTTTGGGCCTTTATCCCTACAATAGCCCCTCAAAACTCCAGTTTTTTCCTCTCATCCAAGGAGGAAAAGTGGGGTTTTGATCTTCAAGGGACCAAATCAATTATTTCTCTAGCTTACATGTGCGGAAGTGTTGTTATACGCACTTCATTACTGCCTCTGACGCTTCGAGGTCCGCGAACCGTCATTTATTGCTCCAGGCGGTGCTTTGTTCCCCTGTATCTAACAGTGGGCACTTATCCAACGGTGGGCGTTTCTCCTAGAATTTTGAGCAAGATTTTTCCCACTCGTTTTCTCCCCCTATATAAAGCCTTGAGAGGATTCGTTTTCTCCCTTACTTCACAAATTTTTAAGTGATCCAGAGAACTTCAGTGCCTAAACTTACAAAACACTTTGAACTCCTAAGCCTCCATAGCTCTTTCCTTAAGAAAATTTTTAAAGACTTTTCTAGAGGTTCGGGATCTAACACATTCAGTTATTTCCGTAAGTATCTTCTTCTTCAAATTTTCTTTTTCTCCTCGACCGAGTTCCATGGTCCTCTCCTTTTTTATAAAACTTTCTGCTAGTTATTCACGTTTACTTAAATGAGTAGATTTAAACACCTAGTGGATTCTTAAACAGGGATGGAGGGTTTTAGGGCCAAATACCATATCCCACAGGGAGTGGGTTTAGAGTACTACCCCTCAGAACGAATACTGACCAATAGAGAGGTGGGAGAAGTTGTCATTCCCATGATCGCCTTTATAGAAGAAGGGATGACACTTCCCATAGGTAGGATAACCCGAGATTATCTGCTTAATCATAGATTATACCCCCACCAATGCGCTCCCAATATGTTTAGAATTTTAGGGGGTGTAGACGCCCTGAATGACCAGATGAATCTTGGGCTTTCGTGGCACGATGTCGTTCACATGTACAAGTGTCATTCACTCGCCGGAGGGTATTACCTCAAATCTCAATCCGAGGAGGCAAGGTTGATATCCTGTCTTCCTAAGTCCAACAAAAGCTTGAAGGATGATTACCTGGTCGTCTCCGGGGAGTGGCATGACGGTCTTTACTGCCCAGTTAGGGAGGGAACACCAAGTAGGGTACCCTAGGGATAGGTCCTCTAGCAGGGACCTTAGTTTTCTCAGCCTTTCCTTTATTCTTTTTAAGCCACTTGTCTCCTCAGACAACAGTTGTAATTTGTCTGACCACAATTTTCCCTTTCGGATGTTTTTGCAGATAAAGATCACGTTTCTCCAAAGCTTAGCCTCGTTAACGCTCCGGCACTCAACTACTAACTAAGGTCGGAAATATTTTCGAGTGAGGACGAATAACTACGAGCTATTCACTTGATCCTAGATTACGTGCCTTTGTCGCGTATATTTCAGGACACAAGTCAAGCAATAAGAGCAGGTAGTCCCAAGCTTGCTTGAATAGACATCTCCAAACCCAGGTTCTTAGCTTAGAAAGACCTTCCCCACGTCGTGCTGCCACCTCAGCCTGCTCCTCAATCGGTAGTTGCTCTGAGAGAAGAGTCGGCCTCGTCTCGCCACTCTTTAGACGCTGAGATCGACCAGTTCCACTTTGAAGGAGAGGAAGGGGCGCCGAAAAGGCCCATGAGCTGTCAGATTCTGAGACCGAGTCTGAAGGATTTTCTGCCGTCCACCATCCAAGACTAATAGTTGCTCCGTTAGACACTAGTTCCGAGGAGGACGAAGGCATGGACCTGAGGCAAAAAACCGGCTTGAAGGGTCTAATGGCCAATAGAAACAAAGGGGTGTCTACTTCAAAAGAAGTTCCCAAGACCCAGGCCAATCCCAATTTCCCTCCTCCTCCTCCTCAGCTCCCAACTGACTCAGGATAGAAGGCTAATCAAGATCTAAAGAAGAAAAGGCCAACAGAGGTCCTAGAGGAAGGGGAGATAGTACAACAAAAGGGGGCCAAGCAACAAAAGGGGGTCAAGCAGCAAAAGAAAGCTAAGGACCCCTGGGGCAAGAGGGCCCTATCTGTGGAGAGCCGGGGGGACGATGAAATGCGCAGAGGGCAGCGCTCCTAGGCCCCTCGGCTGGAGGTGGAGGGCACTCCCGTCGCTTGGGACACCACCATCTGGGAGTCTCAGAAGGGGTACGCCGACGTTCTGGCCGAGGCCCTAGAGCAGCCCCTGTTCCTCCCTAGAGACATAGAGGGTCTCAGGCACATCAGGCAGCCTAACCTCTTCATGTCACTGAAGAGAGACCTTATGCTGGTAAGTCAGTATTCTTTTTTTTCTTTTCTTTTTTTTTCTTTTACGATGGTAACATAGGGGTCATAAATAGTATTCTACATGTACTGTTTATGACCTCTCTGTTACTTCTATGCATCTTACCCAGCAAGTCTTTGTTGTTGAGGAATGGGTCAGAAACGCTTAGGATGAGGCCAAGGCTAAGGCCCACTCCCGACTGGAGGTTGAAAAGCAGCTAGGAGCTTTAAGGCAAGAGCAGGCCGAGCTGACCGAGTAGCTGAAGGAGGCAATCAAAGCTCGCAATAGCTTCTCGGCAGGTCTGAAAAACGCGGAGAAGCAAGCTAAGGATTAGTGCCAATGGCTACACCTGACCGAGATAAACCTGGCCACAAAGAAGCAAGTCGTTCTGGATCTCAAGGCCAAGCTGCAAAAAGTCAAGGACACAGCTCAAGTGGCCAAGGAAGTCACTGAGGCCACGGTGAAGGCATCCTATGTGCGTGGGGTGGAGGATATGAAGACTCGGCTAGCAGAGGAGGTGGCTGTAGTATGTAGGGATTACTGCACTGAGTCCTGGGGAGTAGCAATGGACCGGGCATGAGTTTCTGCAGACTCCGAGCTGAGGAGGGCTGAGAACATTTTCTTTCCCAAGGACATCGGAAAAATCCCAACTGCAGACCCTCCAACTGAGCAACTCCTTCCCACCCAAGCTTCCACTTCTGAAGGGGCTGGAGAGGGATAGGAGGCTCGGCCTCTAGTGACGGATAAGCCCTCCGAGGACACCCTTACTATCAAGGAAGTGGTCTTTCTGGCCAAGGATGCGGCGACTAAGTCCAAAGCTGATAGTGCCCATTCCGAGGCTGTTGATTCTGAGAAGGACCCTCCTCCAGCTGAAGCTTAGATGTAGGGCGTTTTTTTTGTTTGTATGCTTCTTTTTTGTAATGGCGGTCTGCCACCAGATAAATTGTATTCCCCTTTTTATTTGTTAATGAAAAGGTTTTTTCTTCTTTCAATCCAATTTGCTTTTACTTAGTATGTTTTAGAATTCATCACAATTGCTTTGAATCGCTTACGCTTTAAATAATTTCATTAAGTGCCAGTAAATAGAAGGTCTAACATACAGTTGTACCATGAATTGGGCCAAACAATTAAAGACTAACTCACACAGAGTTAGAAATCTGAGAGGCTGGTTATAACTTGGAATTCGTTTCAACACTTAGTGAAAAACTGTTAGGACATATATGGTTCACATGTTAAGAACATATGTCATGATTTTATCTAATTGGCTAATCCTTTGACAAAACACACTTTACTTTTATTTTGATAGATCTAGGATGTATTGAAATACTTCAAGAAACCGTGTTTCAAGATCAAGTGTTGAAGCCTTCAAGTTTGTCCAAGGAAAACAAGCTGAAAGTGCAAAGTTACTAAAACTTGACAGCTATCTCGACAGCTAGCATGTGTCGAGGTTTAAGGAAGCTATTCTGCCGTGGTTCAACAGCTAGCTCGACAGATGCTCAATAGCTTCTATCTATCGAGGTTTACAAAATCAGAATTTCTAATTTGATTTCTTAGGATCCGTGTTTATGTGGTTGAGCCTTCTTTTCTCTTAACCCTAGACATATAAAATGATTGTTTTAAGCAATTTGTGACCGAAGACAAAGTTTTGCCCTAGTTCATCTCTTCTGAAGAAGTTGCTGTGTATGTGCACCTTTGGATTTTGTGACCAAGCATCTTCTTGATCTTCATCGTGGATGAACTGAAGAACTTTACAGCCAACAACTCTTTCTAGTTGGTGATTGAAGTAGCGTACTGGGATCTGCGCATTGGTTAGTCACATACTTGGGAGCCGTGCATCAAAAGGGGAAATTGTCACTACAGAACAAGTCCAATTGGGTATTGGGGTAAGGGTTCAACTATAGGTTGGTATAAGGTACTGGGATTCTTTTACTTGTAACCGCTTGTTGTGATAATAGTGGAATTTCGGGAATGGTGACCTGAAAATCACCCGGTGGGGTTTTTGCCGTCAAGTTTTTCCCATTCGTAAACAAATCACCGTGTTATTTATTTTTCACTGCATAATTAGTTTATTGGTGATTTGTTTGTGCTACCACGCGTTTGCATATTAATTAACTTAATTAATTCACTTGGCTAAATTAATTGGTTAATTTATCACAAAGGGTCAATTCGTTTTTGGCCTGTCAAAAACAGACAAATACCACAGAATGTTAATTTAACCTTGGCATTCGACCCGAGGATTTCATTTAACATTCTAACTTAACACTTATAACGGATGTCATTTTAGTGCAGATTTCACCCAAGTATGTGGTCCGAGGGACCTGACACTACTTAAGATCTGTCTAACACTTATAAGAGATGCCATTGTGTTTTAACCTCCCTATAGCATCTGATCCGAAGACTTTAGGAATGACTATGGTTCGATTTAAACACTTGTAAAAGATGCCACTGTGTGTTAATCTCCTCATAGTATCTGGTCCAAGGACTTCAGGCATGACTATGGTTCGATTTAAACATTTGTAAAAGATGCCACTATGTGTTAATCTCCTCATAGCATCTGGTCCGAGGACTTCAGGCATAACTATGGTTCTATTTAAACACTTATAAAAGTTGTCATTGTGTGTTAACCTTCCCACATCATCTGGTCCGAGGACATCAGGCATGATTGGGTTTTAGTTTAAGCACATATAAAAAATGTCATTGTGTGTTAACCTTCCCACATCATCTCGTTTGGGGACATCAGGCATGATTGGGTTTTAGTTTAAACACATATAAAAGATGTCATTGTGTGTTAACCTTCCCACATCATCTAGTCTGGGGACATCAGGTATGATTGGGTTTTAGTTTAAACACATATAAAAGATGTCATTGTGTGTTAACCTTCCCACATCATCTGGTCCAAGGACATTAGGCATGATTGGGTTTTAGTTTAAACACATATAAAAATTTGAATAACGAGAAACATAATGCCTTTAATAAATGAACATATTGACAGAAGAAATTTTCATTAATAATAATACATTTTCAGGTTGTTTACATTCCACAGGCGTGGTATTACATGTCCATCCAAATCTTCCAGAAAATACGCTCTTATACCAGCCACCGAGGTGACACGATATGGTCTTTCCCAATTAGGTCCTAACTTTCCCCACGCCGGGTTCTTTGCAGTACCCAAAACCTTTCTCAATACCAGATCACCAAGTGCCAATGGTCTCAGCTTCACGTTGGTATCATAACCCTACTTGAGTTTGTGTTGGTAGTATGCCAACTGAACCATTGCATTTTCCCTTCTTTCTTCAATCAAGTCCAAACTCCTTTCTAGCAGTTCATCGTTGGTGGTCGGATTGAAGGAGCTGGTCCTTAACGTTGGGAAACCAGTTTCTAAAGGGATAACAACTTCGGCCCCAAATGTCATTGAGAAAGGAGTCTCCCCTGTCGATCTACGAGGTGTGATTCGGTACGTCCACAGGACATGCGACAATTCATCCACCCACTTTCCCTTCGCGTCGTCCAACCTTTTCTTGAGTCCGCTTACAATGACCTTGTTAACAGCCTCCGCTTGCCCATTTCCCTGGGGATAAGCTTAGGTAGAATGCCTACTTGTAATTCCCAAGTCACAGCAGTACCTTCTGAAGGATTTGCTATCGAATTGAAGGCCGTTTTCTGAGATGAGGGTGCGAAGGACTCCAAATTGGGTGACAATATTTTTCCATACAAACTTCTTGGCATCTACGTCCTTGATATTCGCTAGAGGCTCGACTTCAACCCATTTAGTGAAGTAGTCCGTGTCGACTAGTAAGTACCTCTTGTTTCCTGCTGCCTTTGGGAAATGGCCCACGATGTCCAAGCCCCATTGAGTGAAGGGCCAAGGGCTGGATAGCGGATTCAAGACTCCCCCCAGTTGGTGTGTGTTTAGTGTGAACCTTTGGCACTGGTCGCACTTTTTCACATAATCCTGTGCTTCCCTTTGCATATTTAGCCACCAGTAGCCCTGAGTGATGGCTCTGTATGCCAAAGATCAGCCTCTGGTGTGGCTCTCATAAATCCCCTCATGTAACTCCTTAAGGAGTAGTTCTGTTGCCTCTGGGTGTACGCATAGCAAGTATGATCCGGAAAATGAGCGCTTATACAATTTTTGGTCCTCGGACAACCAGAACCGAGGAGCCTTTCTACGTACTTTGTCTGCTTCTAATTTCTCCTTAGGCAGGGCGTCCTTCTTTAAGAATAGTACCAAGGGGTCCATCCAACTAGGTCCCACCCTAACCTGGTGGACATGAACCACTTCTCTGTTCATCACTGTGGGTTTGCACATGTCTTCTACGAGGATGACCCTAGGTAAGTTCTGTGTCGAGGAGGTTGCGAGCGTGGCAAGGTAATTGGTATGGGCATTCCCACTCCTAGGAATATGTAACTGGTTGAAGGATTCGAAGCCTGACTGCATGTATTCTAACTTGGCCCAAATATGCCTGGATTCTCTCATCCCTCGCTTCAAACTCTCCTTTCACTTAGCCAACCACCAATCTGGAGTTCGAGAGTACCTTTATTGCTTTTCCGCCCATTCTTCGAACGATGGCTATTCCCATCAACAGAGCTTCATATTCAGCTTCGTTATTGGTGGCCGAGAATCCCAACCTAAAAGACTTCTCGATGGTGATCCCTTCGGGGGATACTAGCACTAGCCCCACTCTAGAACCTTTCTGATTTGCTGCTTTGTCAACGTGCACAACCCATGATGGGGGGCCGTGTTGGGAGATCATGCCAACTGATTTTCCATCCACATGTTGTGCCTTCATTTCTTCTTCCAAGGGGGATTCCGCAAACTTAGCCACCAGGTCCATTAGGACTTGGCCCTTGACGGAAGTGCGAGGCATGTACTTGATGTTGAAAGCCCCCAGTATGATAGCCCATTTGGCAATCTTTCCCGTATAATCAGTGCTCCGGAGTAGAGCTCTGAGCGAAAGTTGAGTTAAGACAATAACCGTGTGTGCTTGAAAGTAATGGGGGAGTTTGCATGTGGCGTGTACCACTGCCGTAATGGCTTTCTTCAGCAACAGATAGTGGACCTCGGTCTCATGTAGTGACTTGCTTACATAATAGACTCGCCTTTGGGTGCCATTGTCAACTCGTATCAGGACCAAGCTTACCGCGTGAGGGGCCACAGCAATGTAGGCAAATAGGACTTCGTCAGCCTCAAGGCTGGACATGATAAGAGGCCGAGAGAGATAATCCTTAAGCTGCTGGAAGGCCAGAGCGCATTCCTCGGTCCAGTCGAACCCTTTCCATTTATTCATCAGCAGAAAGAAGGGTCGGCACCTATCCACTGACCGAGAAATAATCCGGTTTAGGGCAGCAGTCATTCTGGTCAGTTTTTGGATCTCCTTGGGATTCTGAGGTGGTCGTAGGCTGTTGATTACTTTAATTTGGTCGGGATTAACTTCAATTCCCCTATGGGTTACCATGTAACCCAAAAATTTTCTTGATTCCACACCAAAGGAACACTTGGAAGTGTTAAGGCGTAACTTGTGTTTCCTCAGAACTTCAAAGATGCTCCTAAGGTCCCTCAAGTGCTCAGACACCACCTTGCTTTTTACCACCATGTTATCTATATATACCTCAATGCTCTTACCCAACTGTGGTTCAAACATCCTGGTCATTATCCTTTGGTAAGTGGACCTTGCATTCTTCAGACCGAATGACATTACTTTGTAGTGATAATTTCCTGTGGGGTGATAAAAGCTGTTTTTTCCTGATCATCCGGGGCCAGTGGTATTTGGTGGTATCCTTGAAAGGCATCTAGAAAGCTCATCTGGAGATAGCCTATGGTTGCATCCATCAGCTAGTCTATTTTAGGCATAGGGAAAGGATCCTTTGGGCAAGCCCTATTCAAATCCGTGAAGTCCACGCATACTTGCCATTTTCCACTCTTCTTCTTCACCACCACGGTATTGGCCAACCATTCAGAGTAGAACACATCATTGATAGCCCCCTCCCGCTTTAGTTTCTTCACCTCATCTTTGACAGCATCAAAGTGGTCTCTAGACGAGCGCCAAGGAGGTTGCCTCTTGGGAATGGCGGATGGACTAACATTTAGATGATGGCAGATGAAGTTCGGATCCACCCCCGAGGCTTCGTAAGCGCTCCATGCGAAGACGTCCATGTTTTTTCTAAGAAACTCTATCAGCTCTTCCTTCTCTAGGGGAGGTAACTAAGCCCCAATCTAAAAGAATTTCTCTTGATCATCATCGATAGCAACTTTTACCAGATCCTCACATTTAGCCTCCTCGGCCGACCCACCGATAGGCAATGCCATGGCCTTTAATTGCTATAAACCCCCTTCAGCATGGGCCGAGGATTTGGCTTCGGGTTGATGCCGGACGACAGCTACTAAGCATTGCCTAGCCACCAACTGATTTCCCAGGATCTCCTTAACCTAGTCCCCGGATGAGTATTTCACCTTTTGGTGCAGAGTAGAGGAAACGGCTCCAAAGGTATGAAGCTAGGGTCTGCCCACAATGGCTGTATAGGGTGAATAAGCGTCCACCACGATGAAGTCTACCTCCACTATTTTTGAGCCGGTTTGCACAGGTAGTCTAATTTAACCTTTCGAGATAACGACTTTCCCATCAAAACTTACCAGGGGCGAGCTTTAGGGTGTTAAGTCCTCGGGTCTCAAGTTCAGCCCCTTATACAAGTCTGGGTACATTATCTCGGCACCACTGCCTTGGTCCACCATCACTCTCTTCACATCATATCCCCCGATCCTGAGAGTCACCACCAAGGCATCATCATGGGGTTGGATGGTTCCAATTTTTTCCTCGTCCAAGAAGCCTAAGACCGGCTAAATTTCCAGTCTTGCCCACTTTGGCTCTTGATTAGCGTCCTCGGCGGATGGCCTTGCCATAGACATCACTAGTGAAGGGCAAGAGCCGGTCCTTCCTGAAGCGGCAAAGATGACGTTTATCATTCCCAAGTGAGGTCTCGAAGATTCATTTCTCCGAGATTTCGAGTTTGCCTGGCTCCCTTGACCACTCGAGTGGTGCAAGAGTTGCTTTAATTTTCCTTCACGGACAAGCTAATCCACGTGGTCCCACAGACTTCTACAGTCTTCTGTGGTATATCCGTGGTCTTGGTGGTATTGGCAATAGAGGTTGTGGTTGCGTCTTTTAGGGTTTCCCGCCATTTTATTTGACCATTTAAAGAATGGCTCGTTCCTAATCTTTTCCAGAACTTGATGCACTGGCTCTCGGAACATAGCATTGACTGCCTGAGGGTTGGCAGATCCTGGCTGCCCGGCAAAGTCTCTCCTTGGCCAGTTGTTATTGTATCGGTCCGACCTAAAATCCCTCCTCTCTTGAGGGATAACCTTCTCCTTTTCTTTCCCCTACCATTGGTCTTCCTCAACCCTTTTATATTTATCAATTCAGTCCATGAGCTAGCGTACACTGGTGATAGGTTTGCCAGTCAGAGATTTCCTCAAACTGTGCTGTGTCGGGAGGTCGAGCTTGAATGTACTAATGGCCACATCATCAAAGTCACCATCTATTTCGTTGAACATCTCCTAGTATCTATCCGAATATGCTTTCAGGGTCTCTCCCTCTTGCATGCATAAGGACAGTAAGGAGGCCAAAGGCCGAGGAGGTCTGCTGCAGGTGACGAAGTGGGAACAGAACGCCTGAGTGAGCTCCTTAAAGGAACCTATGGAATCTGCCCTCAGGCTTTCAAACCATCTCATGGCAACAGGTCCTAGACTAGATGGGAAAACCTTGCACATTAAGGTCTCGTCCTTGGAATAGACAATCATTCTCTTGTTGAAGTGGCTTACATGCTCCACGGGGTCTGTTTTATCGTTCTACATGGTGAAGGTAGGCTGAGTGAATCGTCGAGGAAGTCTAGCCCCCTCGATTTTGCGCATGAAGGGTGATTTGGAGGTCTGGTCCAAGGCCCTGCTTACAGCGTCATTTCCCACGCCCTTGTGAGACGGGCTTCTAACCTTCTGCTCGTGATGGTGCTCGTTTTCGTAAGAGGAAGACTCACTTGGCAGGGTTCGGGATCTTCGCCTGTAACTGACATCCGCCTTCGTCGTGCAAGGCGCAATTCCCTCTTTAGTCGGTTAATCTCTAGCTGCATGGCCTTATTACTCTTTGCGTGGGAGACATGGCTTCCTCCTTGAGGTTGGCTCCTGTTAGTATGCAAGGTGTGCACGCTCCCTTCGCGATCACCTCTCCGTTCAAGGTTGACAAAAGGATTGTCTTGCTTGGATCCTAGAGATTCTGCTTCGTGTGGACCTGATTCTACCATAGCTGACCGTTGTACTCACTATTACACAAGTTCTTCCCATAGACGGCGCCAATTGTAGGGGCACGTTTTGCAGCCCAAGCCCAATATATATATATTAGATTTTGGGTTAATGAGCCCAACACAATAAATTTGTAGAGAGTAGGTCCAAGAACTAGGCCCTAGTGAATCTGTCAAAGGCTAGGAAGTGTTTGAAAGACAAACATGCAAGAACAAAGTATGTAAGATTAGGTGAACGTATTACCGAGGAGGCAAATGTTTATATAGATCGATGAAACTGATTACAAGTGTAGTTCTGGTTGCTGCAATGTCCTTTTCCCTATTTTTTTTCGATCCCCCCACTTTCGAGGGTTTTTCACGTTATATACTTCCTTTCTGGTGATCCTGGTCCTCTACTTGTTAATCATCCAACCCACTACTTGATTACCCGTCCCATCAGACACCCTTTCTAGTTCTCTGTGAGTTACAGTGTCAAGGTGACACTATTCATGAGTCCTCTCCAGATAAATACGGCCAGAAAAGTAGCTGTAGTGCATTTAATGTAGTGGTGGTAGCTTTTCTTCAGATATTCCTAAATTCTCATCGTTCTTTGTAGGCGTTTGATGTCCATCTTTATTGTTGGAGCTTCCCAAAAGATCACCTTGATCATGGGAATGCTGATCTGGGTCGCGTTTATCATATCCGAGACGGTGTTACTCCTCGGAGCACCTTCCATTTGCTCTTGGCCAGTGAAACTTTCAAATTGGAGTTCCCCAGAATTATTTGGCCCTTCTCAGACCATCCTAGGTCCTCAGAGCTAGCCCAAGGCCCAATATGTGACTTTGGGCCTTTATCCACACAATAATAATAATAATATCTATTATTATTATTATTATTATTATTCCAAATTTTGCTATGAAACAGTTTAGGACCACAAAAGTTTTCACAACTTCTTGCTACAACTATGCAGTCATAGAGTATGATTGGTGACGTGACAGAATGCCAAAACAATGAGTGGTTAATTATCACTTACACATAGACCTACCATTTTAATAAGAACTTGTTGAAATATAAATATGAATATGAATTGTGGAATAATAGGATAGGATCTACGTTCATTAATTATTATTATTATTATTTTTTTTTTATGATAGTAAAGTTAAGATATCATTTAAAAATCTAAAAAGTTACCATAAAATCTCAAAACTGTGTATCTATTGGACCAGAAATGCTTAATGCACTTGGGATAAAGTTTAGAGAGTTTATCATAAATACTAAGATAGGATCTGCCTTCCATTTATCTTTTATTTTTTTAAGTTACCGATAGCAAAAATGTAGCTCTAAGATCACAAATTATTTCACAATTTTTTTTAAAATTTTTTTATAAAAGATATAATTTCTCTAAATAGAAGGGAAAAGAAATGTATTACAAATGTGAAGTAAGGAGACTCGGGCAGAGCCTAGTCAAAGAGAGAAAGAAAACTAAACAAAACAAAAAACATTTATAGTTGCCGTTGTGCAGTCATCAACTTCTTGTATTCATCCAAAAAACCCACAGCTCCATCCAATATGATCTCTTTCCCTTGAGACTGTCTCCTTTCAATGAAAAACTTGTTCCTAGCATTCCAAATGGCCCAACTTACCACTGCCCATCTTTCAAACTCCTTCAAATCCAGTTTCTCAACTAGGTGTTTGAAGAGTAGGAAAAAGTCTTGCTTCGTATTGGCGCATTTCTGTAATCGACCTCCAACAAGAGCCCATACATTCCGCGTAAGTGGGCATTCCCACAAAATGTGGCTGGTGGTTTCAATTTCCTAGCAGCAAAATACATAATACGGCTCAATCTTCACTTTCCTTTTATGGAGGTTATCTCGTGCAGGTAGGATATTGGAGCATATTCACTAGATGTAGTTACATACCTTAAGAGGCACATTTAGACTCTAGATTTTTTTTTTTTTTTTTTTTTCCTTTCCAGATTGGTCCATCAATTCTGGCCAAAGAGTGTTACACACAGGTCTGCTACTAAAGACGAAGAGTGACCCGATATGTAGTACGAACCGAGAATTGTCTTTTCCTATTTTCCATCCATACAAGCTGGTCTTGGGTCGTCGAGTTCAGAGGTATAGCCAGAATTTCCTGTCTAGTGCTGATAGCAAATAAACCCGATATTTTAGTTCTATTCCATTGACCTATGGACTCATCAATAAGCTCACATACTCTCATGGAAGCAGGGATTACGTAGATAATTGAGGTGGTGAGGGAGCCAATTTAGGTCAGTTACTGCAATTTTCTGGCCATTACCAACCCGTCACCTGGTCCCCTTCCTAATAATCTCCCAAGCTACCAAGAGGCTTCGGCAAACATAGTATGGGTTTGACCCCACCTCAACTTCCAGGAACGAACAATCTGGAAAATATCAAGCTTTATACACTCTATAGAACAAAGAGTGTGTATTGTGTATTAATCTCCAAGCCTGCTTAGCGAGCATTGCTAGGTTAAAGGCGTGGATGTCTCGAAAACTCATTCCCCCTTAGCTTTAGGTGAACGTAGCTTTTTCCAATTGATCCAATGTATTTTCTTCTCCTCCTTTTTTTGTCCCCACCAATACTTAGCCAAAATGAGTTAATAGTATCACAAAGGGACACTGGGAGTTTAAAAAGCTCATTGAGTAGGTGCGAATGGCTTGGGCCACTATCTTGATTAAAACATCCCTTCCTGCCTTTGAGATATATTTTTCCTTTCACCCCATAACTCGTTTAGTAATTTTCTCTTGAAGGTCACAGAAAGTGTTCACCTTAGATTTGCCCCCTGTCATAGGTAAACCAAGATATCTTTCACAATCAATCATGATTTAAACCCCCAACATTTGTTGTATAGTCCCCTTGGCATCTAAGCTTGTGTTTCTACTGAAGAATAATGAAGTGTCTGTTAATGGCTTGACCAGATGCTTCCTGATACTGTCTTAAAAAGTTCATGAGTTTATGGCATTCCACCACAGTAGCCTGACAAAATAAGAGGCTGTCATCAGCAAAGAGGAGATGAGAAATCCTTACTCCTTGAGAGTTAGATAGAATGCCCTATATAGACTGAGTCTCTTTTGCTTTGTGTCACAATGCTGATAAGCCTTCAGCACATAGTAGGAATAGGTAGGGTGATAGTGGATTCCCTTGCTTTATACCCCGTGATGGAGAGATAAAGCCATGGGGTTCACCATTAATAAGCATAGAGTAAGAGGCAGTACATACGGTTTCCATGGCCAAACAAATCCATCTCTCATTAAAACCCAATCTGAGTATAATGCCTCTCAAAAAGCTCCAGTTTACCCAATCATAGGCCTTACTGATATCAAGCTTAACAGCCATCTGGCCCACCTTTCCTTTCTATTTATTGCACATCATGTGAAGAACCTCAAAAACTACAATAGTGTTATCAATAATCAAACGATTGGGGACAAAAACACTTTGGGCATCTAATATAACATTTGGCAAAATAAGTTTAACTCTATTAGCCAAGACCTTAGAGTAGATCCTAGATACCACATTACCCAGACTGATAGGGCAAAAATCAGCCACATGCCTCAGCTCATTAGTTTTAGGGATCATGACAATATGAATAAAGTTCATCTGTCGTAAAAGATGACCTAATCGGAGGGTAAATAGCACTGCTTCAGTGATGTCATTCCCTACAATATGCTATTATATTCAAACGTGCTCGGACAGATGCAAACTAACGTCCGAAGAGGAGTTTGTATTTCATAAACTTAGGTTACAATTCTTGGAGCTACAGTGATGGAATTCTCTCCTTCTTTACTTCTGATTCCCCCCCCCCTTCTATCAGAGGCATCCTCCTCTTATATAGTACTCCCTTCCTACATTTTCACCGTCCACTTGTTCATCATCTAGACGCCCACTTGAGTGCATGTCCCATCATGCACCACCTTTAGCCTTGTGTGAGTGGCGGTAGCTGAGAGTGCACTGTTCAGGTGTCTTCTCCACATTAATGCGGCCAGGGAGGTAGGTGCAGTGCATTTAATGCGGTGGTTGAAGTCTGTCTCCTAGATATTTCTCCGTTCCTGCTATCCTCATGCGTGCCTGAGGTTCATTTCCATCATTACATTTGTCAGGGGGATCACTTGAGCTTCCCAGACACTTGTCGGACCAAGCTTCTTCGGATCCGAGGATATTGGACTCCTCGGATTTTTGAACGAAAAAAGGGGACATACCATTAGAGCCTGGTGATTCAGATGGATGCATCTGAAATAGGGCATGTCTTACCTCATCTACTGTGTAGTCCTGAAGGAGAGTATTGTTCATTGTTGGGATGATGAACTAATCAACTACATTTAGGACAGATTCCATATTGGCCGAATCTGTGGTTGAAAATATCCTATGAAAATAACCTTCGGATACATTAGTAATGTCCTCCTCTAAAGTGCACCAAACTCCATTCTCATCAAAGATCCCAGATATTTTGTTTTTCCGTCGTCTCTAACTTTCTCTTTGGTGAAAAAACCGTGTATTCTTATCCTTAGCCAGCAGCCATATGGATCGGGATCGTTGTCTCCAAAAGAGCTCATCTTGGAATTGTAACTCCTTTATTTCCCCTTTTATCTTTTTAATGTCCCTAATGTTGTTGGGATCATTTTGAGAAACCAGCACCTCTAAAGCTCTATGTTTGTCCTGTAGCTTTGTTTTAGAGTTCCCAAAAGTGTTTCGTGCCCAAGCCACCAATGCCATCCTGCATGCTTTAATTTTCTTGAAAATACAAAACATTGGATTACTTGATGGTGCACAAGACTCCCACGATTGTCAAATAATTTTTTCACAATCAGTGTGAGAGGCCCACTTCTCTTCGAAATGCTTTGGTATTCTCTTTCTATGGTTCAACTGGTGCGGATTGTGAGTAGTGAGCATCATAGGAACATGATCTGAATATGAGGATTGTACATGTGTTACTTTGCCATGAGGAAAGATCTCCCTCCATTCAATGTTTGCACAGGCTCGGTCAAGGTGAGTTTCCACATAGGCATCCCCCTCCTTGTCGTTGTTCCAAGTGAATATATTACCATGATATCTAAGGTCAATCAATCCACAATGTAGTAAGGCTCCACAAAAGTCTTGCATGAGTCCAAGAGGTTTGGGTATACAACTTTGCTTCTCCTCTGATGCAAGAATCTCATTGAAGTCGCTGAAGCACAACCACAGATAAGAAAGCCGAAAATGTAAATGTCGCAGCAAACTCCATGATTCCCTACAACAGTGTTCATCTAGTTGGACCCAAACTCACTCCATGGTGAGTTTGGGTCCATTAATATCAAAGCATCAATATGGTTTTCGTCGTAGGTTTTAATATCCAAGTTAACTTTTGCTTTCCATAGCATAGCCAGTCTCTAGGGACTGCAAACATAGACTGGTATTGTAAATCCGCTTGTATCCTTCACATCTCATTGACTGAGAGTTTTGCCACAACTATAACATGGCAGAGTGTCATTAGTGAAGTATAAATGTGATAAGAACTCCAAATTATGTCATATGCCTTGTAATCTCCTCATAATTGTTGTAATCATTTAGTTAGTTAGTTGATATTAAGATGAGTTAGTTAGAATTTGAGCATATGTAGCTCATTTATCACATGGCTTAATTTATAAAGCACATGTTGAATTGACTAGCCAATTATCTGGAGTCACGTGGGTCAATGAAATTAGAGCGAGTCTCTTATAAATACATAATTGTAATTCAACATTAGATATTAACGAAGAATAAACCAATTGCTTAATGTATCTCCCTCTCTCTCCCTCTTAATCTCTCTCTTTCTATAAATACATAATTGTAATTCAACATTAGATATTAACGAAGAATAAACCAATTGCTTAATGTATCTCCCTCTCTCTCCCTCTTAATCTCTCTCTTTCTCTATGAAGGTCTAGGTCCCCTTAAAGTGGCTTACAACAACTACTATTCCCCATTCACCCCTACTTAAGTTGAAGTAGCTGCAATTTTGTGGGCATTAAACTTGGCTATTTTTGAAAATTGGTACAACATCATAGTTGAAGGGGATGCAAAAATATGTTTTGAACCCCTATCTAAAGAAGAAGAACCAACTGATTGGCCTATCTCCTCAATCATTCATAGTGCTTTTGATTTAAGTTTTTTTTTTTTTTTTTAGTTGTAAGTTTTACTAGATTAGGAGATCTCTAAACTCAATAACTCATTCTACTACTAGACATGTTGCTGCTCTTCAAATAGGTTTCTCTTGTAATAACTATAATTTGCCTCCTATCTTGGAAGCTTGTAGGCAAGATTGTTGTACTGCCTTTTTTCTATTTAGTCTTTAATGAAATGACAATTTATTAAAACAAAATGGAAAATTTTCTAAACTTTATCCCTTTTGAGTTTTTATGGTAACTTTTTAAATTTTTAAAATGAAATTTTAACTTCACTAACATTAAAAAAAAATGAATTTAATTTTTTTCGTTGAGAAACCTTTTTTATTTATTTATTTATAAATCTTAGTCAGTGGTTGGGGGGATTTGAACGTGGATTATTCAATTGAAAACATTAAGAGACACCAACTAATTGAGTTACAAAATTCTCGGCTTTTTGAGAAACCTAACTGTTTAATAGTTGAATATATTTTATTAAGTGTATTCTTTAAAAAAAAAAAAAAAAAAGCACCTATAGAGGGGTTTCATTTTTATTTTTTAATGGCTACCTATGAAGTATTGTACTCAGTCAAATTAGAATTTTTTTTTAAAAAAATTTGAGAATGATTTTTTTAAGTGCTTTAATATTAATGTTTAATTTAATTTTATATTCACGGTTGGATGGTGAAAATTTTTAAAACCAAGTAATACATAATTATGATCGCGGTGGGTAACATGCCCTTAAAAAATAAAGCAAATAAAATGTAAGAAAATTTTATTTTATACAAATATTAAAATAATTTTTTGGGATAATTACACATAACCTACCTGTGATTTGTGCGAAAATCACTTTGCCTACCCGTGGTTTGAAAATGTCACTTAACCCACCTAAGGTATGTTCCATTTGTTTTCCGTAACCCACCTCTGTTAAAATCAGGGGTAAACAGATATTTTTGCTCAAATTTTATATCTCTCTCCTCCCAAAACAAAAAATAGCAAAAAAATACAAGAGAAACAGGATCAAAAAACGGTATTTGTCTCTCTCCATTCACACAAATTTTGAACAGGAAGAACATACACAAGAAAATTTTATTCGCACGTTCACACTACTCTGATTATTTTAATGATTTTTTTTCTTCCTTTTCTTTCATTTCATCCCAGCCATCTCTCTCCTAACATTTTCTTCTCCATCTTCCCTCTGAGTTTCTATCTTTTCTCCATCGCCGATCTGCACAAACCCATCCACCATAAACCCAGCTCGCCTCCCCAGCTCCGATCCAGCCCTTCCGCTAACCCAGCTCGTCAATCTCCGCAGCCCATTCCACCAACCCAGCTCATCGATCTTCCTTCACTCCTCACCGGCCCAACTCCCCTACCCAAATGTATTCCTCCACTCACCGCCGACCCTCACTCTCTCTTCAGTTCCTCACTCTCGCCAACCCAAGCCGTGGGTTTTGCCGTGTTCAATTTGGGTTTCAGGTTTAATGATTTGTGGGTTTGATGGTGGTGGATTTTGGCCGTGGTAGTGGGTTTGTGGCAATGGATTTTGGTTTGTTTTGTGGTGGATTGTGAGCCAATGGTGGTGTGGCTGGATTTTGTACGTATTCCTCCACTCGCCGCCAACCCTCACTCTCTCTTCAGTTCCTCACTCTCGTCAACCCAAGCCATGGGTTTCACCATTTTTAATGTAGGTTTCGGGTTTGATGATTTGTGGGTTTGATGGTGGTGGATTTTGGCCGTGGTAATGGGTTTATGGCAGTGGATTTTGGTTTGTTTCGTGGTGGATTGTGGGTCAATGGTGGTGTGGCTGGATTTTGTCTGGGTTTCGTGGTAGCTGGGTTGCTAGATTTCGCCGCCATGCCTCCCCTCTTTGGGTGGATCGTGGTCGTTGTTTAATGAGTTTTGTTTTTTACTTTGTTTTTGATTGGTGGATCGTGGTCGTGGTCTGGGTTGCTAGATTTTGTTTTTGATTTTTTTCTTGTTAATGGGTTTGGTAGTGGATCGTGGTTGGGTATGTTCTTCATGTTCAAAATTTGTGTGAATGGAGAGAGAGACAAATACCACTTTTTGATTTTTTTTTTCTTGTATTTTTGTGCTATTTTTTGTTTTGGGAGGAGAGAGATATAAAATTTGAGCAAAAATACCTGTTTATCCCTAATTTTAATAGAGGTGGGTTACGGAAAACAAACAGAACATACCTCAGGTGGGTTAAGTGACACTTTTAAAACCACGGGTAGGCAAAGTGATTTTCGCCCAAACCACAGGCGGGTTATGTGTAATTATCCCTTATTTTTTAAAATAATATTTATTTTAATATTCATGATATTATAAAAATTTAAAAATAATTAAATTAACCATAAATCAATTAAGATAGTCAAGAATCTTATAACTCGACTAGCTTCTTTTAGTGTTTCCATAAAAAAAAAATGTTTAGAGTTCAAATCCTCCATTCCTAAGTATCAAATTATCAATAAATAAATAAATTGATTAAGATTTGACTATTAGTTATCATGAACTGTGTCAAAGTGTCCTTGACATTAACATTAGCAAGTATACTTTAGTAATTGAGATGCATAAGGGTAGCAATTTCCTCATCTTGCCTTATGTGGGTTTTCATTTCTTGAAGAGAGGGATTTGGCGGGGACTGATCTAATGATCTTGCCTGCCTCATCCCATCTTGCCTGCCTTATGTGTGTGTGTGCGTCTCTCTCTCTCTCTCTCTCTCTCTCTCTCTATATATATATATATATATATATTCAAACACTAGACTCTCTTAATACTTCCATCTCTCTCTCTCTCTCTCTCTCTCTATAGATATAGATATATATATATATATTCAAACACTAGACTCTCTTAATACTTTCATTGATATTACTTCTCAATCTCTTTTATACACTATTTGTAGGCAAAATTGTAAATTGTATGTTGATATCATATTTTGTTCGTCTCGATTTGCATGCTAAAATCTTATTTTTCATTTAAAAAAACCTACAAAAAATTACCATTTTAATAATGGGATTGTGAGTTTTTTTTAAATGGTGAAATTTATCCTAATTGAACGGCATATTACCCTGTGTTTTATTTTTTAATATCAAAATGATCAAAATACCCATGGCCTTTTTTGACTGAGTTGACCGACAATTAATCTAAGTCAAATTTTTACCCTAACATTAAACTTCAGCTTATCATGTTGAAATTAATTTTTTTAACCAATGTTCAAAATTTTGACCAAGTTTAACCGCAATCAACCCATTTTTTGACCCCATTTTGACCACCAAAAAAAAAAAAGAAAAAAAAAAGATAATCGTTTGATTGGGATAATTTCTAGCCTATGTCATAGATAATTTGATTCCCTTCAGTTTGATAGTTCAATGGCCCAGATTAGACTAAAACAAGCAAGATATTGCAAACAAAAGGGAAAAAAAAGTGCTTATCAATTAATTTTGGTGACATGTCATTAAAGTTCAATTTATTGAATTATAAGCAAACGACATAAAAGTGGCTTAAATAAGGTATCATTGGAAATGTCTTGTGATGAATTTCAATTTGGCGAGATTGATTTAATAAAATCTCTTTCAAATAAATGAATTTATCAAAAACCCAAAAACTACTTTACTATTATTATTTATTTAAACCTTGTGTTTTTACCACCTTTTCCAAAGCATCAAGCTCACTCAACTTGAAAGTTGGAGATAAAAATCAATAATTTTAAGGAAGTAGACATCATAAGTTTTCCAATGACACCTCATTTGATCAAAACCAAGGTTGGGAAGTCCAAAATGATTTTACGGAAAAATAGGTCAAAGTTAAGGAAAACCAATAAAAATGCATTTTTGGTACTAATTTGCATGCATCTTAGGGTCCGTTTGTTTTGGTGGTAAATGATTTCCTGAAATCATTTACCACCTGACCCCAGTGTTTGGAAGGGAAGGAAAATTTCAATTTCCGAAAAATTAGCTTCAGTTTGACCAAATTTACTCATTTGACTCGGAAATGATTTTACGCTCTTATTTTCCCTTCAAATCATTTCCGGGTCTCGCACAAAACGCACAAAAGAGAGAAACAAAAGAGAGAGCCAGAGGAGTTGAGAGAGAACGCACAAAAGAGAGAGCCAAGAAACTTGAAGAAGTCATCCTCCACGGCGAGACCATCCGAGAAATCAACACCGGAGCTCCACGCCGAGACCATGCCGAGAGAAGAGACCAAACCCGTTCCACATCCTGATCCACGCCGGCGAACCCCGAGCTCCAGTCCGACGATCGCACACACCAGATCGCACCGGTCTTGTCACCAGCGAACCCCGAGCACCGCGCTGATCGATCTCGCCTCCACCGCGCGTTCTCGCCTTCGACCCAGACCTTCAACCCACCGATCTTCGACCTTCGACCTTCAACCTTCGACCCGCTTGATTCCTGTGTGATTTTTTATTTTCGTTGTTGTTGTGGTGGTGCTTGCATTTCTTTTGGCTTCAAACCATTTCAGGAAAACATTTTACACCTCACCGTGTGTTTGGTTGCGCATGGAAAATAGAATTTTCCGGAAAAGCATTTCATTTGACCATAAAAAACAAGGCTTTGACCAGGAAAACGAATTATGTTTCTATTTTCACTTCAAACCATTTCCAGACTCAGATGCGCAAAGAGAGAGAGAGAGAGAGAGAGAGAGAGAGAGAGAGCACACACCCGAAGACAAAGAGAGAGCTAGAAGGGAAAGTGAAGAAGACAACCGATCTTGTCGTCGGAATCAGACCCACCCACCAATCTCGTCGTCAGTATCAGATCCACCGTGACCTTTGTCGCTGTCGAACCCATTTTCTCGTCGCCGTCGCCTCTAGATTGAACCCACCGTGACCCTCGTCGTTGTTAAACCCATTTTCTCGTCGTCGTTGCCTCTAGATCAAACCCATCATGACCCTCGTCGACGAGCGACCCGCCGCCTCTAGATCGAACCCACTCGCCTCTCTCTCTTCCTTCTTCTCTCAATTTGACCGGATTTGATGAATTTTTTGGTTTGGTTTGATATTATATATTTGTTTGGAAGATGAGAAAATGTGAGCATCAAGTAGAAAATGTGTCTTCCATAGTATTTTCAAGAATACAACCAAACACTTAAAAATATTTTTCAAAGTATTTTTTAAAATGCAACAAAACACTAGAAAATATTTTCCTTTCCCAAAAATATTTTCACCTGAAAATATTTTACACCTGGAAAACATTTTACACTGAAACAAACGCAACCTTAATTGCTCATAGATCTCGGCCCCAAAAAGCACATGATTTCCTGAACTAAGAGTATTCCTTAACATCCTAAAACAGATGACTCTATAAGAAGACATCCAGATTAAGAGATATCAAGTTGAGAAAATTAACCAAAATCATGGAAATTAATGTGGGCAACCAAATTTGGAGTCTAAGAACTTTTAGGATGGAACTCCAAATGACACGAGGCTGGAATCTATGGAAAGTAAGCTGCGAGATCTTTCCATGCACACCAAGATCATCCAAATCAGAGTTCGAAAAGGCCTTCAAATTAGTGTGCAAATTCAGTACCTGAGCATGATAAAAATTGGAACCAAAGCTAGCTAAAAAATAGAATTTTTATACATGCACAGCTTGAAACTGCGCATGGACCTGGGACCAACTTGTAGCTTCAAACTGTGCATGTGGTCCAAAATGCAGGATTTAAAAGTCCATCTCCCCCCTCTATTCCAGAACACACACAAAATGTCTAAACGCTCCTCCTTTGCTCCCAGAACCCTTTGGAATAACCCCAAACCCCTTTGAAAAATTTTCCATTATTGACCCAATCAAAGTTTAGTGTACTCACTAAACTTCTATTTAGTCTTGTTTTCCTTATACTTAGTTTGATAGAATAAGGAGGTTTTCCATGTTCAAGAGCTTGAAGCTATTCCATCTTCTATGCTTTTGGACATGGAGCCTTTATGTTTTTTTTATTTGATATTCAAGTATTTATTATTTATTTTTTTGCCATGTTAATAATGTTTATCATGTGATATTTTATTGATGAAGCTTGAAACTATATGTAAGAAAAACGTTTTTTGAGCTTAAAGTTTCTATTTTTCTTATCAAAACTCTTTCTTTGAATCAAAAGCTTCTAGCTTTATGTTTTATTTAAAGTCTTGAATATCAAATAGACATTTTCATGATTAGAATCTTTGAACCTCATGAAACTTTAAGCATTTTCCATTAAAAATGTCTCGTAGATATAAAAGTTTCGATCTTTGTTCTTAAAAACATGGATATGGTGTTATAGCATAGAAAGTTTACTTTTTTTTTAAAAAAAAATTCTTTTTTTATTGCTTTCCTAGTATGTTTGTTCTTCCATGTCCATGAAAGGTTGCACCTTTACGTTGTTCTTGCCTTATATGCATGAAAGGTTGTTGTAACTTTAAGCTAAAGGTTGGGTTTTTAATGGTTTAATGCATTCTTTCCTTGTTAAAGCTTTAATCTTGGCATGAAAGTTTTTTGTTTTCCTTTTTTGATTTATGTTTTACATGTCATATGTTAATCTTTGTGTAGATATGTCTACGTTTAGTTAGGAAAGTTTAATCTTTGGATCAGTCACTATTCTCATGATCAGTCTAGATCATCTTCGTTTTTATTATGTACTTTGAGATTTGTGGTTTTACTGTTTTAGTAATGGATTTTGGCCATTTGATAACAGTTTAAAGTTACGTAAGCTTGTGATTACTAAATAGTTTAAATGTATTTCGGTTTGTGTTGATTGCGGGTGAATGGATTTTTGTCATGCTTTAGATTGATTGGATAGTTCCTTTTTTAATGGATTTTCGTCATGCTTTAGATTGATTGGATGGTTCGTTTTTTATTTTTCTGTTTGGTTCTTGAGAAAATTTCTGTGTCTTTGGTTTAATGCTTTTTTAAAAAAAGAAATTGTGTAAAAATTTGTTAATAATTAATTGAATTTTTTTAAATTAAAAAAATTCAACAAAAAATAGAACATTTACGACAACATTAATATAAATTGAAGGAGAGACTTTAATTAAATAAATTGAAACTTAAAAGACTCAATTAAACGAAAGTAAAGTTAGAGACTTGAAATGATCATTTCGGTCAAAATTAAATGGTGCAATTTTCATTCTTGTAAATTTTTTAATATATATCTATCACTTTCATAAGTTTCAAAGCTATTATGTTACGGGGTAAAATGAATTTTCCTTGTACCACATAGGGATTTTTTTAATAAAAAGAAATTGAATCAGCACTCAGGTTTTTTCTAAAGACTAGATAAGGATGGGACATCCATGGTCTGACCCTCGCCTCATTGCCATCTCTATAAATGCACGTGTGGGCTAATTTCATCCGTATCAAAGTAAGCATTGGTATGTTATGATCTTCTTCTTTTCTTTTTTATTATTTTTTTTCTTTTTTTTATTTTTTTATTTTTAAGAGAGAAAGGATTACTTAACTTACATTAGATTTATGAATTTTTTTTTAAATTATATTTTGCCCACTTACGGGCTCATTGTGTTTATTTTTATTCATAAATTTAGTGAATTCAAATTGTTGGAGATACTATTTTGCTATGCTTTGGAGTCTATTTCATTTCGGTCAAAACGACCAAATAATATTGCTTTGGTATGTAAACCGAAACAAGAAACTCCCTCGTTCCACTTCGAGTTAATTGTGGTCCATTCTGAATCATTTCGGCCAAATTTCATATTATAATTGCATTTCATTCTAGCTTGCTCCTCTTAAATTTTTTTTTTTTTTTTTTCAAATAACTAACTTAAACTATGTTGTTTAATTTGATTCTTATTATTTCATTAATCATGAGTGTATATATATATATATATATATATATATATAATCTCAAAACGGTATTCTAAAATTGACTGATATTGAAATATTTTGTTTCAATAAACAAACCGGAACAAACACTGAAATAGCTAGAATTCACAACATTGATGTTTTCATTTTGTATTCTTAGATATCTTCTTCTTCTTTTTCTTTCTTTCTTTCTTTCTTTTTTTTTTATAAAAAAAAAATTAAAAAAAAAAGGATTTTCATGCTAACACTAAGAAAATATAAAAAATGCGATCTCAACCCGAATAAGTAAAATATAATTTTTTAAAAACCAATCATTGACTAAGTGTGCGTTTGAAGGGATTTATTTTCATCAACCACAATGTTGTTTATTGTACCGAATTATAATTTGAATTTTGAAAAATGTGATACTTTAAAAAACTATGCATTCCTATTTTAAGATAAAAATAAGTTGAATCAAATAGCCCTACGAGCCAAAACCTAGCAAGACCCTCACTCACCACACTTTGACCGAATTTCAATTAAGCCCTAAAAGACACTGGTGCATCAATTTCCAAAATTTACAATAAAAAAATGTCATTATAGAATATATTAATCAATTTGACTAAGTTTGCTCATGGCTAACTAAAGTTCGACCAAAATTCAATCATTTGATTGAGAAAAATCAAGGTTCATGTGGAAGAATATGAATTCCTTTTTTTTTAAAGAGAGTTTCAACATATAGTGTCCGTTCTTAATGATAGTTCTTTATCATCAGACCAAGACACCAATTAGTTTTTTGATGTAGGCGAGAATTAAACTTTAGATCTCTTATTCAACCATTAGAGACTTTACCAGTTGAATTAACTGAAATCCACCGAATATGAATTCCCTTTAAGACGACTATTAAAGAGCCAAAATTGGGTTTATAATGACCAGGCTGTCACAAAATCATTTAAAAAAAAAAAAAACTACTCGAAAAATATCAATTTTTGCTTAAGTATTGTAAAGTTTGACCACCTGTCAGACCATAGTCAAATCGTTTTTAAACAATGTTGGATTAATGCAGACAAGGTTAGTTCTTGTGTACATAGGTGGTCGCTAGAAGGGTCAAGTATGAAACTATATATATATATATATTTTTTTTTTTTTTTTTTTTTTTCAATTATAAAATGGTGCAAAACCCTAGTCCCACATTGCTAGAAGAAGTGCTCCATCTCATATCATATGCTCTTGCTGTGCATATGATATGATGCACGACAAAGATATCGCGGTCTTAACTTAAGAGGCGAACTAGGTGAAGGCAACACCATGACTGAGGCATGTGGCATGTTCCTTGAGGACAGGGAAACCTGCGATCTTGCCAAAGGTGGAAAAAAGAGTATGGAGGTCAAAGTTTGTGAGGTAGTAATCTAGCTAGGTTCAACACATACACGGTCAACTTTGAACCCACCCTTGCCTTTTGCCTCTGTTATCATTATTATTTTATTAACGTTTGGGTTTTGAGTTTGCAGTGGCTATGGAGGTCATTAGGTTTGAAGAAGGGTGTTGAATTATTGATAGTAAAAGGTGTCATCATCGTTGTTGTTGTCACATAATGACGTTCATGACCTTATAGTTCAACACACGATGAAGGGGTAACAGTTAGAAATTTAGAATGGAAATAGAAAATTATGTCTGCTTTTTGAAGGGATTTAGAGCCAGAATTTTTTATCCCCAAATTCTGGCTTTTAAATCCCATGGGAAATTTTAAATTTCCGTATTAGGTATTGCCAAACTCAGGGTTTTAAAATAGTAAATTTGAAATTATCACTTAATTCTACATCTTGGCTACAAATGCACACACTTATCCTAAGGCAAGACATCAACAGTTACTCTTAAGAAAAAAAAATCAGTTAAAAAGAGCAATCAAGTACTTATAGAGGAGTGTGTTCCAGTAAGTTCAACTGGAAAAGTTTTTTATAATTAATAAGAGATCTTGGGTTCAATCTCCCGCTATACCAAAAATCGACTGATGTTTTGGTCTGATCATAAAAAACTACCATCAAAAGCGGACATCATAGATTGAAACTCAAATCACTTAATTTGAACATTTCGGCCTGTTTCAGTAAATTTCAGCCAATATAGCAATTTCGGCCGGTACTAATATAATCAATATATTTTACATTTTCAAGTTGAAAAATGACTAACAAACCTGATAGAGTAGGTCGCTACCTCGTTCTGGTTTCCTGAAGAACAATCCCAGCTCATCGCAGACAACGCAGAATCGTAGATCAAGCTTCTTCTTCTCTGTTTCCTCTTTACTCTTTTGTTCTTCATTTTTGAGTCTTCTGACTTTCATCTCCTGCTCTTAGTTTCTCTGCTTTGTTTCTCTTTTATTTTCTTTTTAGTTTTGTGAGCTTAGTCAGTAGTCACGTGACAAAGCATTGGAAAGTAATAAAGAGAGTTTGAACTTTGAAACTCTCCAACTTTTTTATTAAGTCTGACCCTTCCCCCAAACGTAAATGTACTATCTTTCTTCTTCCTTTTTTTTTTTTTTTTTTTAATAACTTGTGGCTTTGTTTTTTGTTTCATTATCTATGTACATACTATATTACTGTTTTACACTTTTAATATTCTAAAAAGTGATAGTTGTTATTAACTTATTATTATAATTATAATTTAGGTAGATATTTAGGCGTAATATTGATATACTAGTTGAAACATACACTTATAATTTTAATATTTTCAATAAATTATATAAGAAATATATGTATATAAATAAAATAAAATAAAAAACCGGTAACCCGAAACGGTATGACGAAATACGCTGATACCGAAATATTTCGTTCCAATGAACAAACCGAAACGGATTCCGAAATGGTATTCATAACATTGTTAAAGAGGATTTTCTAGTAAATAGTCAAGGGAGCTTCTTCTTTTTTTCCCTTCTAAAAACCTTGTCATAGTTCAAAATATTGATTTGATTAAAAAAAAGCTCTCATTTAGTTTAAAATCTTTCTAATATTGTTGTGTTAACTTTGGTAGGGTCACTTTGTCCAAAGACTAAGGGGATCCCATTCAAGCTTCAAGAATTCATTCCCATTTTAGGTAAGCCTTCTTGTGATTTTCATTTTCTTTTATGCATTTTTTTTCTCTTTTAATCTTTGAGGTTATATATATATATAATGTAGTAACATGCCCAAGGTAGAGATGTAATTAAGAATAGGCTTTTCTGTCTCTCGGGTATATACTGCATGATCGAGCTTGAATATGCACCCTAGATACCTGTGTATGCAACCTTAGTCATGTGTACAAAGTAACTCCTAAAAACTAGACATCTAGACCTTTTCAGGGACACCAAGTTTGAAGAAATTCAAGCTCCCAACAACCTCCAAACAACAGCCCAAAAATAGGGTCGATAGAGCTGGAAAAAGCTAAAAACGAAAACGTGAAGGTGAATGGATAAGATCAGGTGATGTGGCAATGCCATCTCACCCCAACCACCTATCAAAGGGGTGGCTAGAGGGAGATGTTGCCAAAACTCCACCAAACCATAAATACCCCCACTCCCTTTGGATAAATCACCAATAAAAATTCCCAAAAAATTTCCCTCTCTCTCTCTCTCTAGGCTTTTCTCTAGATCTATTTTCTCTCTTTCTCCCCTAGAAAACTTCTCTAAAATTGATACTCTAGTCCCTCCTCTTCTCCTTTTTCACCTCCCATAACCCATAGGTGAGCTTCCAAAACTCTTTGTAAAGGTGAGATGATGTAGCTTCTTCCATAGCTACACCATCCTCCTATTTTTAGGTTGTAAACACATTTTATATATATGAAATGCTCTTTATTTATGTTCCTTTGTCCCTTTAATGTTTCTATTTCTTGTTATATATTTCCATACTTGTGTGTATTTATGTTTATGCTCTTTACTCCTTAAAGTTCTATTTTACTTGTTATACAACTTGCTCCTCTTTGTCACCCTTTTTTTAAAACATTTTTTCTTTTTTGTCTTCTCTCTTTAAATCCCATGGGTTTAAAGGAGGAAAAACAACCCAATACATTTGATATATCTTCATCTTCCTAACTAGAAAACTTGTGGAGGAATAGCCTCATGCACGACCAACCTTAGTGGGAAAATGAAGATTTACCATTGGTGGGTTCTACTTAAATGAACCTTAAAATTTTTCCAAGCACAATATGGATATGCTTCTAGGAATAGGAATAGGTTCCCTCAAAAGAGTGAGCCCAGAGACCTCTTTTCCCCAATATGGAAGAGAACCTATAAACATGTAATTACATGTTTTAAGGTTTCTTTAAGGGGAATTTCTATTAAAAAAAAAGTTTTAATCCATATCTTTTAATCCTTTTATTTTGTTTTTTTCCTTTCTTTAAATCCCTTGGATTTAAAGACAAAAAATAATCCTACACCTTTGACGAATCTTCATCTTCCTAACTAGAAAGCTCTTGGAGGAATAGCCTTTTGCATGGCCAAACTTAGAGGGAAAATGGAGATTTTTCATTGGTGGGTTTTTCTTAAATGGATCTTATTGATGCAGAAAATCAACAGTTGAGCTCCTCATCATAGCTAACAGACGATGCTGTGAATAGGGTCGTCCCTGTAGATGGAGAACCTGCAAAATAAACTGGGTGGAAGAGTAACATGCCGGTGTGGCATTAGCCAAACCGCCTTCAATGGTTAAGTTAGTAACGGAGAAAGATTCTTGAGAGGAAAAGAATGGATAGTGATTTCGTAGAGTATTTGTGTGTGTGATTGGTCGTACCTTGGGTTTCTAGTGCTTTCTCTTTTATAGTTGAATGCCTAATCAATGGGCAATGAATCATTGTATTTATGCTCAAAGGATAGTGCGTTACAGAATCTTTGTTTGAAGTTCACAGCTCATTTTGTGACCGTTGCTTCGTCCATTATGTTTTGTCATCAATAATCGTAATAAATGCACAACGTCTTCTCTGGATAAATGACAATCTCCGCATAGTGACAACCATAAATTTCTGACTCATCAGCTGCCCCCTTATTCGAATTGTCGTCTGTTATATGAGATAAGAACAAATTCGCCTAACACCTTGTATTCTGTGTATTGCGCATTTATGATGGTTTTGACTTTTGAGCAGTTGAATGCCACGTGTACAGCCAAGATGCGTTCATCGTGCAAACATGTTTCGGTTTTCCCATGCGTGTTTTGGCCACTTGTTTTGCATTTTTCCCTCCTCTTTCCTTTCTTCAGTAGTTTTTCCTTATTCAGTTTTTGTTCTAGGGTTCATTTCTCCTCCAAGCTTCCTTTCTCTGTCTTGCATTTCCTGGTAAGTTCTTCATACTCCTTCTTTTCTAGTTCTTCCATGGTAGATTATTCTACTATTAGGGTAGATTGTCCTTCGGTAGCTTTCTTTTTTGCTCATTTAAGTTGCTTACTCGAGTCTATAGAGGGGGAGTGTCTCAAGAGGGTTAGTTTCTTTGTAGGGGAGGACTGTCCATATACTTCTGTCCTTTCTTCATTATTCCTTCTAGTTTCCCATTCTGCTGAGGTTGCCAGGTTGTTAAAGATGTCTGAGGTAAGCTCTAGTGATCTGGAGATGGGATTATCTTTGTCTGATGATCACGTGATCTTGAAGGCTACTTCTATTTCCACCCCCTATAAAGCTTGGAATATCCTATGTTCCCTTACGAGAAAGGACGAGTAGCGGATTAGGGATAGATTTCAGTTCCCTGATTCGGTAAAAATTAGGATCCCGAGTGACGAAGAGAGGGCTTGTCACTCATATGCTGACGAGGCTTGTTTTTATGAGGCTGACTTTACCAGTGGCCTTCGTCTCTCTACTCATCCCTTTGTTAGGGAACTTTTTCTTACTTGCATCTTGCTTCGACACAGTTAGTGCCTAACTCCTGGCAGATTATCGTCTCTTGCATGGTGGTTTGAATGTCCGCCAATGATGGTGATGTCATTAGGAGGGACGAATTCCTCCAATTCTATCAACTGAGGAAATCAAAGGACCCCAGCTATTACGAGTTTAAGCTGTGGGATAGGGCTTCTAGGTTAATCCTCGATTACCCACCGTCTCTTCGAAATTGGAAGCCAAATTTCTTTTTTGTCTCTGGAAGTGGTTGGGAGTTCGTCCCTGGTGAGGACCTGGACGAAGCCCCCAAGTTTTTTCGTAGTTGGGGAGTTCCCGTGTCTAGTGCATCAGTTGCTTTTCCCTTCCTTCATGAATGATGATGATAGATGACTTACTTGCGTTTCTATTTGCAGTTTCCCAGTGTCCTCGTCTGAAGAAAAGGTATCAGCGTCGAGCTGAAAGAGTGAAGGAGTACTTGGAGTCCGTCAAAGATTTTGACGAGCTCGTTTCTCCTTAATCTCTATTTCATCACTTTTTGGGTCCGAAACCATTGACTAAGGTTCGGAAGAAATTGGAAGTTGTAAAGAAGAGGAAGCGCTTCTTTCTTTTTGTCTCCTTCTTTCCTCTCTCTCTCTCTCTCTCTCTCTCTCTCTCTCTCTTTTGTATTATTTTTTGTCCTTTCAGGAATGATGACTAGGTTTAGCAAGCAAAAATTGACTGAGGCCTAAGAGAAAAAGGCCAAGGGTGGCACCATCAATGGTCTCTTGTTAAAGATAAAGACGGGCGACGCCTCTAAGAAAGATTTTGTGATGACACTTCCTCCTACCCACTCGCCCGCCAAGTGCCCTACCTTTCCCACCTCGTCATTGGAGGTGATTGCCTCTGGTGGAGAGGAGGTTAGGAAGAAGAAGAGGGCTGGTGGTAAGTCTTTTCTTCCCACCTTTTGGGATGATGCTGACATGGCGGCTTTGAAGGCTCATAAGGCGCTCTTCGTGGATAACCTAAGCCCTTTGATGGTGAAGTCATCCAGTGAGGTGATGTCGTCCCATATTCAGAGGCTTGTGCAGGTATGTGTTGCAGGCTGTTTTTCTACTTCTTCTTTCTCTTTAATTTAATTCTACTAAGAGAAATTTTTTTTTGCAGGCTTTGGGGGAGTCTATGTTCGTCTCGGGAAGGCTGTTGGACTTAGAAAAGAAGGTGGCCACATCTGAGCCTTTGGTCAAGTCTTTATCTGCTAAGAATGAGACGCTTAAGAATAAGGTTGCTATTCTCACTGTCGAAGCTGAAAATGATAAGGAGCACATGGCAACCTTGGAGAAAAGCCTACAGGTGGAAAAAGACTTCTGCAAGCTAAAGGACAAGCAAATTGGTGACTTGGAGCTGAAACTACAGACAGTTGGGGCCTCGACGGTACAAGACTTCAAAGACTCTGATGAGTATTTTGATGAGTTGTGCAAGTACTACGTGGAGGGCTTTGATCTTCTCGTGAAGTGGATGGCAAAACATAACCCTAGCTTGGACCTCTCTAGCTTGGCCGTGGATGACGTTGAGAAGGAACTTATGTTTGATCGTCCCTTGAGGCTACAGCAGAGAATGTGACAAAGGGAACCACAGGCGTTGCTGAAGTAATGGATGAGGTTGCAATAACAACCTTTGCAGACCTTGTCCCTGAGAACAGTAATCTTTATGTTTTTTCCTTTCCTTTTTTCTTTCCCTTTTTTTTATTGCAAGGCAAGAACAATATTTTTCTTTGGGCTCGTTGTTTTGGGCAATTGAACAATTCTTTTAGGGCCTGTTGTTTTAGGCAATTAAACAATTACTTTGACAATGATAGGTAGGTTGGTTGCCGCAGACAACTCTTTTTACGTTTGGTTGTGATTGGACAAACTTTAATGACGATGTGCTGAAGCAGTTTTCTATACTTAGCTCATGTTTGAATAGCTCTCTGTTTTTTGCTATGTTGGAACAATCATGTGTGAATGAAGATTCTGATTAGGGATGGCAATTTCTGCTCGACCCACGGGTACCCAGCCCGGCCCGATAAAGAATTGGGTCGGGTTAGGGTTTAAAAAAAAAAAACCCGAAACGGGTCCGAGTTTTATTAAAACCCAGCCTGAACCTGAACCTAGACCCGACCCGGTTATATACTTATATCCTAAATTATTAAAATACCCCCATCCCCATATATATATATCTATTAACCCTAAAACTAAAAGTTTAGCTCACACACTCACAGCCACCTCTCCTTCTCATCTCACTCGAACTCAGTTTCATTTCACAGCCACCTCTCTTCTTTCCCACTCTCACTCACTCTCAATCTCACCGCCGGCCCAACTGCCCAAGCTCTCACTGTCGGTCTATTCTGTTCTCTACTTTTTTTTTTGTTTTGATATTGATGTATTTGATATTAGCTACATGTACCATATGTGTACCAAGATGTGTCCAGCGTCAATGTTAGGACATATATGTTTTAACTTGTTTAAGAACATATGTCACTTAGTTATGTAAATTGTCTAATCCTTTGACAAAACGCACTCTGCTTGTAATTGGGTAGATCTAGGTGTTTTTGATACTTCAAGGAACAATGTTTCAAGGTCAAGTGTTGAAGTCATCAAGTCTGTCCAAGAAAAAGCAAGCTGAAGTGCAAAGTTTTTAAATCTCGACACCTCTCGATAGCTACCTCGACACCTGGCTATCTGTCGAGATTTTCAGCTGATTCTTATCGCAATCTCGATAGCTTCTCGATAGCTGGTCGATCGAACGAGAAAGTTTCTGTCCCCTCGACACCTTCTCGACACCTCCTCGATAGCTGCTATCTATTGAGATTCATTAAATCTCGACACCTCCTCGACACCTCTCGATCGATCGAGGTTACGGGAAATCAGAATTTTCAGCTTTTTGATTTTTGGGCCAGGCTTATGTATTTGAGTAGGGTTTCTTTTCTCACAACCCTAGACCTATATAAGGCTTATTTTAGAGGCCGTCACATAAGAGAATAAGAGAATACAAGGAGAACATATTTAAGAGGTTATTCTCTCTGAAAGAAGTTACTGCGTCTTTGTGCCTTAGGGTTTTGTAACCAAGTGCTTCTTGATTTTTATTATTGATGAAGTGAAGAACTTTGCAGCCAACATTCTTCTTCCTTAAGTTGGTGAGTGAGTCACGTATTGGGATTCGTGCAACAAAAAGGGTGGCGTTCATATATTGAAGAGTTCAGAGGTTCTGAAGCGGTAGAAGGTTTCTGCTGTGAGTTCATCTACGGGATTGTAGAGTCTAGGGACAAAGGTTTTGTACTAGATCTGAAACTTCTCTTTACTATAGTGAATTGCTTTTCGGGAAGGTTTCCCCCCAGGTTTTTACTGTGAAACTGGTTGGTTTCATTGGTTTTCCTGGGTCATCATATCTTGTCTTATTTACTTTTCCGCTGCATTTATTATTGACATGATATTGATGTTTGTTTGTTTTAATAAGTTTATTCATAATAAATCTAATTAACAACTTGGGTTTAAAACTTGTTAATTCTATCAACCGGGGTCTAAATTTCCCAATAGTCAAGACATATCGTGACTCGGGGTTGATTCAACAGCAATTTGGTCGTTTTTGGCTCACTTAGTCTGTTTAATTTTGTTTGTTTTGTATTGGGTTTATGATATTTGTTGAGTTTGGCAATGTTTGGATGGTTGGCCATTTCGCTTTTTAAGCAGAGAATTTAGAATTTTGTTGGCTTTTGCTTTTGAATGCAAGAGAAGAAATATCTTTGTGAAGTGTGTGTATTTGAGTGTATGTATTTGGCTTTTGCTTTTGAGCGTATGTATTTCTTTTTAATAGCTATAAATAAATCATGAATTTTTAGTAACTAAACGAGTCTGCGAGGTGGGTCTAGGCCCACAAAAAAAAATCTGTTTAATAATTGAGCCGGGTGGGTTCGAACCCACAGGTCGGATCTGGGTATAAAAAAACCCGGCCTGAACCTAACCCGTTGCCATTCCTAATTCTGATCATGTTTGAACACCTTAGCACTTAAGCTACATTTTGACTAGCTTTCTATTGAGCCATGTCTGGATGATGAGCTTAGTACTCCTTAGCCATGTTTGAACAGTTTTCATTGAGTCGTGAATGACGACCTTAGTTGCGTTTGAACAACTTAGTATATTTTAGCTATGTTTGAACAGCTTTCTGTTGAGTCATATTAGAATGACGATATTAGTTGTGTTTGAACAACTTAGTATTTTTTAGTATTTTTTAGCTGTGTTTAAACAGCTTTTTACTAAGTCACGTTTGAATGACGACATTAGTTGTGTTTGAACAACTTAGTATTTTTTAGTTGTATTTGAACAACTTTTTATTGAGTCATGTTTGAATGATGATATTAGTTGTGTTTGAACAATTTAGTATTTTTTAGCTATGTTTGAATAGTTTTTTATTGAGTCATGTTTGAATGATGACATTAGTTGTGTTTGAACAACTTAGTACTTTTTTAGTTAAGTTTGAACAGCTTTTTATTAAGTCATATTTGAATGACGATATTAGTTGTGTTTGAACAATTTAGTATTTTTTAGCTGTGTTTAAACAGCTTTTTATTGAGTCATTTTTGAATGACGATATTAGTTGTGTTTGAACAACTTAGTATTTTTTAGTTGTGTTTGAACAGCTTTATATTGAGTCATGTTTGAATGACGATATTAGTTGTATTTGAACAACTTAGTATTTTTTAGCTGTGTTTGAACAGCTTTTTATTAAGTCATGTTTGAATGATGATGTTGCGTTGTACTCGTGACTTAAAGCCGTGGTATAGGAGCATCTTTAGGTTAACCATTTTTTTTTTTTTTAATGTTTTGTCTATTCGTGCTCGAATGATGATCATATTTGTTGTATTTAAAAAAATCTGATTTAGTCGACTTTGGTGGCTGTGTGTGAGCAGTTTTTGATTTAGAATTTTAATGACGGAGGTCCTTGAGACGTCTCCCAAGGATGACTCCTAAGTGTTGCACATATTTTCATTGGCAAATAACTCATGAATAATCATTGATAAATACGCATGGATAGTGCTTTCATGTATTATTGATCTACGAATGACGAAAGTAATAACTGTCGTTCATACTGATATGAAGATTAGGCAACTTGAAATGTAAAGCATTCCTTACTAGTAGTATTTCTTCAAGTGTTCTATGTTCCATGGTCGAGGCAATTCTTGGCCATCTATAGACTTCAGGTAGTGGGAGCCTTCTCTAGAATGATGGATTACTTCGTATGGGCCTTCCCAGGCTGGTCCCAGTTTTCCTTGGGATGGGTCCTTTGTTGCTTGTGATACCTTTCTAAGGACGAGGTCTCTTATGTTGAACCTTCTTACCTTGACCTTTCAATTGTAGTATCTGGCCATTGCTTCCTTGTGTTTGATCATTCGCTTCATAGCTTCTTCTCTGACTTCATCAATTGGGTCCAAGTTGCTGTTAAGCTCCTGCTAGTTCTTTTGGTCTTCATAAGTTTTGACTCGGAAGCTCATCAGTTCCACTTCCACTAGTATGATGACCTCAGTGCCAAATGTCAACATGAATGGTGTTTCTCTTGTTGGAGCTCTTGTGGTCATCTTATATGCCCAAAGGACATTTTGTAGTTCTTCAGGCTACGCCCCCTTTGCCCCCTCAAGCCTAGTTTTGATAATTTTAAGCAAACTTCTGTTCATCACTTCTGTCTGGCCATTGGCCTGAGGGTGTCTTGGAGAAGAGTAGTGATTCTTTAATCCTAAGTCTTGGCAAAATTTTCAAAACTTAGGGTTGTCAAACTATTTTCCATTGTCTAATATTATGATACGTGGGACTCCAAACCTGTGGATGATGTTTTTCCACACAAAGCTTGTGACTTTAGCCTCTGTTATTGTCGTCACTAGTTTTACTTCTACCCATTTTGTGAAGTAATCGATTGTCACAATCAAGAATCTAAGTTGTTTCTTCCCTAGAGGGAATGGACCTATAATATCAATTCCTCATTGAGCGAAGGGCCATGGTGAGGATATGGGTGTCATTGTCTCTCCTGGTCTCGTCTGGACATTTGCAAAGTGTTAACACTTGTCACATGCTCTGACAATGTCGTATGCGTCTTTCTATAGGGTTGGCCAGTAATATCCTACTCTGAGCGCCTTTCCTGCTAAGGATCTTGCCCTAGTGTTGTTTTCGCAGACTCCTTCGTGTATCTCGGGGAGCATATAGTCTGATTCTTCTAAGTTGGCACATCTTAGATATGGGAGTGAGTATCCTAGTCTATACAACACGTCGTCAATAATGACAAAGCGAGCTGCTTTAATCTGTATCTTCCTTGCTTCTGCCTTATCTTCAAGGAGTCATCCTTCTTTCAAGTAACAGACGATGGGAGTCATCCACTCATCTTGTTCTTTTATCTTCAGAACTTGCTCACCTTTTCTGCTTAGCTACCCCCTTATCTTTATACATAGTTCAGAAGTTGCATTATAGTTGTCTAACGAGGCCAATCTTGCTAAGAAGTCAGCTTCTGCGTTTTTGGTTCTTGGGATTTGTACAAAGTCTAGGCTGTCAAAGTGCTGTGAAAGTCTTTTGACGATCTTCAAGTACTTCTGCATCCTTTCTTCTTTGGCTTCATAATCTCCCTTCATGTTCGATTATTAGCTGAGAATCAACTTGGATGATAAGGTTCTTTGCTCCTAGAGCCTTCGCTAGACTTAGCCTTGTTAGCAATGCTTCGTATTCTACCTCGTTATTTGTTACTGGGAACTGCAATCTGACTGCATACTTCAATCTTTCTTTTTCTGGAGATATGACCACGACTTCTACTTCTCCTACTTTCTTCATGGCAAACCCATCTGTTTAAACCATCCATGTTTCCATAGAAGGGTCTTTTTCCTTATAAGGGTAAGTGAACTCTACAATAAAATCTGCTAGCACTTGGGTTTTAATTGCTGCTCAAGGTCAATATTCGATGTCAAATTGGCCTAATTCAATTGCCCATTAAATGAGTCATTCCGCTGCATCTATCTTGTTCATTGTCTTTCTTATGGGTTGGTCTGTTATGATGACGATGGAGTGTGCTTGGAAATAAGGACGGAGCTTTCTGGAAGTGACCAACAATGTGAAAGCTACCTTTTCCATCCTTGGATAACTTGCCTTTGCTCCTTGGAATGCCTGGCTAGTATAATAAATTGGCTTCTGGACGTTCCCTTCTTCTCTAATCAGTGCCGAACTTACTGCAGTATTAGATACTGCTAAGTAGAGGAATAGCTTCTCTCCCATCACCGAGGGGCTTAATAGAGGTGGTTTCGTCAAGTACTCCTTTAACTTGGCAAGGGCTTCCTCGCATTTGTCATTCCAGTGAAAGGCTTTTTTCAATAACTTGAACAATGGCATGCACTTGTCTGTTACCTTAAAGAGGAATCTGTTTAGGGCTGCAACATTTCCTGTCAAGCTCTGCACCTCCTTCACTATTTTTGGTGACTTGACCTCGATTATTGCTTTTACTTTGTCTGGATTTGCCTCTATTCCTCATTGGGACACCATGAATCCCAAGAATTTTCCTGAAGCAACAACAAAAACACACTTTGCAGGGTTTAATTTCATATTGTACTTACGTAGTGTGCTGAAGGTTTCTTTGAGATCGTCCAAGTGGTTGGCTTCGTCCTTACTTTTCACCAACATGTCTTCTACATACACATCCATATTCCTTCCAATTTGGTGAGAGAACATGCAGTTCACCAATCTTTGGTAGGTGGCTCTTGTGTTCTTTAGTCCAAAGGGCATAACTTTGTAGTAGTACAACCCTTGGTTGGTAACAAATGAGATCTTCTCTTGATCGTCTTCGTCCATAAGAATCTGGTTGTATCTAGAAAATATGTCCATGAAACTTAAGAGCTTGTGTCTAGTAGTTGAGTCTACTAGTATGTCGTCTACGTACACCTCCACATTCCTTCCAATCTGGTGAGAGAACATGCAGTTCACCAATCTTTGGTAGGTGGCTCTTGCATTCTTTAATCCAAATGACATAACTTTGTAGTAGTACAACCCTTGGCTGGTAACAAACGAGGTCTTCTCTTGATCGTCTTCGTCCATAAGAATCTGGTTGTATCCAAAAAATGTGTCCATGAAACTTAAGAGCTTGTGTCTAGTAGTTGAGTCTACCGGTTGATCAATCCTCAACAAGGGGAAGCTATCTTTTGGGCAGGTTTTGTTTAAGTCTGTGAAATCGACACACATTCTCCACTTGCCATTACTGTTCTTTACCATGACCACATTTGCTAGCCAATCTGGATAGAAGACCTCCTTGATGAAGTCGGCTTCTAACAGCTTCTCTACCTCTTCAGTTACAACTTTATTGCGCTCAAGTGCAAATATTCTCTACTTCTGCTGTACAGGTTTGCATTCTAGGTTGACGTTGAGATGATGTTGTATGATTTTCCTATCAATCCTGGGCATATCCTCATGTTTCCAGGCGAAAACATCTTGGTTTGCCCTTAAGAAGGAGACCATCTTCTCTTTCTCTGAAGTTGGGAGTGTTGTTCTAATCTTCAATACCTTCATTGAATCTCTTGGGACGATCTCAACTTCTTGTGATGTTTTTGACAGTTCAGGAACGGGTTCTAGTTCATTGATTGCCCATGTGTGGTTCTTTCCAGATGCTAGGGCAGCTTGATAGCACTCTCTTGCCAAAACTTGGTCTCTTTTGATTTCTCCTGCTTCATGGGCTATTGGAAACTTCACCTTCAAATGATATGTTGACGTCACTACTCTTAGTCTGTTGAGTGGAGGTCTTCCCAAGATGATATTGTATGTTAAAGGGCAATTAACTATAAGGAAATCAATTTCCTTGGTGACCTATGCTGGGTAAGTTCCTACGATCACAATTAAAGTGATGATGCCTCTAAGGACGATTCTATCCCCTGTGAAGCTTACCAGAGGCGAGGTGAAAGGTTTGATCCTTTTCTTATCCAGTTTCATCTGTAGAAACGCGGGCAAGTAGATGATATCTGTTGAGCTTCCGTTGTCAATGAGCACCCGGTGGATGTTGAATTCTTCTACTCTGAGCATGATTACTAGCAAATCGTCATGAGGTTGCCTAATACCATGACTATCTCTCTCCGAGAAGACAATATCAGGCTCGTCATTCTTTGGCATCTTCATTGGAGGGAGCCACAAATGGATGCTATTTATTTCTCTCCCCTATGCTTTTTTCAGGGACTTCAGCATTTCGCCTGTCGTTAGTCCTCCCGAGATTATCTTTATTTCTCCTACAGGGGGTTTGCTATCCCTTACCTTTAGAGTTCTGTCTTGGTCGTCCTTCTGTTGGTATCTGTAGGGCTCCGTCTTTCTAACGTACTTTTATAACTTCCCTTGTCAAATTAAAGTTTCCAACTAGTCTTTCAAATGCCTACACTCATCGGTGTGATGCCCGTGATCCCAGTGGAACCTATAGTATTTTTTCTTGTCTCTCCTTTATACTGGAGTGCCGATTGGCTTCGGCCATTGTAGGGTGGGATTGTCTCTTATCTGCATAAGGACCTACTTAATTTGCATTATTAAAGGAGTGAAGTTTGTGAACCTAGGTTTCCTGTTTGGAAGTTCCTTCTTTTTCCCTATAGTCTACCCAACATTTCGTGTCTCCTTCTTCTTATCGCAATTGATGCTCGTTCCTTCGTCTCTCTTACTTTTTCCTTTCATTTCTTTTGCGAGCATCGCATCTTCTGCATTCATGTACTTTTGAGCTTTACGGAGCAACTCTGCGACTATTTTTAGTGGACTTTTAGTGATTGAAAAGAAGAAATCTCCTAGCAGCAACCCTGCTTGGAAGGTTGTTAAGATGACTTAATCTTTAGCTTCATCTACCTACAACAGCTCCTTATTGAATCGAGTGATGTACTGTCTTAGTGATTCTCCTTCTGCCTGTTGAATGTTGAGAAGATGGCCAGTTGGCTTTTTCTGGCTTTGCCCCCCAATAAAATGACGAACAAAACCCTTGCGAAACCATACCCTAGCTGCTCCTTTCAATGTTGTTGGGAATGCCCTACACATCACCTCGTTTGGGGTCATCTACAACAGCATCAACGTCTTGAATGATTTGATGTGATACAAGGGATCCTTGGAACCATTATACAACTCCAACTGTGAGAGATGAAACTTTGGAGGGAGAGGACAGTTCAGTACTTCATTAGTGAATGGTAAGTCTATCCTTCACATCATCCCATCCAGATTCTCTCTGCCTTTGTCCTTCATAGCACTCTTTAGTTTGTCAATCTCCTTCCTCATGTTGCGAAGTTCATTCTCCACCCTAGTGGAGTCTTCTCCTGAGGGCTTGTCTCGACTATTGGCTTGAGAGTTTGACTCTTCTTCATTTTGGTTTTCACCTATTCGCCGATGTTCTGCGTTTTGGGATTCCATTGTCTTTCGCAGTTCTTCATTCTAGCTAGTCAATTCTTTCACATTGGCCAAAAGGGCTTGGATTTGTTGTTGTTGCACAACATCTGGCTGAGGTGTGGCCTCTGCTTCCATCTCGTACTCCAAGGAACTCTTTTGTCACTAGGAAAGATGGCTTATATGATTAGCATTCCCACAGATGGTGCCAAACTATTGATGCAAAAAATCAACAATTAAGCTCCTCGTCGTAACAAATGGACGATGTTGTGAATGGGGTCGTCCTTGTAGATGGAGAACCTGCAAAATAAATTGGTGGAAGAGTAACACCTGTTGTGGCATCAGCTAAACCGACTCCAATGGTTAAGTTAGTAAGGGAGAAAGATTCTTGAGAGGAAAAGAATGGATAGTGATTTTGTAGAGTATTTGTGTGTGTGATTGGTCATACCTTGGGTTTCTGGTGCTTTCTCTTTTATAGTTGAATGCCTAATCAATGGGCAATGAATCACTGTATTTATGCTTAACGGCTAGTGCGTTACAGAATCTTTGTTTGAAGTTCACAGCTCATTCTGTTACCGTTGCTCCGTCCGTTACGTTTCGTCATCAATGATCATAATAAATGCGTAATGTCTTCTCTGGGTAAATGACGATCTTCGTGTAGTGACGACCATAATTTCTGACTAATAAGATCTTAAATTTGTTTCCAAATACATTATGGGTATACTTCTAGGAATTGGGATAGGTTCACTCAAAAGAGTGAATCCCAAGACCTCCTTTTCCCAATATGGAAGAGAATCCATAAGTTTGCCTTTTTACAAGTTTAGGTCTTGTTTGAGAGGAATTTTCATTCTAAAAGATAAAAGTTTTGAATCTTGTCTTTAAATTATGCTCTTATAAATTGCTTTTACTTTAAAGTCTTTAAATTATGTCCTTGCCTTAAATTACCTTTACTTTCAAACCTTTTAAATTATATTCTTCATTGCTTTAATTTATGCATTTTACCCTTGAGCTCTTTAAATTTCCCTTGCTATCTTTCTCATGTGTACAAGGGTTTAAGAGTGCAAGTTCTCTAGCTAGCACCATAAACCCTAGATTCCCAAATAGCCAATAGCTTGAGTAAAGAAACCTCTAAAATAATGTATTTTCAAAAGATGAGAAAGGCTCCAATGGCTATTCATTTTTTACAATGAATCTTTTTTAAAGAAAGTTTCCTTTTAAGTTCATAAAAAGCCTTCCAAAGGGGCATTTTTCAAATCCACCATTTTAAAACCTTATCCTTTTCAAATTAAAGTGTTCTATCCTAAAAATATGAATAAAAATCATGGATTTTTCTCAAAACTTCTTTTTTAATAAGAAAAACCATGAAAACCACTTTCTTTAAATTGAACTTTTCTTTTTCTATTTGTTTTTGGGGTCTTAATTTAGAGTTTTAAAAATCATTTTCCTAAAAATGAATTCGTCTTTTTTTTTTTTTTTTTTTTTTTGAATTCTCTTTACAAATGATTTTTAAGCTTAAACCTTGTTTATATGAAAACTATTTTCTTTGGTTATCATTTCAAGACAAAAATTTGGATTCTCTTGAAAGATGAATAAAAAAACCATGGTTTTCACTAAAACCTTGGAAACCCTTTTCTCAAAAACCCTTATTTGCTTTAAAATGGTTTTGACTCAAGTTTTAGGCTTTTTCCTTTCAAATCCTTGGAAATTCCTTTTTTTCTTTTCTTTTTTAAGTAGTTTCAATCTTAAAACTTTTCATTTTTTTTCAAAAATCCCTTTTTTAAGACCAATCTTTTCTACCTTACATAAATGAATAAAAACCATAATTTTCATTAGCGAAAATGCACTTTTGGTCCTTACATTATGGGTCAATTCCCATTTTGGTCCCAAAATTGATTTCGTTACTAATGTTGCCCCTAAAAAAAAATTGATTCTATTTTGGTCCTTGCCGTCAACCTACTAACGGAAACCTCCTATGTGGTAGATGAAAGGACAGGTGGCATAGGAAATTCTGATGTGGCTATTAAAATAATATTAAAAAAATACTACGTCAGTATCCACGTCAACATCTTATTTTAAAAAAATTAATTTATCAATTTTAGCAAAATTAAAAAACAGAAAACCAAAATTAAAAACGTAAAAACACGTAAATTCAAATCATGTTGAAGAACATGAATAAACAAGAACTTAAACCCAGATTACAAGAACACAATCCCAGATCACAAGAACGAAGAACATAGTACTTAAAAAGATTTTCTTTTCCAACATTTCTCATACCACAAATTCAACTAAATACATAGAATTTCATCCCAAACATATCTCCAAAACCAGTAAATCAAAACCTAACCAAATCAACAACAAAACATCTAAATCATCCAACATCAACAACAAAACAAAACCCAATCATCAAACCAAAATCCATAAATTCCAGACCACAAATCCTCAAAAAAACCCCAGAGAAAAACCAATCATCAAACCAAAACCCATAAATTCCAGCTAAAATCATCAAACCATAGATCCTCTACAAACCCCAAAGAAAACTCGGATCCTATGGGCAACCTTTTATATTTCAATTTTTTGTTTTTGTTTTTGGTTTTCCAAGTAACCAAACAGATCAAATGAGCAACCGAATTAATCACAAAGAAAGAACCTGAAACTCTTTATTGACGGCGTGAGCAGACCAAAGCAACTTCCCCCGCGGTTTCTTCCTCAAAATGTATCATTTCACTGAATCCCTCATTGATGATCTCACTTCCATTAGATATGTAGGATTCGATTGCCCATTCCCGAACTATAAAAATCCATCAAAAAATTCTCCAATCGCTACCAATCGGCCATGGGTTTAAAGAGAGACAAAGATGTCAAGTTAGAGAGAGAATGAACCAGACATCTAGAGCTTGAACTGAGAAGATGAAAGATTTGGGTTTTCGGCCATCTGTGGCATCTTCCATGTTCAGCTAATGATCTGGGGTTCCGGGCGTCAGAGGTAGAGGTGGTGGCGGTGGCGGTGGCGGTGGCTTGAACCGAGAAGATGAGAGAGCTTGAACCAAGAGAGAGCTTGTTTGAAAAAAAAAAAGTTTATTTGTTTTTGTGGAGGTGATGGGATACTTTCAAAATTTTCATTCTCTGGATCCATACTACAGAAAAGATGAAAAATCCTTACTCAAAATTCTTCTGAAAAATTAAAACTAAATAAAAGTAAATTTTTTTTATTTAGTTAAAATTAAAATTGAGGAATTAAATTATTTTTTAATTTTATATTAATTTAAAGTTGACGTGGCATTTAAAAATGCTAAATAATTTTTTTAACAATATTTTAATAGCCACGTCAGCGCCATGTCAACAAGTAAGTGCTTTCTTCTGCCACGTAGGAGGTTTCCGTTAGTAAGTTGACGGCAGGGATCAAAATAGAATCAATTTTCTTTTTTTAGGGATGACATTAGTAACGAATTCAAATTTGGGACCAAAATGGGAATTGACCCAAAATATAGGGACCAAAAATGCATTTTCTCCTTTTCATTAAAACCATGGAAACCCTTTTATTATTTAAAAAAAAAGAAAAAAGAAAAAAGAAGCTCTTTTTATTAAATGACTTTGGTACCAATTTGGGTTTCTAAAAATTCTTTTCCCAAAATGAGCTTGTTCTTCCTTTACCAATGGTTTTTAATCTTATACCTTATTTTCATAAAAACCCTTTTCAAAAAGCAAACTATTTTCCAAATGGTATAAAATCTAGTTTTGGGTATGTTCTTTCTAAAAGATTTGAGAATTTTTCTTCTTAAAAAAGGCAAGTTTCCAAAAAGGTTTTTAATCTTAAAAGTTTGTTTCCTTTAAGGTCTTGTTCATAAAAATGCTTTCACTTTCCAAAATTCACCTTCTTAAAATTAGTAAACTCTTTATGTGTTCACTTCCCCAAGTTTAAAGTCATGAGGTTCTCCAAAAAAAAAAGCTCATCTTTCCAAAAGTAAAATTTAAGGGTCTTTTTATGTGCATTATTTTGAACCTTTTGGAATTGCACTTTTTTTGAGGTTTGTATCTATGGTTCATTTCCATTGAACCAACAGATCCCTATCAAGCTAACCTATATCATCCTCCCCTTTGCACTAATGTCTTGGTTCATTGTGTTTGTGCATGAGAATGAGAGTTTGTAGAATAAAGTGCTAAAGGTGACATTTTTCCTCTCCCATCTTTTTATTTTATGTACATATTCACATCTTAGATACATAATAAATAAATATTCACATGTTAAACTATATGTATTATTTTGCAAAGTAGCAAAATCTTTCACATGTTTTGTATATATATTACTTTCATGTTTTGATTGCATACATTTGTGCAATAAATATTCACATGATATTTTATATGTGAATAAAATATTTACATGATATGTGTGTGTGTGTGTGTGTGTGTGTGTGTGTGTTGTACAAAACCTTTTCAAAAAATCAAATGCCAAGTATTTAATCTGTTTCCTCTAAAATGTTGACATTGGAATTAAAATTAAATTAAAGTACTATCCTTTGGATAGGTGATGTGGGATGCCTAACACCTTCACCACCTGTAACTAAACTTCCAAGTCCAAGAATCTTTGGTTTGTGACTTTGGTTTATCTTAATTAATTAATTTTTCCCGAATCGGTTTTTAGTTAATTAGGTAACTAAAAAGAATTAGACAAATAGGTAACCAATCACACCTAATACAAAACCAATGGTTGGTAGAGACTCCTTAAAACAAAAATAAGAAAAGAGACTCACACATGCACCTCACCCTAGAAACACATGCATACATAGAGTCACATCGCCAAGCCCCCAATGTGTGAAACTAGAAAAAGAAGAATTGAGAGGGGCCAAGCATCCACTAGATGGCCCAACGTTGGACAACCCAAACTGTTTCACGATGATCTATTTTGGAAGGCCACATTTAAACCGATGGGGGCCCTATTGGACCACTCACAATATCAAACCTTTTTCAACATATTTTCCAACACCTTTGCAACAAGTTTGTATATAACATTACACAGATTAATAGGGTAATAGTTAGTAATCCTTTAAGGTGTTTTAACTTTTGAAATCAATGCAATATGGGTGAAATTAATCTTTCTTAAATCCTAACCTCCATTGTCACATAACAACAAAGCTTTCATTGTATCATTATGCACAATATATCAAGGTTTTTTTAAAAGAGAAAATAGACATACTGTTAGGCTTTGGATGGATGCATCTAAGGAAACAACCACCACCACCATCTTGGAAAGACCTCCATGAGAGTTATCAACCTTGGTTGAATTTCTTTGAGTCCTCGTTTGGGAGGAGGGAAAGGAATTGAATGGGAAAAAAAAAATTAGAATATTCCTCAATTTCCCTTGTTTTCAAGTTTTAACAAAGGGAATGGAAAATTCATTACCTTATTTGGAAGTTTAAGTGTCCATTTGGCAAAGATTATTTTTGCCAACTTATTTTACTATTTAGTTTATTTTTACTATTATTCATGGGTCTCACTGCACTTTTTGGTACTATTCATGGGTCTTATTGTACTAAAAAGTGCAATAGGACCCATAAATAGTAGCAAAAATAAGCTGAATAATAAAATAAGTTGGCTTTTTAAGCTGGAGCCAAACGCACACTAAGGGTGTGTTTGGATATCGCTTATTGCTGAAAACTGAAAACACTGTAACAAAATAATTTTTAAATGTGTGAATAGTGTCGTGGGACCATTTTTAATGAAAGTTTTGTTGAAAATAGGGGTTTGTGGGTCCTGTGAATAGTGCACAGGACCCATTGGAAAAGCATAACACGCTTCTCACCAAAATAAAAAAAGCAGACCCAGACGCAATGCTTCTCAACATTATCTAAACGGATACTAAGTTGGAGGAAATGTATGGGTAAGAATGAACATTCATTCATCTCTATTCTTTTAAAACCTTAAAATTTCATTCTTCCCAAAATTGGAGGTAATCAAAGGGAATGAAATGAGGTTTAATAAAATTTTCACTAAAAATACAAAAATGCCCTTATATATTCAGTCTGTGTTTTTTTTAAAGCAAAGGTTTAATTGTAAATTATGATTAAATGATTTAATTCTTTTCTTTTTATGTTACTCTCAAATAAGATTACTTACCTTCCATTTCTTTCTATTATTTTATTTTAAAACTTCCAAATAAGTTGTGAGTTCCAAATAGCTCAACGGGTAAAGTTTTTGTTGGAGGTTCAATCCTCGCTTACATTAAAAACCCAAATCCTTACTTAATTCTATTCCATTTCTTCTAAAAAATAGAATAAATAAATTTTATTTTATTCATTTATTTTCATTTCATTTCCATTACTTAAATGAATTCCATTTTTTTATGAGCTCCCAAACGAAGTGTGAGTTTCATACAAAGATGTTTTTAACTCGGATACCATAGGCAAAGCTCTCAACCATGCACCATGAAGTTGGCCTTCTTCTCATTACATATTAGCCATTCATCACAAGCTTTATCATTGTGGCCCAGGGGACCACAATCATTTATAACAAAAATTCAATAATCTTTTTTTATATTTGAAATATACTTAAATTGGTTCTTTCTCATCCAAAGTTTTTAAAAACATTTCATTTAAATCTTATATTAATTTCATATAATTTATTAAAACCTTAGAGTTTGGGTAAGTTTCCTATAAACTTCAAAATTTTAAATAAATTTCATTTAAACCAGTTTATCACATGACATATAATGTTGTTAATAGAAAAATTATAATATAAGGTATAAATAAAACAAGCTCAAAAATCTAAGTTATAAAAATTAATTAAAAAAAAAAAAAAAAAGCAAGAGAGAAATATAAAAAGGAAAAAAGAGAAAAGAAATTGCTAAGTGTGGGTGGGGCCAAGAAAAAGAAAAAAAATCAACAGAGGGCTAAGATTGTTTTTCTGTATTGACTTTAGGAGTTTCTCAAAAAAAAAAAAAAAAAAAGACTTTAGGAAAATCCTTGGTTTACTTCTCTCTCTCATCTCGCTCGCTCACAAACACAAGGGTTTAAACAAAACAGGGAAAAAACCATGGCAAACTCTTGCACTGCCTCGGTTCGCTTGCGTGCTCTCTCGTTTGCAATATAGGGTTTTTCTTTGAGCTCCAGCGCTTCTCTGTCTCTCTCTCTCTGATTTCACGTGAGTCCTCTCTTCTTCTTCTTCAACTCTCTCTATAATATTCTTCTATTTCACTTCTAGGGTTTTGTTTATTGCTTCTCTCTTTCTCTTTCTTAACTTGATCTGAACCGTTGAAGATTCAAAATTTTGTCTTTTTAGGGTTTCAATTTTCTTTTTCTTTTTTGGTTTCGTATTTGTATTTGTGGTCTGCTATTTTGGCCGGGCCCCCACTTTTTGGGATTTATGTGTGATTTTGAAATTCAAAATTTGAACTTGGCCTTTATATATATATATATATATATTTTTTGAATGAAATGATACAATATGTGAGAAACCCTTTTCTGGGTTCTGGGTTTTACTTGGAACTGTCTCAAATATTAGGATGCGTAATGGTGAATTGAGAATGATGTGTGTTACAAGATGCTTTTTTGTTTGTTTTTGTTTTTGATACTGAGATATGTTTGTTTAATTTACGCTTTTAATTGAATTTTTGAATCATGGAGTGGTTAGGGATTATAAATTTGGGTTTCTTTTGTTGTGGAATAATGTGTGTTAAATAGTCATTCAAGATTGCATGGAGCATGTCTGATTACTAGCTTGTAGTTTGGAAGTGGTTCTTTACACTTCTGCTTGCTTTGTGTGCAGTTAATTTATAAAATTATGATGGTTTCACCATGGTTCATGAATCAGATGGCATCTCCTCCCTCTTGAACAAGGAGTAGATGGTGAGGTCATGGGTTCAATCCTGTATGGGTGTGAGTTGGTTTTACCTGTCATACAAAAATATATAGATGGTTTTCTAATATTTTATAGGTTGTTGGCCGTTATTGGAATAAGGAACATTCTAATAGGAATAAGTATACTTGTCAACACTTTGCTTGAGTCTTTAGTCTCTCGTCTATGTGATCAGGTGGTTTGCTTAGACACCAAAAGACTAAGTACTAGGATAGGTAGTCTCATTTGTACTTTAGTTCTATACCTCTAAATACGAGTCCATCAAGCTGAGTGCTAATATCATATACAATTTTTCTGCAGTATTTTCAAGTGCGTGGAGGGATTACCAAGTTCATTTGAAAGAATTGATGCATTGATATTTGCAGTGATATTTATCCTTCCACAAGTGCAACGTTGGATATTTGCACAAATCCACATATTAATGGATGTTTTTCATGTTGTTTTAGTGGAGAGTCTTCCAAAAGCTTTTGAGATAGCTTCATAAAACCTGTTCTATGGTTAAAAAACTGGGAAAAGAATACATCAACCTTCAAAGTAATTCTTATTGAAGTTGTTGATGCTCAAAAGTACATCAACACTGTGATGGAGTGGAAAAAGCTTGGAACAAAAATACATACTAAAGCATTGCAGACTTTATCCTTTAAGAGTGATTATATGTTAATTGAAAGAGGGATTTGATTCATTTTTCCACATTAACTATCAAGAGTTCAGAATTTATATGAAAATGTTTGGACATTTAAGAATAGTCATGTAGGACATGATGCAGTTCTCCACAGATAAAAAATATATCCATGGTTGAGAGTCTACCAAGTTCCTGTAAAAGTCATGTATTTCAGAGTGTGCTGGTTTGGAGATGTTAATTGAGAATATCCTCTTTGCTTTTCTGTAGAAGTTATCTCATATGAGAGATGAGAAACTTTTGGTTGCTATGTATACTTGAAGGAGTAGTAGGTCTAAAGTCAAATGCTATATCTAAAAGTCAGCTTTTGGTGCTTGGTGGCATTGCTGAGAAATTAGGAGTATTTGGGAAAGAAGATTTGGATACATGGCCAAACCTTCATATGAGTTTTAGACAGGAAAGAGTGATGTTTGACACCAAATATGTGGAAAATAAGTTCCTTTATCTTCTTTGATTATGAAGCATAGACCATAGTCCAACAGTTGTTGATATTGTAACATATAGGTTTTTCTTTGCCTTTGAATGTAATTTGCTGGGTTTTTAAACAGATTGCTGGGTTTTGAATGTAATTTGTAATGTTAAATTTATCAGAAAAAAATATAATTTGTAAAGTGGAGTCTTTTTTGTTTTTGTTGCAGGAATTAGATATGTGAATATCATTTTATTCAAGCTTTGTGCGTATTTTCCTGTGGTTGCTAAAATATATGTAGATAGGCTTCAAGCATATTGAATTAATCTTGTGAAAACATTTCTTTTTACTTATAAACAAAGTTTATAGGTCTAAATAGTCTTAGTATGTTTTCAAAAATTTTCACCACTTCCATGGTGTTTACAAAAATTCTGTTTTGGTCTGAATGCAAATTGATGCATTTAAGAGTACTAATTAACTGTCAGGTAGCTAGTGGGATTGATGGCAGGCATAGTGTATTTATGATTTTTTTTTTTTTTTTTTTTTTTGATGACGTGGAACCTCACCAAGGCAGGCCCTTTGGACCCACCCCTGAGGAGCAAACCAAGTATATTTCATGCACTTTGAGAAGTCCTTGTATAAAGATGGTCCTTTAGGAGAACCCTTGAGTTTGGGAACCTTAAATTGTCCACTTGTTTAACAAAAATTATGGCTTTTTAATTGAGTTCTCAAAATAAGATGTTTGACCTAATATTTTAGGCATGATCATATGATATGGAAAATGCCTTTCTCTAGATCTGAGTCAATCAAATCAAATTTTGAAATTCGCAGCTTCTGGCCAAAAAAAGCTAGAATTCATTTTTGTAAGTAAAAGATTTCAATGACTGCTAGTTTGGTTGATGGTGGACATTTTCTAAAGATAATCCACTCATTTGAAACCTGGTGGAGGGATGCAAGTGTTGGGGAGGCCGTTAGGAGATTTAACATGAATATCATTCACAGACTCACAGAGCATACATGGATATTTGTATGTAGTCCTGATGATAAAGTCCCTAATAATATTGTGCCCAATTGAAAATCTGATTTCTAAGGAAGTTATTGATGTGTCAAATTTCTAGAGATCCTAATTTATATGTAATGTTTGAATATGGAGTTTGTGTAAGTAGTGGAGGAATTTGTGTTATGAACTTGCATCGGATATCAAATTTTCACATATAAATCCTTCTCCTGGATAGGAAGCTGAGCTTGTGGTTGTGGGGTTGGACATCTTTTTGAGGTATCAGGATACCCCAGCTTATTCCCTTGTCTTTCATTAAGACTGCAAAGGATCCTCAAATAATTTGATGTTCGGGCTCGGGTCGGATGTTTATGGATAATTTAAGGCTGGGCCTTAGCCATCCTGGCTTGATCTCTGGTCGGTTAGATTTGAATAAGCCTAGCCATTGAAAGAATTTCCTTTTTGGTATTGCAAGGCAACTGATGGCAGAAGACAAAGAAATGGAGAACCATATTGTATAACTGTATTTAAAATTTTTTAAGCAAAGATGTATAATATAACCTACTGAAATTTGTGATTTACAATATTATTGGTTGGAAGCCAGTAATTTGTAAACAGAAAATAAAATAATTTAATGAATTATGTCAGGGAAACCATTGACTTATTGACTGATAAGGTAGAAGAACATCTGACTATCAGTTGCCAGCTTGCTTGTTACCTCTTCTGTGCTTCATTTTGTTTTTTGATCATTTGCATTTTGGAAACTTAGCTCGAATTTTAATTTTTAAAAACCTGGAACATTTTTTTTTTTTTGGTTTTTTTTTTTTTTTGGAGGAGTGGGGGAGGGGATTGTGATTTATATTTTACACAGAGTTTTCTGGGTTGTCTGATTTATAGTATTGGTAGTTGATTGGAATTTCTCCTCCCGTTTCATCATTTCAAAGAACAAGAACAATCAAATATGAAAATATTTAATAATGAGCATCAATACTCTTGAGTTTAGTGGAATAGTTGTCTGCTTGGCTCAGATTTCCTCATTAGTACTCTGGATGAACTTAACTGATTGAAGTATTCTTATTGAGCTGCCGAAGATATCAACCACATCATTGTTGTGGGACATGGGAGACTGCTAGTGGGTGTATCCTGTTCTTCAGCCTCAACTGCTGTTTCTATTTTCATATCACGATAATCATATCTGTTTTGTCTTTACTTTCCTTGAATTAAAAAGTAATTTGTTATAGTGTTCACCATTTCATCTTGGTGGTGGTCCAATTTCTATATGATCAAACTGCAAAGCTGGTCAAGAAATAATTTGACTAGACTTCTGAAAGAAATTTTGTATGTTGTTTAATGAATAGTACGAGACTAACGGGTGTATTTTTTTTCTCTGCTGCTGTTTTTTTTTTTTTGGTCACAAATAATTATATTCCTTTGGTCTCTAATATCCCTGAATCAAATGCAATTTATTGTAGTGTTCACCACTTCATCTTGGTGGTCCACTAATATTTACATGATCAAACTGCAATGCTGATTGGTAATAAGTTGGCTAAGCTTCTGAAGATATTTTATATGTTGTTTCACAAAAAATTTGGAACCTTGTCCCTTTATGTTTGATGTGGACATTGTGGAGGGAACAAAATAGCGGCACTTTTGAAGATGCAGAAAGCTCAATGACTCAGTTAGAATCATTGTTTAATTGGTATTGTGCTTGGGGTCTTAAAATTAGCAATTTCCTTTTTAGACATCAAAGAATCACTGTATTTTATTCATAATTTTTTTTGTAACTCTTTTACTCTACTTTGTGTTCACTATTGTGTGCATGAGTATTCTATTGCTTAATAAAATACCATTACTTATGAAAAAAAGAAGCAAGCAAGAAAGATATTTCAGATGTTTATGGGAATACTGCTGGGGTGCCTTTAGATGTACTGTGATCTTATTTTATTTTTCATAATTTGTTTCTTTGATCACTTTCTCTTTTCTAATAAGATGTATTAATTGATGGGGCTCTTTTCGTTGTTGATTTCCAAGCTCAGGCTTGTGCCAATGAGCTCTAGCTCAACTAAAAATCTCCTCCCCTTATAAGTTCTAGGTGGGGAGAGAGAGAGAGAGGAGGGGGGGGGGGCCTTTTAGTCGATGTTGTGCATTGTTATCCTGTATTAGAATATGTCTACCATTCCTATAGATTCATTTTTGTCTTCTTATTCCATCCCAAATTTGGGTTTGGCAATGTGAATGCAGCTTTGTGATTCCAGGTAGCCAAAATTCATTTTCCTTTCTCCTTTTCTTTTTGTAAAATTTCATTGTCTACACTATAATCATACTTTGTCTTATATAGTGATAAAAGAAATTGCTGTAAGATATTTGGTCTAGTAGGTTCCATGATGCTGACCAAAAGTATGTTCGTGACATCTGATCTATGGAAAATGATTATGTACTTAGATTGTGTCAAATTTCTCTTTCATGATCCTAGGACAGTCTTCTAAGTTAATAAGATTTAAAAAAAATTTGGATTAAATAAACATTAAGTTTTTCTATTAATTATCTGAGGTTTTTATTCTGATTGAATCAAATTGTTGCATGATGAATTTGAATGGGGAGTTCATGGTTGTGGTTTGAGGAGATTGTTTTTTGTGGATTGGTGTATTATGTGCCGACATTGTGGAGAGACAGTAGACCACTTACTTCTTCATTGTGAGATGGCTTATCGGTTATGGAGCTTTGTCTTTATAACTTTTGGCCTGTCTTGGGTTGTACCTAGATCGATCCCAGATTTGCTTTTTGACTGGTGGAATTGGTTGGAGAAGTACTCGTCTCAGATTTGGAATTTAGTTCCGTTGTGCATCCTTTGGTGTATTTGGAAGGAACGGAATCGGCGGACTTTTGAGAATTTGGATAGTTCCGGTGATCAGATGCTTGCTTCTTTTAGTGGGACTCTTTTTGATTGGTCTCGGGCATGGGGATTCACAACTAGTGATTCTCTCCCTTCTTTCCTTAGCTCTCTTTCTCTTTGTAATTAATCTGTTGATTGGTTTTCTTTTTTGTTTTTTCTCTGTTTTCTCCTTCTTGTATTTTTTGGGTTTGCTCTATGTTCTTCATGCATAGAGGAGCCTTTCGTTTATATAACAATCTTACTTATCAAAAAAAAATGGGGAGAAAATAATATCGGTGGAACATTTCAAATTATTAAGACACTACAGTAGACCTTGCAAGGAAAATAAAGTGGAGAATTTAAGATAGATTTTATGCTATTGAGATAGATTTATTTTTTTTTCTCTTGATCCAGATTATTTATAATTCAACTGAAAAAACGTGGTAAGGCTTTTGTCTCGGGCAATGAGTGGAAGCAGCAGAAAACGTGGTTCTAAGTGGGATTTGAGAGAAGAGGATCAATTTGAAGATGAAAATGTACCAGTTGATTGTTGGCCTGGAAAAGCAGGTATTTCTTTTCATGAGGAAGACTCAGAACGTAGATGGCTCTCTACGGAGGTTGCTGGTAGTAATCGTTCAAAGTGGTCTGATCTGGAGAATGATTTGCTAGAGGCGAAGCATGATTTGGAACCTTTACCCAGAAGCAGTGTTTCACTCAGGGATGGTAGCTTCAGTAAAGGCAGAAACAGGAATTTGGAAGCCACTGTGGCATGGGATGGAGATGGAAGTTATGGCATGAATATGTCTCCTGGTCTTGATGAATGGAGAGGACAAAGTCGTAGTCGCTCCCCCAAAAATGGTTGGAGCAGGTCACTCAGGTTTGATTCTTCACTTTTCATGCTCATTTTGGCAAACTGGAAGATTTTTGGAAGTTTTTATTTCAGTCTCTTAAGTCTATGGACAAAGTTTCTCTTCAAACTAGTTTGAAGAGAAACCCTTCAAACTCTCTTTATATCTTTTTCTTGATTGTGAATTTTGACAAATTCAACATTAGATTGTATTTTCTTATTATATCATTCATGCTTGCAAAATTTCAAGAAGATCAAAGATCAATAGTTATATCAACATTCAAATGTTTAAATTTCAAGTTTTTATAGTATTAAATTATGCATAAAAATATGTTTATGGATTGAATAGTAATTAACATCTGATTTGAACAAAATTTGACATGCATGTTAAGAACATAAAGAACCTACAATCTACTGGTTAGATTTTCAAAATATATATCCATGTTAATTTTTTAGTGGGAGTTTGAAGGGTTTCTCTCCAAACTAGCTTGGAGAGTACTGATAAAAAAAAAAAAAAAACTAGCTTGGAGAGAAACTTTGCACCTTATCAAAAAATAAAAATAAAAATATGGTTCTCTTTAAAATGTCAATGGACACAATACTATTAACTTTCCCAACTTACCATTTATTTGAAAAGTCAATGCCTATTTTTCATTAGGGGGGTGTTTGGAAGGGATATTTAAACAACAGTTATCGTTGTTTAAACAACACAACACGTATTTCCACAACACTTACACAATGTTACTAGAACAACATTATCAAACAGGCCCTAGATTTTTTGAGTTTAAATTAAAGTGGTAGTTTTGAAAACTTAATACCTTTTCCTTAATTTTGCTAATGGAGCCTCACCTACATTACATATCATTAATGATGGTGTCTAATATACAGAGCAATATGTCCTTCCTCCTAGTGACCTAGTGAGAAGCACAACATGATTGGTTTATTAATTTGTCTTGCCTTTTTTGTGCGAATAATGTACAGGGGTAGGAGTAGAAGTAGGAGCAGGAGCCGGAGCAGGAGTAGAAGCCCTGTTCGTGGCATTAGACGGGAATCAGGATTCCATGACAGAAGTAGAAGCAGAGGAGCATCTACTCAATTGTGTAAAGATTTCACAACTGGGAGATGCCGGAGGGGCAATCATTGTCAGTTTCTTCATCAGGGTAATCAACATTATGAGGATAACTGGGAAAGTAGGCACAGGAAAGGTGGAGATTCAAAATATTCTACTCCCCATGATACTAGGGACTATACATCAAGAATGGGAAGATCTACAGCATATTGTACTGATTTTATTAGAGGAAAGTGTCGGAGGGGGGCTTCTTGCAGATATGCCCATGATGGTGCTTCTGATAGTTTCAGTAAAGGGTCTGCAAATGATGTCATTAGAGAAAGGGAAAATTATAGGAATAGAGACTTATCTTTTGAGCGAGGTGGTGAGCCTGAACATCGTAGGGTTGGTGAAGTTCCTTGTAAATTTTTTGCTGCAGGAAATTGTCGTAATGGGAAATTTTGCCGGTTTTCTCATCATACTCGGGCAGGTGTAAGTCCTGATGGAAGATCAGGAGATGGAGATGACAGGTGGGGGCTGCGCCGCCATTCAGTTGATATAGACCGGCTGCAGGATGGTCCGAAAAGGAGTGAATGGAGTGATACGGTTACTGTCTCAGATGCTACAAAGAGTGAAGACAACGATGGACAATTGAGTGCTCCAGCACAAAGGTCTACTGCTTGGTCCAGGGTTGATACTAGATGGAGTCATAATATGGATGAGGGGAAGAGAACTGGTGGCGATCCAAAAGTTGGTTATAAAGCAGCTGAGAGCAATGAGAAGGAAGGCAACCCCTGGAAGGAAGAAAATGCTGTTGCCAGTGTCAGTGTTCCTGAATCAAGTGGTGCTGAGAAATGGTCTGGTGATATGGACATGTCTCCTGATTGGAATTATGTATTGCCATCTACCAACCATGTTGTGAAAGAAGAGCATGGTCACCTTACTCAGGCTTCACAATCTTTCGGTTCTTATGATACATTTGTAGTCACTCGAGGACAGGAAATAACTAAGGAGGCTTCAGTTCCAATGCATGATGCTGCTGCAGTTGTGCAACCAATTATAAATGAAAAATCTTATTTCCAACAGAACCACAATTTGAGGGATGATGGTGCTATTGCATTGTCATGTGATGACAAAAGTGCTATTGAAAAAACTGTTAGTTCAAGTGTTGATCTAAACTTTTCTGCCAATGTCTTGCCTGGACAATGCTTCGACCAAAATGGACAGAGTTCAAGCTCCTTACCTCTTCCAAATATAAATCAAGTGGTGACGCCCACTGCCTCTTCAAGAGGAGGAACTACAAAATATCAACAAAATCTGGTATTTTCTCCAAAATCTCTCACCAAACCAGAAATTGGGGGTGCTAGTTCATCACAAGTAAATCCTGGAATTTCTCCAAGGCAAAACATGGTAAGCAGTGAACAGCTGACACACCTTACAAACCTTTCAGCCTCTTTAGCTCAGTTTTTTGGAAATGGACCGCAACTTCCGCAAATTTATGCTGCTCTAAATTCCCATAATTCGGTGGATGTTCCTTCCATTTCCAAATCTGAAGGGCCTCTTCAGCCAGTTTCAGGAGCACAAGTTCAGCAAAACCCAGCTATTGGATCCCAGCAGTATGATCCTATATGTGATAGCATAGAGCCTAAGAAGTCTGACATTAGTAACAACCCTTCAGGCATTTCACCAAATCCATCTGCGCATAAAAGTTCTGTAGATGTAAAACCAGAAATACCATTGAAAGACATGTCCCCATCACCTCTTCCTTACAAACCAAATGGAAGTGATTTTCACAGGATTGGCAGTTCAGAAGAACCTAATCACAAGAGCCAGCCTTCAAATCAGCAGGAGACTGGTGCAAATAATGAGGTTGCCATGGAAAACAATGGAGTGGGGGCTGAGGAAAGCAAGAAAGCACAAGAGGGGAACCAAAATGCCCAAGAGGATGGTCCTTTGGGGAATGTTGATGGAGATGCTGAAGCAGATGATGGAAAGAAAAGCAAAGATGTGAAGGGTATTCGTGCATTTAAATTTGCTCTTGTGGAGTTTGTTAAGGAAATTCTAAAACCCGCATGGAAGGAAGGTCAAATTGGCAAAGATGCTTACAAGACTATAGTGAAGAAGGTGGTCGACAAAGTGACCAGTACTTTTCAGGGGGCTACTATTCCTCAGACACAAGAGAAAATTGATTATTATCTGTCATCTTCAAAACCAAAGCTTACCAAATTAGTACAGGTGAGTTCTGGTTCACTCATGTTGGTTTTAGATATATTAATAAGTTCTTTTAATCCTCTATTTTACATTATATTTATAATTTTGTTAACTCCATAATGTATATGTTACAAGGGTTTCATTCTCTTTAATCAATGGACAAGGGTTTCATTCTCTTGTAAAAACATTACATCCCTATTTCTATTATAAATAGGAATGTAAAAATCACTGATCAACTGATATGACCAAGGTGTCAACCGGTTCCAGCCTGCCATTGATTCTTTTTAAGAAAAATTCAGTGTTTTGGTTGGTCTTGGTACCATGATTTTTCACTCTCTGGCTACGTAGCTCTCTTTCGCAAATCACTGAAAGTGATGCAACCTTCTCCCTTGCTCTCTCTCAAATTGCCTTTACCAGCTGTACTCTGTCTCTGTCTTTCCAGTTGTCCTCTACCAACCAAATCGAACCACTGTGGTGGCTTCCAGTACAGTGTGGTTGCTGCTGTTGGTTGGTTGGTGTCAATGCTGCTACTCCTTAAACTGAAAGGATTAGTTTGCTGGATGTTTTGCCTCACACCCCAACTGAAACCAACTGATTTCATCCCTACTTATAATTAGGGTACAACCTGGTTCAAGTTGGATTGGTTGTAATATTTTTGGACCAGAGCACTCAGCTAAAACTGAATTGCCAAATGGAACCAGGCATACATAATTGTGTTGGATTAGCTTAAGGTGAATCTAGGTTCTCCTCTCCCCATTATACTATTGAATTAAAAAAAAATAATAAAAAAAAATAAAAATTAAAGAAAAGAAAAGTGTGAGTCTATGTTTTCTTTCTAAGCTTGGTTCAATATTTCCTCTTTAAAAACTACCTATCAATTTTTTTTTTTCCTCTTAAAAAACCAAAATGGCTGAAACATATTATACTTGAAATATGCTTTTCTTGTTTGTTTTATTGGTAAGTAAAATAATTTTAGTTGACAGAGGAGTGAGTTCAAATACACAAAATTTGCATTTAACCATTCCTAAGAATTACAATCTGAGACTCAAAATTTCTAAAAAGTCTAGAAAGATGGTATGGGCATACTACTCAAGGTAGTTATTCAAAAATGTTTGTTTTCTCCCCTTTATATAAAAGAATACATGTGGCCAATCCTAACTAATTTGTGGAGGATCATTGCCTACCTCAAAAAATTGGGACTAAGGCTTAGTTGTCGTTTCCCTCTCTATATGTTTAGTCAAACTAATTGCAAAGTGAATGAGAAAGTCAAGATCTTAAAAATGTTTCAAATTGGACTAAGAGCTTCAAATCACAAATTTTCCCTCTCAGTTCCCATTGTTTCCGTGGAACGAAATAGCTAACAGCCAAATAATGACAGGAAAGAAAGAGAGAGTGAGAGATTAGGGCAGCCTAGTTTGAGTTGGGGGCCAATTTAAAATTAATTGCTTCTTTATATTATTCCTTTGAACCATTTTCTAGGCAACCAAGTTAAGTAATTAACAACTTCGTTATCTTATACCTCCATGACTTGCTGTTGGAATAAATTCTCACCTTCCTCCTACCAGTTAGACTGCCAAATAAATATATTTTCCTTAACTATGTTCTAAAGTAGAGGTTTTTTAATCCAACTTAAATATAGTCAAATTGTTTCCTTTTGATTCAGGCATACGTGGAAAAAATTCAGAAGGGCTAAAGGAAGCATGGAACTCCAGTAATTCATTTGTTTATTTACTTTCGTCTGTTATACAGCAGTTGGTATTCCTTTTGTCTTTATGCTTCTGCAGCCTCCAGCAATATTTTTTATTCCCTGGATGTGATTTAGTTCAGTAACATAGTTAGCTAACTTTTAAACCATGCTTGTAAATATACCTGGGCGTTTGTCTGTAATCTTCTGAATAACTGTTTTACTGTGATTTTTGGGATTTATTGCTGGTAACCATCAATTCATTGGCACAATTCTGCAGTGTCTGATTCTTATTATGTGTTTGAAGAGTTGCTTTGTGTATTTGGCATTGAATCTGTTATTATTGTCTTTGTCATCACCATCATCTTCTACAAAGAAAAGCCGTTTGATTCTTATGACATGCATGATGTGTTTGAAGAGTTGTTTTGTGAATTTGGCATTGGATCTGTTATCATTGTCTTTGTCATCATCATCTTCTACAAAGAACACCCCCCACCCCCTCCCCCCCAAAAAAAAAAAAAATCTTTATGCATGTTCTGGTCTTGTCCACTCATTTTGGTAAGTTGAACTTAAATGAGCAATGGGCATGGTGCTGCTTTTGGAAACGTCCTAGGTGCACACTAATTGTTGGGGCCTTAAGCATGGGAGTATTTTGGCTAATTTCTTACTGTATTTGCAGGAAGGTTGTGTCACAAGAATATTTGACAAAGTATATAACATCAATGTTTTTCTAGTCTTTACTACCCCTCTAGTCTTGAGCATCTCCAGCAAGGGTTTACTTTTGGGGCGAGAAGAGAGGAACAATAAAACAATGAAACCTATTGTTTAGGTCCTCCAATGAAACAATGTTTCCTCAGATTATTTCAAATAGAATAATAGGAACTACCACACACAATAAAAATCCCTTCAAAGCAAAAGAACCCAGCAATTGATTGAGTGATGTTGATGAAGGTGATGTTGCTGGAGATGGATAGAGGCTGAAGACCACCACAGTCAACGATATTGGTGCTCTCTCCTGCTTCCATTTTACCCAACTAACTCCATGGATGAAACCAGGTGTAGTTCCTCTGCTTCCAAACATAGCCTCTCATCTCCTCCACCAAACCCAAAACAATCGAAAATAACATTATTTTATTTTATTTTTTTAATTTTGTGCATGTGGGTCTAAAAATTTCTAATCTTGGCTTTGTGCCGTGCATGTGATTTCTAGTCTAGATTTGCGTCTTGCTTTGATGGGGTTTGAGATTATATGTTGTAATTTCTTGGGAGTAGTTGTGATTTCTGATCAAGATTTGCATCCAGTGTCGCTGTTGATTTCTAAACTAGTTATTGGTGGTGGTGGTGATTTCGAGCGGTGGTGTTTAATAAAAATGATGTCCAAAAAGAAAAATTGGTTGATTTCTCTCCATCTTTGACAGCATCGCATTCATCGAAATCATAGGGTCTGTTTTTGCTTCTTGGTTGTTGTTTTCTTCTTCTTTTAATTTAAAAATAAATAAATAAACTCTTTTACATGTTTATTGTTGATGCATAGCTTATTTGTGCTTAATTTGTTCTATCACAATATGTCAATCTCTAGGACTTTTGCAGCCGTCCTATTTGTTATAATCATCACGATCATCCTGTTGAGCTTGCAAGCCAGCCAAACTTGAGCTTGCAAGCCAGCCAAACTTGAGCTTGTTGGCTATATATATATATGAGAGAGAGAGAGAGAGAGAGAGAGAGAGATAACTAACTTGAGGACTAGATTAGTCATAGAGATGGGCTTGTTTTGAAAACATAATTGACTAAAATAAAAATAATTCCAAACCTAACACTTCATTTGGTTGCGGTGATTATTAATGGCATGTTTGGATGTTTAAAAAAGGAGGGGGAGTAGAGTAGAGGGAGGGAGAGTAATGCAATTACCTTGTTTGGAAGTTTTTTAAAGAATGAGGGGGAGGGGTTTGGAGGAGTTTGGAGGGGTTTGGACTCCCTCTAGCCCCCCAATTTTAATTCCCCCAAATTGGAGAGATTTGGAGGGGGAGTAGAGTACATAAACTATTGACCAAGTAAATTACCTAATTTACCCTTATTATATTAACAAAATTACACAAGGGGAAGGGCTAATTACTCCCTTCCCCCTTACTAATTTTAAAAACATCCAAATAAGGTGGAGGTGAATCATTCTCCTCTACTCTCCTCCCCACTACTCCCCTTCCCTCTACTCCCCTCTACTCTCCTCTCTCTCTAAACTTCCAAACAAGCCATAAGGGATGGAAAGTGAGGGAGAGAAAAGTGGGAGAAAATGATATTTTTAGTTGTTTGGTTGAGAGGGGGAAAAGAAAGGTGATTTTATTTGGTTGAGAGTTTATTTTAATAAATTACATTTTACATCTTTTTATTTTTCTTTTCAATCAAATAAAATGATTTTTTTATTTCTCAACTTTTTCATCTTCTCAACTAAACAAAACACACGTGAAGAAAAATTAAAAAAAAAAAATTCTTTCCCCACTTTTCCATTCTTTTAGCCAAATGAGCCTAAGTCAAAAGTACAATTTAGTTTTTTATTATTTTTATTTTTATTTCTATAATTTTTTTTGCATTTTTCTCCTATTTGTCATTATGTGTAATATGCCGAAATGAGGAAGGGCTATTCCATTAAAAAAAAAAAAAAAATTTGAGGACCGCTGTTTACTTATTTTTTTGGGACTGATTTGTCGATGTCTTTTCAGTATTGAGAGCTTGAAAAGACGAAGAAAATAAAACAATGAAGTTATTTTTAAAAGATATATTTTACAAAATACTACTTACAATCAATTTTGAAAAAAAATATAATAATAAAAAATATTATACTATGGCAATGTATGTATGGTGTGGGCCCAATTTAAATGTCATCGTAACCTTTTTTTTTTTTTTTTAGAGAGTTTTAAAAAGGTTACTAAAAAAAGAAAAAAAGAAAAAAAAAGGTTACGATGGCATTTAAATTGGGCCCACACCATACATACATTGCCATAGTATAATATTTTCTATTATTATTATTTTTTTCAAAATTGATTGTAAGTAGTATTTTGTAAAATATATCTTTTAAAAATAACTTAATTGTTTTATTTTCTTTTTTTTGTAACCTTTTTTGTAAGTAGTATTTTGTAACCTTTTCTTTTTATTAGTAAAATACATCACAATTTTTTTTTTAAGATACTGCATCATTTCAATTTATATTGATCGCTCCATATTTATTACTCTTTATCATCAGGTTAAGATATCACTTAATTTATGGAATAAGTGAGTCTTGAAACATAAATCTCTAATGCAATAAAAAGACTTTACCAGTTAAGTTAATTGCAACTAGGGGTGTTTGTGGTGTAGTTCAGTGCAATTTTGAGTCATTTTTAGCATTACATTTTACGGTGCGGTTTGGCTAAAACCATCACTACACCACATTTCATTCTTGCGGTCACATGTGCGATGCAGTGCAATGTACAATGTGCGGGTTGGTCGGTTTTGAGTTGATAAAATTTTCAAAATTCTGGGCTGAATTGGCCTAGCCCAAAACTGATTTTTCCTTTGTTTTGGACCAAATTTTAAACTATTGGTCTAGTTTTTGTTATTTTGGATTGCCATTTCCTAATTAACACTTGTTGGGTTGGTTTGGGCCAGCCTAAAGTTTTGTTTTAGTTTTTATTATTATTTTTTTTGGTAAAAAAATGGTGCTTAAGAATGACACGAAAACATGACAAAAAGTTACAGACTACACTTTCAGTAACTCAATAGCTTAAAAAAAAAAAAAAAAAAAAAAACTTTTAAGACAAAACAAGAGTGTGGCTAAGAGTGAGAGGGTATTAGGAGTGAAGAGAAGAGTGAGAATGAGACGGATTGATGGAGAAGTGAAGTGAGAACTAATAACCACACACACACACACACACTAACCTCATCACACACGCTCCACACGTGCGATGAGGCTTTTACTTATTTATTTTGAGTTTAATATAATTTTTCAATTTGAATTTATCTATTGTTAGTGAGATTATACATGAAGAGATTTTTAAGAAAATAAAATTTAGGATTTGAAATATAGTAAGGGTTTAGTGTGTGCTAGTTTTTATAAAATAAAATAAAAAATGTATTAAACACGTGTGAGATATATTTAAATAGAGTGTGCTAATTTTTAGAAAAAAAAGTTTCTCTAGTAATTTTTTTTAAAAAAAAAATTGTTGAATTACAATTTTAACCTTTTTTTTTTAATTTTTTAAGAATAAGGATTATCTAATTAGTTTAGGAGTATTTTTGACATTTTCTGAAGGCATAACTAACTTTCTGAATTTTCTTAATATATATATATTCAGCTCAAGATTTCAAGTCAACCATCACAATTCCCAGTTCCCAACAATCTTGCACATGACCATCAGGTATAAAATCCATTGGATGAGCATATGGTCCTATGCAATTAGCAACAATCTGCTAAATAGAGAATTCTTAGTAAAATGGTGGGATAGCCTCAAAATTGATCCAATCATCAATCAGATAAATAAGGATTTCCCTCCTCCAATCCACAGAGCCATCGCCTAGAAGTCAAGGTCCTAGTCTAGCCTAGAATCCGTCTTAGTCGCCGAAAAATCTAGCAGAGAATTAAAAGATCTTGCCGACTAGTTGCTCCTCTAAGCTTCACAGTTAGAAGAAGAAGAAAATGTTTCTCCTACCTCTTCTGAAGCATCTACCAGTCATCAATGATTTGACCCCTTCCAAGATTCATAGGACCCCTATGAAGGCCACAATTTGGACAGCCCCTAGACTATTCTAGTAGCACCAGTCACTACCCAGAATAGTTCCAAATAGTCCCAAATTCGATCACTATTCATGAACAATACCAGCAGACAAGTTACTATTCATAAATGGTACCAGCCGACACAAGATGACAAAAACAGTACTTGCCGACACAAAAGACAAAACATGAATAGTGTCGCAGCTTCGCTGCTCTTTCCAGATTCCCGTTTACTTTCGATGGAAAAGATTTTCACCCCCAGAAAAAGTATTTTAATCCTCCCTGAAATTTCAAGAACCTCCAGAGGATCCTATGCTTTACCCAGAGGATCCTAAGCTCCCCCAGGTCTTTATAAGGAAGAGGAAGTCCCATTCGAAGACAGGCTTGGTTCAACATATCTCCTTCTTATAGAATCCCTTAGTAATCCTGTATTAGGAATATCCAATCCTGTAACTAAATGGCATTTCTATTTTCATCATATAGCCTTAGTTGGCTTAGTTGTATTCACATAAATAAGTTGTAACTTACCCAGTGAGTGGTATTAGAGCCAAGTTGGCCGATAATAGTTGCAGGTTACATTTTTAAGCATTAATTTCAGTTATTTTTCGTTTGCATACATTTGGCTGGTTATACCGCCTTATTTTCAGTATCATATCATAATGTCTCCCATTCCCCATATTTTATTTTACATTTATTTTATAAAAACTCTCACTCTTCCCTTCATCTACTTCTACATTTGTTATATTTTCTCCATTATCATCTTTTATTATATTTCCTCTTTTCTAGAACTATTGTGGTTATAAGTTTCTTTCTTCACTCCTGTGTAAAAATTTTGTATTATCAGTTTATGTTAACCAGTTATATTCTAGTCATCTGCTTCTTCCAGTTTCTATGTTTAGCCCCACAATTTGTTTCAGGGTGGTATGAGTTTGACCTGTAAGTCCTGGAATCCTAAGTGATTGGCCGTTTAGTCGAAAATAGGCGTCTAAGGCTTAAAGTTTGGAATGGAAATCAGTCATGGAAAGCATCCCTTGTAATAGATTGAAGGTTAGATACAGTAATTTGGAGATAACGGTGATTAGGTTTTAAATGTTTAACATGAATTTGTAATCTAGAACCATGAATAGGTTGTTTAGAAGTAGCTCTTCCACTAGCTCTAAATCGTCCATTCCTGAGATTCCAGAAGACACTGAAATTCTCAACTCATTGTCTTATGAGGTACCAGACTTGGATTTAAATTTAGGAGATTGGAATATCCCTAAAGTCCCCACCAATAAGATCTATAAGTCTTCTTGGTCCCTTAAAAAAGCTTTTAAGACAGATTACCATGTTAAGACTATAGAACAAGTTTATGGTATAAACAAAGAATATGAAACATGTTATTTGTTTTCACCTTCAACCCTATCTACACATTGGAAAGAAGGGCACAACTTCTTACACATAGGTTTGGTCCATGTAGGAGTTAAACCCTTAATTAGAGAAGGCTTAAATTGCTCAATCCTTATGGCCTTTAAAGACACAAGGCACATTAGATTTGAGGATAGTCTCTTAGGAACCCTCCAAACCAGTCCTAGTAGTGGACCAATCCATTTTGATTGTTTCCCTAACTTTATAGTTTCCCTTCATGACCCACATATCTAGAAAGCCCTCACCTTAAATATTAAGACTTCAAGAACCCTCATGGTACCAGGAACCAAACTGTTAGCCCTAATATATAGAGTCTACTACAAGTGCACCAGGACAAGCCTAAATGTCCAAGCCCTTAACAAGAAAGCAAAAGGAGAAACCACCCTTATCCAGACCACAGCCCTTGGATCTCATATTCAAGTACCCAAAACCCTTAAGTGGACAAAGATCTCATTCCCACAAGGTTGGACTCTGCAAAATGAAAATTATTCTTTTCATATTCAACACCATACCCAAACCCCAGATTTAGACTTTGTCCAGCAGTTAACTGACGGAACTGTAAGGCTAAGTTTTGACCAATCTAGGTTTAGACACCAACCCAGGATGCACTCCCCTATGCTTCTCAAAGATAGGCCTGCCTCTCAATGCAACTCATCTAGGCCCCCAACCCATACGAAAAACTTGGACTTAGAATTCCAAGGAGTCAAGACTAGATCCCAAATTAGCACACCATGCTACACAGTCAAAAGAGAAGCATATAAGGCAAATCATACCAAAGAACAGAAGATGGAAGTGTACACCAAATGGAAAGAGTTCATGAAAGAGATATCAACAAATGTCCCTTTCTTTGAATATTTTGAGAACCATTTTGAATGGCACAGAAAATCTTGTGTTATCACCAAAACAAATTGGACTAAAGAAAATAAGGAAGTAGTCCACTCTAGTCACCCTCCCCTAGAGAATATAACCATCAAACATATATATGGTTATTAGTTTAAGTAATGTTATACCACTCAATATTTTTTAATTAGATGTGAATTTTGATAAATCTACTGCTGGATTACATTATCTTCGTATATTCTCCATGCTCACAAAATTTAAAAATGATCAAAGATCAATAGTCATATCATCAATCAATTATTTAAATTCAAGTTTTTGTAGTTTAAAATAATGCATAAAATATGGGTTTATAGATCAAATGGTAAATTACATCTGGTTGGTATGAAAATTGACATGCATGTTAAGAATATATAGAACGTGTAATTCAACGGTTAGATTTTCAAAATATGAATTCAATAACAAGTTATTGGATGGTGTAACATTACTTTGAGTTATACAATGTGTAACTTAAACCCAACCTTATATATATATATATATAGAGAGAGAGAGAGAGAGAGAGAGAGAGAGAGAGGACGCAGTGTGGTGCAGTTTTGTGAGGTTTTATTATCATAAAACCGCACACAACACTGCACCGCACGGTGTAGTGTGGTTACTCCATTTTGCAGGGAGTTTTGATTGGTTTAATTGCGGTCGTATGATTTGAACTGTTTGGTGAACATCCATAACTGCAACCCATGGTAAAGTGCATCACATTAGTGTTTGTTACAGTTCTCATGTTTGAGTAGAAAAGTTGTATTTTTCATGGAATGATTATGCAATATATGTGAAAAACTTAATATTTAATTCATTATAGAAAAGTGAGGTCATGTATTAGGTGCTTGATTCAGTTTTTTTTTTTCTTCTTTTTTTCAAAAGAGAAAATAAGGTTATTCAAAAATCTGTAAAAAAATATAATTTAAAACTATTTTACCAAATCGATATTGCGTTTGTTTTAGAGTTTTAAGCTTTTTTTTAAAACATTTTTTGTGCTTTCAAGTGTTTGGTACGGTGTAAAATCCTAGTCAAAATGGAAATGTTTTTTTGTTGAACAAAAAATATACAGTTATGATGGCTGTAAAATGTTTTATGCCCAAAAAAATGTAAAACATTTTCCGCCTTCAACCCCTTTTACATTATCCAAACCAAATGCCTTTAACATGATTAAAATATGAAAATACACTTGAAGCCTCTGAAAATGACCAAAATATAAGTTGGAAACCCTAAATGACTAATATTCCTGAAACCTTCAAAATGACTAAAATAGGGTAAATTTCAAAGTACACCCCTAAAGTTTGGGATTGTTTGAATTTCACACCCTGAAGTTTGAGGAATTGGATTTTACAACCTGAAGTTTTATTTTGTTTGCAAAACCCTACCCTTTGTTAGCTTTGGTTGTTAATTGATACGCTGGAGTGCTGGTGTGTATTTTGTTTTAGCCAAACCAGCCTCCCAAAACAATGTCGTTTTGGAAGCACTTGCAGTGTTATTTGTTTTAAGTGAAATTGCTTCATTTTGGGAGGCTGATTTGGCCAAAAAAAAAAAATCATCAACATGCTAGCGTGTCACTTAATAGTTAAAACTAATAGAGAGTCAGGTTTTGCTAACATAACCAAATTTCAGGGTAAAAATCCAATTTCTCAAGCTTCTGGATGTAAAATCCAAACAATTCCAAACTTTAGTGATGTACTTTGCAATTTACCCACCAAAATACTATTAGAACTTACAAAATTACCAAAATACCCTTAAAACATCCAAAATACCCATGAATGCCCAAAATAACACCAGAAACTCCAAAATGGCCAAAATACCCCCCTAAATTCTCCAAAAAGACTAAAATACTCTTGAAATATTTAGAATGACCAAATACCAATTGAAAACTCCAAAATGACCAAAATACCCCTAAAGCCTCTCAAATGGCCAAAACACCTTAAAACTCCTGAAATAACTAAAATACTCTTGAAACCATTAAATAATGGTGTAAATGCATTTTTTCGTCCCTACATTTTCATCTTATTTCCATTTTTGTCCATACTTTTTCATTTTTCTGCTTTTAGTCCCCAAAATCGAAAAAATTGTACTCGTTTTGGTCCCTACTATCATCTTGCTAATGAACATAGCTTATGTGCCACATGGAGTATACAGCTGGCACGTTAAATGCCGATGTGGCTACTAAAATAAAAATAAAAAATTCCACACCAACATCCACATCAGCTTTTGATTTAAAAATAATAATTTATCAATTTAAAAAAAAAAAAACATAATTAAAAACCAAAATACACTTGAATTAAGATTTGAATACTTCCTAAACATGAACACATAAGAACACAAACCCATAACACAAACACAAGAACCTCCAAAACACAACCCAAAGTCAAACGCGAAACCTCCAACACCATTTTCTTCACAGCCAAACACAACAATCAACCTACTATACTTGTGGGAGGGGTAAGATCCGAGTACGCAATGGGGCCCGTGGAATGGAAGGACCCATCTACACTTAAGTTCTAACCCAATCCATTCATGAGAATCCGAGAAGGAAGGATGAGGAGGCCAACTTCCCAAGGAACCGGATGAGCAAGCCTACCTTGGGAGGCATTGACTAGGCCATTTACACCAAAGGACAGGATGCCTAGGAAGGTAGTACAGACATGCAAGTAAAGAAGAAAGGGAATATCTAGGTAAAGTAGTCATCACCTCCGCATTTAATGCACTATATATACCAACTCAGCTGACCGCATTAATGAAGGAATGACCCCTGAATAGTAATCTCATAGCTCACAGCACACTCTACCACCTCCAGCAAAGCCTTAATGGGACAAGCACCCAAACTAAGGTCTTTGGCTGTACAAGTGGAGGGCTAAGATGCAATTTGATTAACTATATAAGGAAAGGAAACCCCTCCAAATGGGGGGACGAAGAATTAGAAGAAAATATAAAAACTGTGTAGAACAATCCTGTATTTGAGACTTGAAACTTTTTATGAACATTTGCTTCTCGACCAGATCCAAGGTAGTGTTAATCCTAGATTTAGTTTCTCTTTTTATGATTCATTCAGCTTTTTCTCCATTAACCTAGCTATTGGACCATAAAAGTGCATTAAAATTGAACTCAGAAGCCCATACTCTAACAAATTAATTGCATTGGGCCCTCTAAACCTAACTCCACCATTCTAAGTGGGCTTAGCCTTTCGTGGGCTCGTACAATACTAAAAGAAACCCATATTTGAAATTGGAATTTGCGAAAAATTGAATAAAAAAAATCAAATTGCATTTTTTCTTTCTTTCAGTTTCTTAGCTACCAAACACTTAAAATCACCATGGTTCTCTCGTTTATCTCACCCTCATCATCTAAGTTCCCATAACCGAACCTAGTTAGAGTTGCCCAGCCACCAGAGTGGCTACCTCAACCACTCTCTCTCTCTCTCTCTCTCTCTCTCTCTCTCTTTGAACACATATCCAAACCCCAAAACCCAAATCAGAATACCTACAGGAAAAACAAACCAAAAATCCCAAATTTTCTCAAATCCAAGAAAAATCATCAAATCCCAAAACCCAAAAGTACCAAATCAAACCAAAATACAATAAACCCAAACAAAATAAGCAGGGAGCTTCGGCCATAAACAAAAAATAAAGGAGAGAAAATAAACCACAAACCCAAGAATCCAAGCAATCAAAGGGGTTAGAAGCTAGACCTTGCAGCCTTGACCCAATCTCCAGCAAAAGCCTTAACCCTATCTCTTCATCTTTTTTTCTTTTTCTTTTTTTCTCAAGTTTGAGGGAGGAAGCTCTTTGAGCTCATTCATGGAGGGTACAAATTGAGAGAAGGTGAGATGGGGGAAAAGAATAAGAGTTAGAATGAGGAGCTATTGGATTTTAAGAACTCAAGCACTTATTAGTTCTTGGCTTCTGTTGTTTTATTGTATGGTTTGACTAAAACAAAAAGATAACTATGTATTGGTTTGAATATTGATAATCCAAAAAACTAATTGATCTGGTTTTGTTTGTTCTTGTGTTTGAATTTGTTCTTGTGTGTTCATGTTCAAGATGTATATAGATCTCAATTCAAGTGTGCTTTCGTTTTTAATTATGTTTTTTTTTTTTTTTGGGTTAAAATTGATAAATTTAATTTTTAAAAAATTAAAAAATGATGTGGACTTTTTTGTATTAGCCACATCATTGTCTAACGTGCTAGTTGTGTACTTCGTGTGCCACATAAGTTATTTTCGTTAGTGAGATAACGATAGGGAAATGATAACACTTTTTCGATTTTGGGGACTAAAAGCAAAAAAAATGAAAAAGTAAAGACCAAAATGAAAATAGGATGAAAATGTAGGAATGAAATATGCAAATATGCCTTAAATAATCAATATATTCATAAATCATCAAAATGACTCAAATACACGTGAAACGATCAATACCCCTAGAATCTTAAAAATGACCAAAATACTCTCGAAACTTTCACAATGACCAAAGTACTATCGAAAACACCAAAATGAACAAAATATCACTAAAAACTCCAAAATGGCTGAAACTTCTAAAACGACCAAAATACTTGAAACCACCAAAATTACCGTTGAAATCATTTTGCTTATTTTGGAGATCCAAGAGTAGTTTGGTCAATTAATATATATATATATATATATATATATATATATATATATATTTTGTTGTTGTCATTTTAGAGGTTTCAAATTATTTTGATCTTTTTGGAAGTTCTGAATGTATTTTGATCATTTTAGAGATTCTTAAGGTAGTTTGGTCATGAATTATTTTCCTATAAAAAATAAAAAATAAAAAATTATTTTATGTTTGGAAAATATTTTTCAGACCATTTTAAGAACACAACCAAACATTAAAAACTAAAATATTTTTCCGAAAAATGATTTCGGCACCGTCAAAACATTTTAGGTCGGAAAAAAAAAATGGAACCTTAAGAAACAGAAGCAAAATCAAGGAATGCAAAGTCAGTTCTTTTTTTGTGATTCATGAACATGGTCTTTTAATGCCTGAAATCAATCGGATTATTTAATAGTTCATCCACAACTTCAACTAGACCTTTTGCCAAACTTTTGAGTCCAATCCTTCATCAGCCATTATGTCATCTACCCTAAAATGGAAGTAACAACTATTTAATGCCTTTAACTTCAGAAAACTGATAAAACAGTTGCGTAGAGCTTACTACTCGTTCCGAGAGAGAAAAGAAAAAGTCAGAAAGAAAAGAAGGCACCAAAGGGTCAGATACAGAAGATTTAGGCTGCCAAACGTACATGCATTATCGTAATTAAAATAAGCTTGTTCTCTTTTTCATACCGAATTTATGGGGAGTTTCTTGTGAAGACCCATATCTTTCTGTTTCATTCTACTATAAGAAATTTTTATAAAGAACTTATTTTTTATTCATTTGCATTTCTAATAATATGCTTCTATATTAAGTAAAATATTATGACCGTACTTTTTATATTACTACTTTTCAAGGCCATTTAATTAGTGAATCTCATTGGAGGTTTCACACTTCTACTACGAAATGCCGGATTTTGAAATGCTCTCAAGAGAAGAGAGATTTTGAGAATGCCATCATTGCAGACACATAGAATAAGACAAAGTCTAGTTTGAAGGGAAACTCTTCAAACTCTCACTAAAAAATTAATATGGCTATATTTTTTAAAAGAAATTCTTCGTGTTCTTAATATGCATGTCAAATTTTATTCAAATTGATTGTTAATTACTATTCGATCCATAAACGTATTTTTATGCATAATTTAAGACCGCAAAAACTTAAAATTTAAACATTTAATTAATCGACATAACTATTAATTTTTTTATCTTCTTAAAATTTTACAAGATAAAGTTTGGAGAGAAACTTTATCTCATATAATATACTTCGTTCATTCATTCATTCATTAATGAGTTTTGCACACACCATCCCGTGTACGTACTTTTCAATTTGTTGGATGCTTCATCTTTTGCTATCATCATAGCAACAACGATTATGGGCACTTTAATTGTTGGATGTTTATTACTTTGTATCTTTTGCTGTCACCCTAGTCCATAGCGAAGGTTATGGGTTTATTAGTTGATCTATAAATGGTCTTATCGTTTGTCAATTTCATGATATAAAGTGGCATCAATATTTATGGTACTATAAATTTGTGGTAGGGTTTTCTGAATTCGGATATACTTGGATTTTGATTGATGGATGTGTTTTTTGGAGTGAGCATAAGTTGGATCGGAAACATTTGGGCCATTGTCACATATATATATAGACTTGACAAAATCCTAAATTGGAGAAAGTGGAGAAATTACCTCAAATTTGTATTCGACTTGGTTTTTTTTTTTTTTTTTTGTATGAATATTTGATATTCGACTTGGTTGTTTATTTACAGTTTCCACCTGTGATAATAATTGGTACTGATTATTAAATAAGCAATATGTTTTTTTTTTTTTTTTTTTTTTGATAAGATGGTATTTCTTATTCACTACGAAATATAATTTTAGTCTTATATTTGGACAATTCTGTAAAAGTTTTGATGACACCATCAAGTGTGTGAGTTGAGAGTTTGTTTATTATTTGAAGGAAAAAAATATTATTTGGTCCATATATTTGATAGCAGTTAATTTGATCTCTATTATTAAATCACAATTTTTCTTACACTATCTAGGTAACCAAACACGAAAACACAAATTAAATTTACTTATCTCCAACTCCTGTAAGCATATATATCAACTCAAGAAAAAAAAAAAAAAAAAAAAAAAAAACCTAGATTTAGACCCAGAATTGTAGCAAATTGAAAATAAAATGGACTAAATTGACTACAAGTTGAAAATAGTAGAGATCAATTTGACTTTTACCAAATTGTAGGGGCAAAATCGACTGTAAGTTAAAAATTGGATCAAATTGAATGCTACCAAAATATAGGGATCAAAATGGTATTTTTGGCTTGATTGTTTGAATTAAAGAATATTATAAAGTGTAAGAAGGTTTTGAGTTTATATTGGTGTTGCCAATATTTTTCTATTGGCCAAGAGACACGCAATAAGAATTTGAGATTTTGTTGTTGTTGTTGTAGGTAGTCCACCAGTCCCACACTACCACACATGAGATAATTACAATGAGAAATAAGGGTGTTCTCAAAATGTTGGCTAAGAATTTCGAACTCAAGGCTTCATTGATCTCATATGGCTCTTAGAATCATTAGACCTACCCGTTGAAGTTTATTCAAACTCATATATATTCACAAATAGGTGATATTTTTGTATTTTTCCCAAATTTTTGTGATATGTAGTTTTGGACATAAACTTAAGAGACAATTGGTCACATGACTTTTCTCATCAACTTGAAAGGTTTTCCACATAAGTCTTAGTACATATATGTGTGTGTGTATATATATTGTGTGTGTATTCTATTTGCTTTGGGGTTGAATTATGATCTTGGCTTAGAAATTTTTAGAAAAATTTAAATTCTTTAAATAATTTTGGGTTTTTTAAAATTTACACTAGACTAGTTGCAGCTCAATATGAATTAGGTTTCTTTAAATATTTGGATAGAAAATGGTCAAAAAATCTAAAGTATGGTATGATTAACTTATCGTTGCCTCGTAGTTCAATTAGTTGGCACATCTTAGTTTTTTTAATAAAGAGATTTAGGGTTCAAATCCCTCACCCCTAATTATCAAATTATAAAAAATAAAAAAATAAAAATTGATCACTAAGATATTAGTAATTAATGTTCCTCATTTAAATGATACTAGGATTTAGTTCATCATGGATGATGATTTATTGGTATAAAATATTTGGAGAGAACAAAAAAGACCCAAAAAATTAAAATTTTTTATTTAATTTTTTGCTAAATAAAAAAAGAGACGTGGTTTATTCCTGCTGAACCGCAGAATACATATGGGGCTTTAAACCCAAGTATGATAAAAATATGTATTCAACTTTCGGTTAATGGGCACTGGAGCTCAATTTCCATTCCCAAAGTAGTTATTTTCTTGTTTCTACTTTCTTAAACCTTCAAAGAGCATATTAGCATTCATCAGGAGTTCTAAAATAAATACTATTTTGACATGTCAAAAAGTTATTTATATGATATTATCTATTTTAACACACTATTTTACAATACATTTTACATCATATATTCTATTCTTTTACCAGTTTATTTATTTTTTTAATTTTTTTTTATGCTTCTTTTTTATTCTTCCCAAAGTTCAGTAAACTGAGTAAAGTGATAAAAGAGAAAAAAATGTTTGAATAATAATTAATTAATCCCAAATTCCAAACGGTCAAGAAGAGAGAAAATTTTGATTGAAAAAAAAAAAAAAAAAAAAACCAAATATTTATACAAACATCTTTCCATACAATGCTATTATTAGATTCTTACTGTAACAAATGCCAAATTTGACACATCTCATAAAAGTGATTTTTTTGTGTTTAGTGTGCTAAATGCTAAAAATTTAGCATTTAGCACACCTGATGTTAGTAAGTAGTACGTAGAGATGACTGAAAACACCTAAAGGAAATTACTATAACTATAGTAATCATCGATAATGTAGCTTTTATAGAATTCCTTGATTAAAGTTGCACACCCATCAATGGAGTGCTTCTTCAACTTGCGAAGGAAGACATGCTGTTGATCAACCTCTTTTATATTTTCTTACAAATTTAATTTGCTTTAGACTGTCAAACCACAAATCTGTCTCTTCTTTTGGTACTTCATCCCGGAATTGATTAACAAGATGTATGACATTTTCGGACTATAATCTTAGTTTGGTAGCTAGGTGGATGATGAAATTGTCAGTAGGTACACATGTCTATAAGCTATACTAATATAATGCAATATTTTGTAGTAATCACGCAAAAAAAAAAAATCAACCAACATCTTCTCGTTCTTTGTCAAGAAGGAAGTTTATGGTACCCATTGACACAAACTTACTTTTCCTTCTTTGCAGATGTCTCAATAATAATAATAATAATTTTTTTTTTACTTTCCAAATTGTACAATGCAAAGTAAGCATCAGAACTTGCACAGCTTTTTTTATTTTTTATTGGAAAGTGGTCTGATTTCATCAACCAAGAAAAGGAGTACAACAAAGTGGATTACAAGTTTCACAAGGAAGTGGATTAGCTACAGTCAGCTTGAACAAGATGTTGCACAACAGGGGGAGAAATCCCCTTCCAGACCTGTGAAACTTCAGCTCACCTAGCAAATTGGGTTAGCTCATGGACGACTCTGTTGTAGTCCCTTTTCAAGTGCCTAAAGCAAAATATGCGACCCTAATTTTAATAACAGCTATCACTTTTTTTTTTTTTTTTTGGGTGCTCCAATGACCTAGTGAAGGGTGTATATATAGATTAATCCTAAGGTTACTTACTTGCATTACAAGTAAGATTATGATTACTTTATTAGCATTAGACTGAAAAGTTTACAATCAACTAACAAAATTGTGGCAACTCATAAAATAATATCATTATATTTTGATTCACAAAACTAATTAATTTCCAACTAAACACTCCTAAATTGATTATAATTGAAATACCATGGTATAATTAAGTACTCCAAATTAAGTAGAAAAACTTGAAAAGAATTTACCATGCTACAAAATCCCAAAAAATCAAATCAAATTTGTCCAATGGTTCTACGCCAAAAAGCTTATGTACATCCTTTGATTGAATTAGAATCTCAATGCTTTCACAAAAACAAAGAAGAAAACACATCAACCATGTGCTCTTTCCTATGCCTAAAGAAACGACGTCCGGTTTCAATAAATAAGCTTTCTTGGGTGCCATTTTAAGACCCAACAAGATTGACATTCACTTTTGTTTCTCTTTTTCTAAAATCGGAAACTTGAAATTCCTGACTCTAAGCAAGCCACCATTGTTCAAACTCTAAGCAAGGGTGGGGTTGAATTCGGAGTACCCTTCTAATTATCTTTTGTATGGGGGGTGTGAAGATGAATTAATGCTTGAATGTCAGATCTGATCCAATTTCTTCATGTGAAAATGTTCTTCCTCATTTACTAACCATTGACAAAACTGACTCTCTTTGTGATAAATGCATAACTCCACCCTTTTCAATGTACATACAATTATTAGGACCTTTTTTTGGTACCTTTGTCTTGTTTTCTCTCACATTCTGGTCGTGGGAATTGAACCATAGTGTTAGGAAATAATGCACCCCTTGATCTTTTCAGTTAAAAGTTCTAACTTTTCTGCCTAGATGCCTTGGTGAGTTATATTCTTTTGGAAGAAGACAAATTGCTCAAATGAGATAAGATGGATTGGAAAACTATTCAAAATAAATCACACCTTTTGGGTCCATATTTTATTTGGTCTTTATCCGGTACTATCATGCATTTGTTCTTACAACTTTTTTTTTTCTTTGATTACAATTAATGTCTATGCATATATTTATTTATATATTTTTAAGAATGTTGTGAGATCTAGTTTACAATGGCACGTTGATGAATCTAGAGATGGCCATGGGTAGGGTATACCCATACCTGACCTAATTAATTTATCTATGTATACCTGATTACCTTACCTAATTAGTATCCATACTCAATTGTTACTCGATTTATTTAGCCATGGATATCCATACCCTACCTAAACCCGATTTCTATAAAATTACCAAATATGCTCAAAAACTACTAAAATGACCAAAATATCCTCAAAATCTCTAAAATGAGCAAAATACTCATGAAACCTCTAAAATTACCAAAATACCCCTGATATCTCTAAAATCGCCAATTATGCTCAAAAACCATTAAAATGACCAAAATATTCCTAAATCTCTAAAAATGAGCAAAATACTCATGAAACCTTAAAAAATGACCAAAATACTCCTGAAATCACCAAATATGTTCAAAAACCACTTAAAATTACCGAAATAGCCCCGAAAACCTAAAAAATGACCAAAGTACCCACAAAACCTATAAAATATCCAAAATATCCCCAAAACCTAAAATTTGACCGAAATACCCCCGAAATATAAAAATTACCAAAATACCCCCCTAAACCTAAAAGATGACAAAAATACATCTGAAACCTAAAATCTGACTGAAATACCCTCAAAACTTAAAAATTACCAAAATACCCCCTAAACATTAAAAAAAATGACTTAAATACCCCCGAAACCTTAAAAATGACTGAAATACTCCCGAAACTTATAAAATAACTAAAATACCCTAGAAACCTATAAAATGAAAAATATGCCCCTAAAACCTATATGATGATAAAAATACACCCTAAACCTAAAAAATGATCGAAATACCCTCAAACCCATAAAATGACCAAAATACCCCTAAACCTTTAAAATAACCAAAATACACCCAAAACCTCCAAAATGAAAAAAAAAAATAACCCCAAACCTCTAAAATTACCAAAAATACCCCGAAACCTATAAAACAACCAAAATAGCCCTAAACCTCTAAAACGATGAAAATACCTCCTCTCAATATCTAAAATGACCAAAATACCTTTGAAACCTTGAAAGTAACCAAAATACCCCTAAACTATAAGATGACCAAAATACACTTGAAACCTTTTAAATTACCAAAATAGAGGTTTGGGATATTTTGGATGTTTTGAGGGTATTTTCATCAACTTAGAGATTCTAAGAATATTTTAGTCATTTTGTAGGTTTTGAGGGAATTTTGGTAATTATTTAGGTTTCGGGGTTATTTTGGTCATTTTTTAGATTCTAAGGGTATTTCGGTCAGTTTTTAGGTTATGGTGGCATTTTTTCATTTTTTAGGTTTTAGGGATATTTCAGTAATTTTCAAAATTTAGGGCTATTTCGGTAATTTTCTAGGTTTTGGAGGTATTTTGGTAATTTTAAGGTTTGGGGGTATTTTGGTCATTTTTTAGGTTTGAAGGTATTTTGGCCACTTTTTAGGTTTTGGGAGTATTTCGGTTATTTTTTAAGCTTTGGGGGTATTTAAGTCATTTTTTAGGTTTCGAGGCTATTTCAGTCACTTTTTAGGTTTAGGGTGTATTTTTATCATCTTATATGTTTTTGGGGCATTATTGTCATTTTATAGGTTTCGGTGGTATTTTGGTCATTTTTTAGGTTTCGGGAGTATTTCAGTCATTTTATAAGTTTAGGAGGATATTTTGGTCATTTTTTAGGTTTAGGGGGTATTTTGGCAATTTTTAGTTTTTGGGGGGTATTTTGGTTATTTTAAAGGTTTCAAGGGTATTTTGGTAATTTTTATGTTTAGGGGTATTTCGGTCATTTTTTAGGTTTAGGGGGGTATTTTGGTAATTTTTAGGTTTCGGGGGTATTTCAGTCATTTTTTAGATTTAGGGTGCATTTCAGCAATTTTAGAAGATTTTAGGAGTACTTTAGTCATTTTTAAGTTTTACGAGCAATTTGGTAATTTTGATTTTTGGGTGGATTGAAGTTTATCCATAATAATTTGGTTGAGTTGGGCTTAGGTTAGATTTAATTAGTTAAATGGGTAATAATGAGTAATATCCAAACCTTACCAAAAATTTTTGGGTAATATCCAAACTCTACCCAATTGTCTTCTACCCATTAAGAACTAGGTATTACCCAAAATATTTGGATTAGGTAACGTTGGATACCCATTATCCAATGGGTATGGCCATCCCTGAATGAATCAACCGAATTTCTTGACTAAGTAGATTCCTTAGTAAGCCACTTTTTTGGATTTCAATTCAACAACCATTGCTGCAAAGTGTACTCTTGTAGATTAGATTTTCATACCCCCTATATAATTACATTGATTATATGAAGGATGGTCCTAGCTAGTCCATAACTATAAGCCCTTGCTGAAATATGCAAACAGTACATGTACATTCACATGCGGTTCAATAAATGACTTCTTGCATTTCCCTATGATACTTTCCTGACCATCAATTAATTTAAGGGATGTGTATTATTCATGAACTCACACAATTGAATCAATTTTTTAAACACACATTTTTAAAAGGTTTCGTTCCAAGAATATTTGTATGTAAGCATATATCATTTATGGCTGTAAGCCATTCCTCGAAAGTCTGTGGTTTTCATGCCTCAATTGGAAAGTTTTGTCGCAGAGAATAGCCAATAATATCCATTAGAAGTACCACCATGGTAATTATGCTTGCTTGTGATCCAAATTAGACATAAAACGTGCGTAATAAAAACACACGCGCACCAGACTTGGCACACTCATGCATGGACATATGGTTCCATACAATTAATATATCCATGCATGACTGTAATGTTACATCATGGGTTTTTGGGAACACACAAGTAGTGAAACCCTAAAATGATTGCTTTGTGCATGCGCAAGTGGAGAACAACAAGAATTATGACATGGATACAAAGAGATCTAGGTGTATTGCACATGAAAACAAAAGATGACCTAAGAGACTTGGCCCACCTTCTGATGCAGATTGGATGGTGTGATGCAATTTGATGTTTCCAAGTTTTTACTTTCTGAACGGTAGGTGTAAATGTATAATGATGAACCGGTTCCTCAAAGAAAGAAAGAAAGAAAGAAAGAAAGTATCATGATGAACAAAGCTACATTCTGAATCAGAAAGATAAAAACAGAACTTAAAACTTGTGGGTTTTCATTTAATTTGGGTTATGAATTATATACAGTTATATAACATGGAGTTCATTCCCCCCCCCCCCCCCCCCCCCCCCCCTCTCTCTCTCTCTCACAAAAGAGTTTTTTATTTTATTTAATAATTTGATAATTACAACAATAAGGAAGAGAGCATTTAAATTTTGGATGTTTTCGTTAAAAATGGCAGTTGAGTTATAAGTTTTTTAACGAGGAAAAGAAGAATTAAAGGGGGAAGAAGAGGCTCATTGTGTGATAGCAAAAGTGCCTATACCACTATTGTGCAATAGCACCCAAGGATTTGAACAAACAATAACAAAGGCAAATAAGTTAATAATCATACATACAGAGAACATAAGAATTATGTGGTGCAACAAACAACATAGCTCCATGAAGAGATATATAGAGTTGAAGTCCACTATACTCAATAAGGATTACAATGCTTAATCTCTCTTACAAAGCTCTCATAATGTGTATTCTTTCAACCTTAAAAGAACTATCAAATTATGCTTTTTTTTAAGACTTTTCTCCTCTCTCAAAAGAATTTCTTCTTCTAAGAGTCATCTCTTCTCCTAGGAGAACTCTTCTCTTATTCTTACATGGGAGGATCATTGGGTCAAGGCCACTAGCCCTTTACTATGCTTGCTATATATATATATATATATATATATGGGTTGAGTTCAAATTACACTTAGTGTAATTTTATGCAATGTTATACCACTCAAAACTTTTTAATTAGATATGAATTTTGACAAATTCACCGTAAAATTACATAATCTTCGTATATTCTCCATGCTTGAATTTTAAAGTGATCGAAGATTAATAGTCATGTCATCTATTAATTGTTTAAATTCAAGTTTTTGTAATTTAAAATAATGCATAAAAGATGAGTTATGGATCGAAAGGTAAATTAAGTCTAATTGACATGCATGTTAAGAACATATAGACAATTCAACGATTAGATTTTTAAAATATGAATTCAATAACAAATTATTGGGTGGTGTAATATTGCTTAGAGTTACACGAAGTGTAACTTGAACCCAACCTAATATATATATACACACACACACACACACAAGGGTATTAGTTACTTTTTTTTTTTTTTTTTTTAACAAGGAATAGATTTTCTTTTCACATGGAGAAAACTCTAAAAAAGCAACTGAGTCAACTTTTCTTTCACTCCAAGAAGAGCCAAATAGGAATTTGAGACTATTTCAATAAATCTCCACCTTTACAGATTCCATCAATCTTCCTTCTTAGTTGTGACAAATCCACCTTAATCCAAGTATGCTTTTCTCAAGCAAGATAATCATCGTTTGCATAGCCAACCTCATGTGTGCTGATATTGATCAATTACAACTTGTATAAAACCTAATACCATTTGTTGTGCAATAGCACTCAAGGATTAATTTGAACAAATAATAGTAAAGGTATAAAGAAATCAAAAAGCACACGTATACACATGAATTTACGTGGCTTAAAAAATAGTCTATGTGGAGAGAGAGAGAGAGAGAGAGAGTGTGTGTGTGTGTCCACTACTTAATAAGGATTACAATTATCAACCTCTCTTACATAGCTCTCATCATGGATTTTCAACACTAAAAGAAATATCAAATTACTCTTCTTCTAAGAGTCTTCTCCTGTTCTTATATGAAGGATCTTTTCACCAAAGCCACCAAACTCTTTATATACTGATATAAGCCTTCAAATTTTATTCCTTGGGAGACAAGGAATATTAATCTCTTATTTGATAATGAATACATTATTTCTTTAATAATGAATAGACTTTCCTTTCACAAAGAAAACACAAAAAAGAAAAAAGTATTTTTTTTTAGGAGAAAAAAAAAAGTAATTGAGTCAACTTTCCTTCCATATCAAGAAAAGCTAAATAGAAATAAATTTTTTTTTTTTTTTTTAAAGAATGAAATGGAATGGATAATTCATTAAAAAAAAATATGGATCGAACGTAAAAAAAACATAGTGTATTTTTCTCTATTATGCTTGGAAGTTTATAAAAGAGCAAATGGAAATGAAATAACTATATAGTTTTTACTATTATACCATTCACTTTTACACTCTTAAAATTAAGATAAAAATGGGATTTCACGTCTACTTCATTATAGGAATGACTGAATGAGTGTTCCATTCACTTTTGAGAGAAATTCTTAGAAAATAATGGAATGGAATGAGCATTCCCTAAAACCTATTCTACTCCTTTCTATCAAACTTTCAAACAAAAGAATAGATGAAATACTATTAAAAAAATAAAAATAAAACTTTTTTCAATCCACTCCATTCCATTTTTTCCTCCTCTTGGGTAAGTAATGCATTAACAAACAATTGACTAATTAAACCAATCCATCCAAAAAAGGAAAACTAAACCAATCAATAATAAAGTGGGGGTAGTGCATATATATTACTATGGAAAATGACTTTCAAATCATTCAATTCTCATGAAAAGACCCAACCAATTATTCACACTTCCAGACAAAAGAGAAACTATATTCCGTTCCAGTTGTACTTATTACTCCTTTCATATCCTCAGTTATTTAACCTTATTCTCTTCAGCTTCAGTTATTGAATTGCTTAATTCAGTCTAGGTGTTAATCCAAACGACACCAACTTTTATATCTTAGATATGCAGTAATTAAAAGTTAGTACTAATACTAATTAATAATGATCATGAAGAATTCTTCGTATCAAGCTAGTCTTATATTTTTTATTTTTTATTTAATTACAGCTAAAAGTTTCTCTCTCTCTCGTAATAATAATCTTACATCATGTTTAATGTGACTGCAATTAGAAGTTTTGCAGTGTAAACTCTATGCAATCAATTAACTAAAGGTTCATTCCAGTAGCTCAAGTTTAGCTTTTTTGTTTAATCTATGCCAGTTTAATGCACTTTAATCCAGAATTTAAATCAAGTGCCTTTCGTAATTATGTGAATTCAGCTTCTTCTTTTTTCAAAGATCTGTAGATTAAAGTACACGACACTCCCTCGATTAATTATATGATGGTGCACTAGTTTCTAATTACAGAAGGTCGAGAGTGACTTATCAAGCAACTTGCATATTGATATTTCTTTTATTATGCATGATTTATCCAAATCCACCTCGTATAATTAATGATTTCTAATTGACTTGACCTTGCTTTTCTATGCCTTGTTCTACAATAACACGGATCATTAAGTTCAACATCATGATAACATGCTGGATTAAATTACATGCCACCAAAAAAAAAAAGTGTATTAATTTGTTTCCAGTAATTGATGGATTCAAATTCTATAAATCTTCCTAGTATATCAAACCCCTATTTTTATCCTTCAATAAAAGTTACAGGCATTATAAGTGAGTTTCCTATCATTATAGGTTTGCATTAAGAATAAGTATTAAATCATATATGTTTGCACTAGTGATAGATGAGTTCACTCGATCGATTTAGGAGTAGTACTGTATAATTGTAGATACCTATTAAGTTAAAGAAATTTTTACAATATTGTTCTAAGAGCAACTATGCTCTATGTTGAATGCTGAGTAATTAAGAAGAAACATGTTCATAATAAATGACTATAATGGAAATGAGAATGTTAAAATTGATAAGTAGAATTGTAAGAAGAAATATGATTTGAAATGAAAATTTTCTAAAAGATAGGCGTGGCCCTCTATATATTGATGAAGATGCTGGAGAGTCAGTACTTGATAAGATATATGGTTATATATATAGGAGAGCATCTAATGCCCTAGGGAGAAAGAGTGTTTAAGTTGAGGGAATAAAAAAAGATAGAGGAAGACCTAAGATAAAATTAGTAGTAGTTAAAAAGAAGACATGTTAATTAAGAAGGCAATATAAAAAATGATTTTAGATAGAATAGAATAATGAAAAAAAAAATTATATATTTGACTTTGATTAGATTGATAAGGATTCATAACGGACCACAAAATTTTGGTACTAAAATTTGTTATTGTTGAAATCTTCATGTCTAAAAACGTTTCTCATAGTGATTTTCATCATCTCAAACCTAGGCATCAAAGGCTTTTATTTCCCGCAAGAGAAGCTATGTAGGCTTATGAAGATCATCTTTTGGTTTACTCCAACGTGGGGGAGGAGAGTAGGGTTTTCAACATTTTATTTCTCCTCTTTAAAGGGTGAGTGGAAAGTGTGGGGGATGCTTAGATGATTTAAAACTTAAGAGCAATAACAAGAAGAAGTGAGTTAATATAATATTAAGTAGTTCTTTCTAATTAAAGGAGATCTCTTAGGTTGAATTTAGGGAAATTAAAATGGATTTCGTGAAGAAGTGGATAATCCTATTGCAAAGCCTCTCTTGCATATAGATTATTAAAAAAAAAAAAAATCATTACACATTTATGGAGATAAATATGCTAAATTGTCTCTAATACAAAGTGGTAATTTTAAAGAAGCCAACCAACTTTCACTGTCTCCCAAGAAACACCATAGAATCAAACATTGAATGAAAAAGCAGCAAAGTAATCATATCAAGGACTGAGAAGATATACAAAGTTTTCAAACCATTTAAAAAATAATAAGTAATGGGTAAACTGGCTTCTTTTCAATCTTTTTTTTTTTTTTTTTCCTTAAACCTTTCTGCATCATACATTCAACCCTTTCGTTAACAATCTGCCCCAAATCACTCTCTCTCTCATGAAGCTTCTTTAAAAGTACAAAGATACCTAAGAGGTTTTTCCTTCACCACCCACCAAACCCTTCATCTTATGGTTATTTTACAGACACATGGTTTCTTTTATGTGTCATAACTTATATAATTAGTCAGAACCAAGAACCCTTCCTCTCTCTCTCTCTACTGAAAAGAAAACCCTCTTACGCCATGGACAACATAAACCACCATAATAAGCTCATAGACAACAGTTGGAATCTTGACCTTGCTATAGAAGAACCCATCCACCATCATCACCAAATTTCCTTTGATTCCTTTTGGCCAAACCACTCTCTTCAAACCCATCAATTCCCATCCTCATCATCATCCAACCATATTATTCCCACTACAAATAATGTATTTTCTGACCCCATTGGGAGCCAAATGGAAGTAGAACTAGAAGAAGAAGAAGACCCAGAAGAAGAGCTCGGCGCCATGAAGGAAATGATGTACAAGATTGCAGCTATGCAGCCAGTGGACATTGATCCAGCCACAATCCGAAAGCCAAAAAGGCGAAACGTTCGGATTAGTGATGATCCTCAGAGCGTGGCCGCGCGTCACAGAAGGGAAAGGATAAGCGAGAAAATTCGAATCCTTCAAAGACTTGTCCCAGGTGGTACTAAAATGGACACAGCTTCTATGTTAGATGAAGCAATTCGCTATGTCAAGTTCTTGAAGAAACAAATCCGTTTGTTACAATCAACTCAGAATCCACAATGCATGGAAGCTCCTATGGGAAACTTAGTCCATGGAGTTTGGCCATTTACACCCAATAAACCTCATGGCTCCACTTCCATGGACCCTCAAGCTGGAACTACAGGATTCACCTATATAAACAATGGGAGCAACCAGCTGGGAGAAACCTAGCTGCTAGCTAGAGAACTAGCTTGGCATTAAGAGGTAATTAGCTAGTGATTAGTGGCTAATGATTGTGTTCTAATTGTAATAAGGAAGTGTGCATATGGTGATGAATTTTGTGTAAGAAAGAAAGTGATATATAATTTTAGGGTCATGTGGAGAACAAAAGTTGTTAGGATATTGTTGACTAAAGGCTGTGGAATAATCATAACAGTTAGCTAGACTTACGTACAACCATTTATATAATATAGAATAAGGCCTATGGAGTGTGAAAGTTGGCCGGAAAGTTTGTTTGGCCGACTCTCTTCCGGGAATAAAACAGTGACGTTATATACAATTGAATATGATTATACACTTCTCTCTCTATATATATATGTGTGTGTGTGTGTGTATTTTAAGTGTGTTTATCATATTGATGAGTTATAATTGTCTTCAAATTTTGAGATTAAGATTCAATTGTTGTTGTTTTGAAAAGTTTATAAAGATGGACACACACTATATGTATGTATTTTAAGTGTATGTTTAAGCATATAATCTTGATTAGTCTCTTGTTAATTTATAATTGTCTTAAAATTTTGGAATTGAGACTTAATTTTTGTTGTCCTGAAAAGTATACAAATATGAATATATCTGGTACTCTATGTGTGTGTGTCATATGCAAATAGGTCGGCAATAATGAATGTGCACATGCGTTTGGCATGTGTGTATGAGATGGATATAGGAAAGGGGGATAGCAATTAAAATTATTGCAGATCGAAATGATTGTTTTGGTCTAGTGAAAGATAACCCTAAAAGTCTTAAAAGTGAAAACCCTAGAGGCTCACATGCTACTGAACCTTAAAAAAAATTTCTTTCTTTTTGCAAGATTACGTAGTTTAAGGTTGCAAAAGCTCTTGTGTGCAGCATACAACCTTTTATGCTAGATTGAGCAGACCTAGTCTTGCAGATGGTATGGAGAATTGAGGCGAGCAGCAGCGTAGGAAATTGATTGCTGATAGTCTCAAGACTGTCTTGAGTGCTCAAGTTTTCTCTAGTACGTCTATATATCTATAATGATATTAAGGTTGAAATAGCTACAAAGATTTTAATTTTCATGAAGGTTAACTGATAATAATGAAACCATGCATTGATGCATATAATATGATTGATACAAGAGAAGTTTTCATGCAAAAAGGCCCTAGTTACCCTGATCAGATACAGATTTCATTTTTTAGGTGATGTGTTCCCATTAGTCAAAATTATTTTCTTTTTATTCTGGATGAGTACAAGAAGTTATTTCATGATTCAAAGTATGAGTTTGCACTACATTGACTGATTGGCTAACAGTTTCAAAGACCTTCATCAAATAAGTAGCTATTTGCTGGTGAACTTTGAAATCATGTTAATCCACTATATATGGTAGTTTAAAGGTGTTGCTAGAAGGGTGTTATATGTATTGTATTTGTTGTCTATGAGGTTTTATAAGTAACGAGGTTAAGTTGGCCATATTCAAATACATTATAAATGCATATTGAAAATTCATTACTGTTAGCTATAGCCCAAGGATTAACATTCAAGAAAATCTTATAATTGTGAGGGCATTGCCCAGGCATATGTTGAGTCTCCAATTAGACGTATATAATTAATCTAGTTCGCAGGTACACACACACACACCAAAAAAAAAAAAAAAACTAGTTGAAGCTATATATATATATATATATATATATATATATATATATCATTTTTAGGTATATCATGGATATGTGAGAATTATCCTCACAGGGATGCATCCTAGCTAGCTACTTCTATGCCTTCGAGACTTCGCTTCTTGATTAATATGAGAAAATCCGTAGAAGCCCAAATTCAACTAATTAACTTCAAGCTTACAAATTTTTTTACCAAAAATAGGAGGATTGACAAGTGACACGCTTATTGATTGAGAAAAAGAACACAAAAATCTAAAATGAGAGTTTTAAAATTCTCAAACTTCGATATATAGTGGGTGACTTTCTGTGTGAATGGCACACCAAGAAAATTTTAGATCTTGAAAAGAAATATTTTGATAAAATGAAGTAATTGATAGACTTTTAAGTTTTAAGTCTTCACGTAATGTTTTCTTAATTAACTTGAGAGGATAAGGCTTGTAGCACTTAATTTTTGGATGGCATAAAGATTAATTATATTATATATAAACTCTAGAAAAATGAAGAGTAAATTCTTCTTCTTCTTCTTTTACCCTCACATTAGTAACTGACTTAGCCAGGATTATTCAGATTGCTTGTATTGACTAAAATAGAAAGTAAGACATTTAAAAAAAAAAAAAAATCTAAAGATGGAAACATGACCCATTAATTTGTAGTACAGACTTTTCTTAAAACTCTTTATATTTTCCCTCGATTATATAGAAAGAACTTGATCCAAACTATTGATATCGTTGTAGCTTTTTTGACAATGGATAGCTTAGAAGAGCATGATGAAAACATGACAAAGAGCATATAGGTTGTAGATCTCACCTTTTCATGCCCACCCATTAGATTTAGATGCCACACGTTAGGGAAACAAAATTTTTATTAGTAAATTACAATTTTGCCCCTTAAAAGTTTGAGGTTGATTTTATTATACGGTCCTTGAGGTTTTTTTATTTTGGTACATCAAATTTAATTCCGTTTTCAAAAGGATCTTTCTGTTCATCTACATTAGTGAGCTTGCTGTCAAGTGTCAAGTACCAAATAAGCTCCTAGACATCTGGACATGTCACCTATTTATCGCCTAGTTGGCCTAACTTGCCAATCATCCAACTAATTAACATTTTATTTTTGAAGGAAGACATAAATATTAAAAAAAAGAAAAAAAAAAAGAAAGACAATGCCATATCAAAGTGTAGAGTTCCACCACTTGGAAAATTGACCTTGATCTAATTGGTAATCACTACATACTCATACCCACATTCAAAAGACCCCACCCATAATCTTCATCGCCAAGATGTAATATACATACATACATACATATATATATATATATATATATAAACATCCAAAATAATTCAAGTTTAATCCATATTAAATTCATCTTAGAACCAAACATAACCTATCTTACACTGGTTCCTAGCTAATTAAACACCCTAAAATCCAAAAAACAGCCTCTCTCACTCCCTCCCACGGCCAATATCCATTGTTATTAAATGTCATAAAGCAATTTCTATTGGAGAAAAATAAATAAAACCCTAATAGTTATTTAAAATTTTTAAGAATATTCCAAACCTAGCTCTCAACAATAATATTCCTTTCCTTATTATTATTATTATTATTATTTTCTCAATCTCTCACTTTCCCATTGTCACTTCTCTCTCTTCTCTCAAGCTCACCTCTTGACTTGTCCATCACAACGTTACTTTTAAAGAGTGCCACCATGAGGTGGTGGGGGCATTACACTGACAGAGCCAATATTGATCGAGGTGATGACGTAGTCAAGCATCCGTGTTTGATGGTGGTTCTTGGGTTGAATCGAATATAGGTTCGATGGCAGTGCTTAAGGCTTGGCAATCGACAATGAATCCATTTTAGGTGGATTCTTCATTAGTGGCAATTTGGGCTATCAAGTGAGATATATGGTTTAGAGTAAGTTTTGGCTATGTGTTTATGGGTTTTGGTTGGATTGAGTGTCTTGGGTTAATGGAACATACGTATATGTGTGTCTCTGGTAGAGCTCGACTCTTGCAAACTTTGCACTTATGTTTCTTTCCTTTTGGCGTACGTCCTCCTTTGGTCCAAAAAAAAAAAGGATTGGGCATTGATTTAAATGCATAATATTCACGGTTATGATTAGGGTTATAAATAAATCAAGTTGTTTATAAACAACTGTGACTTAATTTGATAAAGAGCTTGTTAATATTTATTTATTTATAAATAAGTCTAGTTTAATCCTTAGTTTTAAACTTGTTTAATAAACAAATCAAACCCAAGGAACCAAAAAAAAAAAATCATAAACAAACTTGTGAAAAATAGAGCTTGATAAAAAAAAAATTAAAAAAAAAAAAAAAAAAAGTTAAGCCTATATGGACTCATTTATGGACTTGGTAAGTAAATTCATATTTTACTAAGTCTTTAATCAATTGGTAATTAAGACACTCATCTAAATCAAAATGGACTTCATAATATACTTGTACTAGATCTCAAATTTAAGAACTTAGTATTAAGCTCAAGGTTTTAGACTTTTGATGTGCTCGAGTTCAAATATTGTTCCTAAGCTAGTATTAATTGTTTTTACTAGTTAATTAAAGCCCGTATGTTATGGTATAATACACATCCCTCTATCAAATTTTAAAAAATAAAATAAAGTAAAAACTCACGTCTCACGTTTCTTTTTCAATTGTACGGATATATACGAGTTTATATATTAGATGAAAAGTAACATTCACGTTAATTCGACAATATACAGAACGTTCAATTGATAAAAAAGAAAAAAAAGATGGTATAGATAAATGTTAAAAGAGATAAAACAATATAGATAAATGTTTTTAAGAAGTCTAAACATACATGTAAACGGACAAAAATTGTACTCTATATGATGATGCCAAAATCGTCAGTTGGGTCACTCGTCCAATCCGGAGCTCTTGACGATCTTGTAGGACCTGCAAAATAAAGGAGGTACTGATCGAAGAGGCCACCGGATTGTGCCCGGTGGGAGAGCCTTCGATGCTTAAGTTAGTACCAACCCATATTTGTTGTATATAAACAGTGTTTTATAGTAATTTTTGACGTCCCTTAGCAAATGGACAAATTGTCCCTTTTATAGGTGACTTAAGTAGCTGTTGGACATAAATAAGGGTGATTATTATCATAATTGTAACGTTCTTTGTCTTGATGAGAGGGTTTAAGGCCTTTGATGATCGTTATTGAATGTTTTGGGTGGTTACTCATCTATCTTTGATGGTCTACTAATGACGCAATGATCGTCCATTAAGATGGACGACTTTAATAATTTTTATGGACTCATCAATTGCCCCCCATTCCCAAGTTCGATTTTGCTTTGTGCTAGTCAGGCTTTGGGAATATTCTCGACTTGTTTAGATTCATACTTCTTTTTCTTCAACTACTTTCTTCTTCAAGAACAGTAGTATTTTTGTGACGACTTCTTAGTATTTGCCTTTTGAATGTCTTTTTGGACGTTCAAGGGATTATAGCTTGATCTTGAAAGTGAGCTAATTTCTTTGGACGATCATTTTTTTATCACTGCTGAAGAGTAAGGTAATTTCTTTGGACGACCATTTTTTATCACTGCTGAGGAGCAAGGTGATTTCTTTGGATGACCATTTTTTATCACTGTTGAAGAGCGAGGTGATTTCTTTAGACGATCATTTTTTATCACTGCTGAGGAGCGAGGTGATTTTTTTGGACGACCATTTTTTATCACTTCGATGCTTCTTCTTTCATCCATTTCCTAGTTGTCACGTTTGATATTCTTGATTTGCGTGTGACTTGCGTTTGTGTGAGAATCCTTGTCTGCTTACACTTATCTAAGGGTATTTAGTCACTTAGCCACTTTTAGGTGACTTACATCCAGTTACGGAGCTTCGTCAATTAGACTTCGTCAGCAATTTACATCAGTCTAGCGGAATCTTGTCCTTTTTTTTTTTTTTTTTTGGTGACTTAAATCCATTTAAGGAATCTTGTCACTTAGGTTTCGTTAGTGATTTACATCCATCTTGGCGGAATCTTATCACTTAGCCATTTTTTGGTAACTTACATCCATTTAAGGAATCTTGTCACTTAGGCTTCGTCAGTGATTTACATCCGTCTTGGCGGAATCTTATCACTTAGCTATTTTTTTGTGACTTACATCCACTTAAGGAATCTAGTCACTTAGACTTCGTCAGTGATTTACATCTGTCTTGGCGGAATCTTATCACTTAGCCATTTTTTGGTGACTTACATCCATTTAAGGAATCTTGTCACTTGGGTCTCGTCAGTGATTTACATCCGTCTTGGCGGAATCTTATCACTTAGCCATTTTTTGGTGACTCACATCCATTTAAGGAATCTTGTCACTTGTTGCTAGAAAGATTCCTTGACACTATGTCGTTTTAGACCTTCTTGAGGCCATGTTAATATCTGCATTAAGTTGCACATGCACTTGCCAAGACTTGGTTAGACAAGAATTTTAGAACAATTCATATATAAATAATAAGTTACCAATAGCCTAGGTGGGTCTTTTTGTTATTTTCTTGTAATCCTAGAGTTTTACCTCTTTTGTGATGTGTCTAGTAGCACATACATTTTTGCATGAAATCTTCCTAGGTGTAAATTTTTATAGACAAATATAAAAGAGACAGAGGTAAATGTGTTATCTTAAATGACGACATTATTTTGTCACATACCTCAATCTTTTTATGGTGGGATCCTCTTGACAAGCTCTTCTCTTTTCAAGATTTTTTTTTTTTTTTTTTTAAGCTCAACATGATACTTCATGTCTAAGGCCTAGATCTTTTTTGCTTCAATTTTTTGAAGGTGTAAAAACTAGGTCACATTGTTGCCCCCATTCAAACATGAAAAGGGTAGTTCTCGTTTGTTGACAACTATAGGAGTGGTCTATCATGATTGGAACCCTTTTTTTTTTTTTTTTTTTTTGCGTGCTTTGATGACTATGGTCATTGCTGTTTGTAATAGCAATTTCCTCTTCCTTCTTCTTTAATTGAACGCTCAAGTCACTTCACTAATGCTAGTTGCATTTTGTTAGGAATGAAAATGTACAAATATGCAATTGCTTGCTATACAATTATGGATGTCAGTTGATGAAGTGTATTCCATATGAATCATAGAGAAGTATTCTGTGATATATAAAAATTGAAGCTATTTAACTATATGCTTGTTTTAAACTGAGCTTTGTTAGGTGCTTGCAGCGTATATAATTTTGAAAGCATTTTAAAAAGATTTTGGTGAGTTGACAGAGACAATAGGAATTTATTGAGACTTAAACTCATGAACATATTGTGAACACGATCATCTAACATTTTAAGTCTAGGAGACTTAATAGAATTTCTCAGATTCATGATGATGGAACATATGCTACTAATAATATAGTCATATTAGCTAGCCGTGATAATTGTAACAATTTTATAGAAATATTTTCAACATGATTTATATGTACATATTTGTAGATAATCATGCAAGCTTAATATGCACTTAATTCTAATAAGATAATATTTGGCATGGCTAATTAAAAAGGAAGAAATAAATGAGTTACCTCGACTAGAAACCTTAAATTACGATACTATTGTGTACATCCTTGATCTTTTCATTGTTGTAGCCTTCTTGACAAGTTTTAAGATCTCTTTTGTTAAGCTTAATATGCTACTTTCATGTTTAAGGCTTGGACCTTTTTTGCTTCATTCTTTTAAAGGTGCAAGGACTAGGGCACGTTGACCGTTCACGGTTATATTTCCTTCCTTTAGGGACAAAAGCTATCCCAGGGGCTTCTTCCTTCATCGTTTGATGACGACCATTGAAATGACCGTTGCTTTTTGTCTCTTTGTTGAGACAGTGGCCTAGTTGGCCAATTTCTTTTCTTATCATTCCTAGGCTATTTACTTGACTGTTATGATCGACTGTCTAAAGTCCTGTCATTCTGCAATTTATACATGTACTTGCAAAGTGTTTCACTAAACACTTGTCATATGAGTAAAGAGACCACTGATAAGATTTTATAGGGTCAAGATTGGCATGTGCATAAGATAAGATTCTTCTAGACACATGCCTAATTGGTTATGCAAATACTACAATTTAAAAAGAGTACTTATGCTTGATACATGATCTATCATCATACTTTCACATTCAATAAATATTCAAGCTAAAGTTTTAACACCATGTCTCTTACATATCATTGTGTGAGTCATATAGCATACTGATATAGCATTTTTTTTTTTTTTAAAGAAAGATATATTCATGATGCTATGGAAAGACTCTAGGCTTTTCCATGATTTTTGGCCTTGGTACAAAATTACCTTATAGCAGTGTCAACAATTATATATAGATAGAGATAGGGTGGTATGATGCTATCATGTCACATACCTTTGATCTCCTTTTTAGCAAGCTCTTCTTGATGAGTTCTCATTCTTAATCCTGTGGACTTGAGAGTATATGTACAGTCGAGATAGTCTAGATACTCTAGTCTAGTTGTTGTACTACATGTATTCTTGCTGCGTAAAACATTAGGCTTGGAGCAACATTGTCAAGTAAGAAATCACAAATAATATTAAGACAAATGTATAAAATTTGTTGTGGCTTGGGCCCAGAGGCATTATGACTTTTCAGATGAAGTCATTTAAGCAGTGAAAATATCTCTTAGAAAAAGTGAAATCACAATTTCTTGGTAAGATTCAGATTTGATATTGCCCAAATATCACAATTTTTTGTTTCTAATACACAGTGATGTAAATTTTGTTTTTTACATAAATGTATAATTTTTCTGACCTCTTTATCAGTTGGTCATATTCTTAGACCGTATATCATCAACATAGAAAATCCATGGTGTTGCAGTCAACATTATTATTTTATAATTGTTATCATATCCTCTTCTGTGTGGATGTTTTTAGGTGACTGCTGCTATATTAGTTTTTTTTATTATTATTGTATATATAATGCTTATGCGAGACTTGTATCTCATGTATAATAGATCTATTTAAACCTACGTAAATCATACATAAATCATGAAAGTTTTCACAAGGTGCAGTTGTAGCGGAAAACTAGTATATTCATTGTCATTGGCTTCTACCTACCTAATATTGATTAGGTTTGGCCAAGCTCATTGGACTTTCTTTTGTGTCCAAATATAGTGTTTTTAAACTTGGTAAGATAAAATCTGACATTAGCTTCTTTAGTGTCTAAACTCTAAAATCATAATATAATTTCGGTAAGACAAAAAAAACTTTGGCAAGGCAATAATACTAGATTTCACCTTTCCTATTTTAGCATGACATATTAGGAAAGAAGAGCGGTGATAAAGCATCTCTGTATTTTTCTTTACTAACCAATATGAAGTTTTCAACTTTATCTGATATCTAGTGTAGTATTCTTGAAAATAGCTAACACATTTGACTGACTGCTCTAAGGAGTGTTTATAAAATTAACTTTCATTAGGAAAGTAACTGTAGAACATATATTTACTAACTTTCATTGTCCAAAAATTCTTTGGAATTCTTACATTTAATTTTAAAATTCTAAAATGGCAACCCAATAACTTTTAATGCCTTCCAAATCTTGAAAGGCATTAAGGTTTGACTTCACATATTTAACGTCCAAAATTACAATATATAATTTTGGTAAGATGGTAGATTTTTGGCTTCATTTTTCTTTAATACTAATTTTATCTTTAAATTTGGTAGAATAACGAAAGTTAAGAGCCTTTACCTTAAATGGTCCTTATACTTAAATACTGTAGCACTGCAAATTCGTAACCTTAAACGACAATCTTAACATAAGCATTATTATAAAATAAGGTGCATGAGAGGTAGGCGTTGGGTGTATTAACTGATGGGCCACTAGGTAGATATAATCATCACAGAAACTCATTTACCATGTAAAGAAGATATCATAGTTTGTAACCGAAGTAATATCTCATGTTTTTTTTAATATTTGCTTTCAGTCTATATTGGTCAAAGGCTGGTTAATGATTCATTTCAAATGACATAAGAAACAATAACTTGAAATTGGTGAATATGATAAGCATGAAAGGCACATGGTGATATGTGGTGCTAGTGGATAACAAAAGGCTTGGCCACGTGGGTCATCCACCATCTTATTATCACTTTAGCCTCATAAGTATGACACATGGGCTTCAGGATTGCCCCATCTTTTGATGGATGGCCTAGACTAGCTAACATGAGCAATTGAGTTATTAGATAACATACCAGGCACCAAGCGAGTCTGAAGAAAACCATGAAAATTTATCCATTTTGCATCCTTTCTTGTCTAGCCCCCTCCTTTACCATTTTGACACTCCTAGTGACGTGAAATGATCACGAGGTATGATTGAAGAAAATTTCAACTTAGATTGGGGGCAGCACGGAGAAGTGGGGCACAAGGAGCCCGTTGTTGTTACAGACGATGAGCGAGATTTTTTTTTTTTTTTTGGGAGTGTTTGCAGTAGTGAGGCTTGTCTCGATCCAGCCATAGATTTTTGAGGATAGCTGGTGGTCTCGTTGCAATGGCCATGGACATATCTATGGATCAGTTAATTGAGATCGTTCGTTGGAGTGGCTGTCGTCACTTTTTTTGTCTATTGACGTGTGTATATGCATTTTTTGTCAGTAGTTTAGGACAAGCATTTTCAGCATCCGTGGCTCTAGATTGAACCGAGTAACCTTTTTCTCAGGAGGAGGTGAATGGCTAGTCTCTCCCCACAGACGGCGCCAAACTGATGATGCCAAAATCGTCAGTTGGGTCACTCGTCCAATCTGGAGCTCTTGACGATCTTGTAGGACCTGCAAAATAAATGAGGTACTGATCAAAGAGGCCACCGGATTGTGCCCGGTGGGGGAGCCTCCGATGCTTAAGTTAGTACCAACCCATATTTGTTGTATATAAACAGTGTTTTATAGTAGTTTTTGACATCCCTTAGCAAATGGACAAATTGTCCCTTTTATAGGTGACTTAGGTAGTTGTTGGACATAAATGAGGGTGATTATTATCCTAATTGTAACGTTCTTTGTCTTGATGAGAGGGTTTAAGGCCTTTGATGATCGTTATTGAATGTTTTGGGTGGTTACTCATCTATCTTTGATGGCCTACTAATGACGCAATGACCGTCCATTAAGATGAACGACTTTAATAATTTTTATGGACTCATCACTATATATTCTATTACTCCTTAAAAAGTAGGAATCGATATATATTAGAAGATTTTTGCCTACTCTTCATTTATTATTGTAGCTATCTATTAATACTATTTTTTTTTTTTTTTTTTTGAAACAAAATCATTCCATTCAATTAATCAGAAAAATTAGCATCTTGATACAAAGCTTCCCTAGCTATTGGAGGTAAATCTTCCATCCAATACATATCATCAATAATATTTCTTCCAAATTGAGCTAACACATGAGCCACCCTATTTCCCCCTCTCCTAGTACATTCAATACTCACCCAATGCAAATTTCTAATCAAATGCTGAATATCACCTATCACATTGCCAAGCATTGACTGATCATCCTTCGGAGTTGAAATAGCTTTCATTGCAGAGCTATTGTCCCCTTCAATGACTAACTCAGAGAAGCCAGCATCCACTGCGAACTCGATGGCCTTTCTACATGTAAGTAATTCGGCCTCCTCATTGCAGAACACCTCAGGTCCCTTGGCTGCCATGGCTGCCATAACCTCTCATTTTTCATTTCGTATGACTGCTCCAAAGCCTAATCTGTTTAGGCCCAAAAACAATGCTGCATCAAAGTTAAGCTTGAAGACCGAATGTGGAGGAGGCTGCTAAGTATCCCGATTAGTCTACATCTTTGGTTCAGCTCCCATTTGATCTATTGTAGTTCGATACTCCTCTAGATAATCCCTTGCATGATTGTTCAACCAACCCAGATCATGAAACTTGCCTCCATGAATAAACCTGTTTCTTTGATTCCATATCAACCATGCTTGGACTAACACTACCTCCAATTCTTGTGACTCTACCCGATCCAGCAAGTATTCCATTAATTGAAGCACATCAGTCATACCTGAAACTCCTTTCTACAAAATTTTTAAACTTCCACCCCAAACATCTGGAGCCGCATCACATTCCCATAAAACATGGATAGCTAACTCCAGGAACCTTATACATATTGGACACTTGGGCTGTCCATAGGTTGGGCCGGGTCGGTTTTGGACCCAACCCGAACCCGACCCGCCGGCATCAGGTGGAAGGCGGAGGGACTCGAAACCGACCGCCGACGTCAATCGGTCGAGTCGGTTCGGGTTCGGGTTCTGGTGATTTTCGGGTCGGTTCGGTCGAGTCGCCGGAATCTGCAAACGTCGCCAGAATCTGCAAAAACTTCACCGAAATCTACAAAAATTTCATCGAAATCTGCAAAAACCCACTCCATTTGCACCGAAAATCCGAGTTCACGAGATCACCATCAGATCTGAACGGAGAACTCGAGATCTCCACCAGATCTAAGCGGAAATCACGAGATCTACACCGGATCTGGGCGGAGAACTCAAGATCTCCACTCGATCTGGACGGAGATCTTGAGATCTCTACCGGATCTAGGTGAAGAACTCGAGATCTCCACCGAATCTGGGCATAGAAAGGGAGATATCCACTAAAACTGGGCTGATCTAAGAGAGAAAAAGAGGAAAATCAAACAAATCAACCAATTCTTCGATCAGGTCGGTTCCGGCGGGTTGAGAGAAGTGAAACCGAAACTCGAACCGATGAGGGTCGGGTTTCGTCGGACAAAACCGTCACCGATCGCGGTGGTGCTCGGGTCGGTCGGATTTCGGTTCGGGTGGCGGTGGGTCGAGTAGTTCCGGCAGGTCGAGCGGGTCCTGGACACCCCTATTGGACACACAACATCATCAATAATTCTTCTCTTTGTCAGATTCAGCTTTGTTGGCAAAATATCATTGCAAGCTCTCCACCCAAACACTTTAATTTTATTTGGAATTCGAAGCTTCCAAAGTGCAGTCCAAACTCTCTTCCCAACAAAGCCCCTTGAGTTCTCAGCCACATTTCCTCCTCTCATTACTTCCTTCGCCACCTTGTATGCTGACTTAACAGTAAATAGCCCCTTCTTGTGATGCAACTAGATTATAAGATCTTCCACATTCGGCTTAGCTAGATTCTGCAAATAGCTTTAGCATCCTCTTTCTCAAACATGTCCATAATAAATTCAGACCTCCATAAATGCAATTCTTGATCAATCAACTCGGCAACAGCAACCTCTCTAACTTCATCCTTGACTAGATGCATAGGCACATTTAATATTTTATTTAATAGTTATGCTTGTAGGCTATAGCTTTAGACTTTTAGCACCTGGTACCATGGATTGATTGGAATAGTAAAAAATTACAAAATTGTTATACAATGTAAAAAATAATTTTTTTTAAAGAAAAATTTATATTATATTATGTCATTTTCTTTATAAATATATTTTTGTATGTTCATGATTTTTGTATGGCGGGCTAAAAACCGCCGCCAAATGAGGTTTGCTATTCGGGTCAAGTGGCATTTTAGCGGCGGGATAGGCTCGCCGCTATAGGGCTTCATTTATAACATACCCTATGTACCTTTTAGCGGCGGTTTCGCCCGCCGCTATATGTTTGAAGCTTTAACAGCAGGCAATAAACACCACTATAGGTCTTCAATTATTTCATAATTTTAGTCCTTCAGTGGCGGTTTTTGCCCGCTGCTATAGGTTAATCTTTTTTTTTTCCCCCTCCTAGGCTCTAAAACCACATTTCTATTACAAATAACCTGTAATAATTTTAGCTCCACTAAGACATTAGGAGCACAACAATGAACAAAATGCAACATAATACAGCAAAAAATAAATAAATAAATTTGATACGTATGGTCCTACATGTATGGTTAATTGGTTATCTATAATGATTTGTTTGCAATAATATGCAAATTGCATTTCACATTATGTATTCAAAATGTTTTTATTTCTTATTTTAATAAGTGGAACTCACAAAAAATTTGAGAGTTTTGCACATTATTTCTAAGTTATTCTATGATCATAATTTTTATCTTATTCTTTCTGGCAATTATATACAGATTGTTGTAACTTCCAAATCGATCTACTTTTTTTTTTCCACTACTCACAAACCAATGAGATTCAAACACAGGAAAAAAAAAGTGCATGCAATTATTCTTATCACTTTTTCTCACTATAAAACCAGTATCACACAAACCTCAATAGCATAGTTGTTAAAAAAAATCTCATAAATCTCATAAAAAAATCTCATAAATCTCATAAAATCTCACTAACCTCAATTATTCTTATCACTTTTTCTCACTTTTTCTTGTAGTGTTTTCCTCTCCAAACTCTCACTCTCTCCAAACTCTCACTTCAGCCCAGCTTTTGCCGTCAACTCCATCTCCGCCGCCGCCGCCGCCTCACGTCCTCGCCATCACATTCTCCCTCCCACCGAAGGTTTTAGTCTCTCGCTGTCACTAACCCACTCGCCGTCGCGTCATTCCGATTGTAAGTTATTTTTTATTTTATTCTTGTTGATTGATCATGGGAGACTAACCCACTCATTGTGCAAGGAATGTTCTTCCCTAGGGTTCCATCTCCATCTCCTCATCTCCCAATCCAAAGGTACTCTCCCTCTCTCTCGGTTGCATCCCCTCCAAGGTTTGGGTTTTTTTTTTTTTTTTTTTTTTTTTGGTTCTGTGATTTTATGAATTTAGTGCTTCTGAGATCTATTTGGTTAATTTATTGTGTTTTTTTGTGTGTTTGAATTGGTATTAGATTTTGAGGTTAGTGAAAGTAGTGTTTGAATGGTATTCAATTATAATTGAATTTGATTGCATACCAGAATTTTGGTTTTTTTTTTTTTCAATGGCATATGAGGAAATAAGTCTGATTAGGCCTATTTGGTATAGCTTAGTTTGCAGCTTTTTGAAAATGTGTTGCTTGAAAATTTTGTACCCAGGAAAAGGATGAGCTTCTAAAAAAGTTGTATGTTGAAAAAGTGTAGTTTCTAATTGTTGAAAGTTTGGATTTGATGATAAACTACTTATGTTTGATGATAAACTACTTATGTTTGGTATCACTTTCACAACATAATATGGGAGGAACTTAACAAGGGAGTAGTTGAGTTGAGTTTTAAGCGACGTAGAATTCTGAACAACCTAAACCTTGTTATAAAGATTTGCAGAAGACAATATATGCGGCCTCCTTGTAAGGGGCCTGCTTTGCGACTCAAGGTCTTGTGTGTGACTGTTGGATTGGCAAATGAATGTTGTTCTGTTGGGTTTTTAATTTAACTACGTGACTATAACTTGATCAAGTCAAAGCAATTTTTTAGAAAACTTTCCACAATTTAAATGAAGTTGTTGGCTCTCTCTAGATGTTATGCTAGGTCATTTTAGGCCGTTCATGCCATTAATAGGGGCAATGATGACCCAGTCTAGACAGTTCTGATCCAATATGAATATGATGCAAAGCCTCTTTTTTTTTCTTTTTTTTTTTGGGGGGTTTAATTTGCTAACAGTTTCAATCTGAAAATTTTTGTTATCACAAAAAAGGAAATTCCATGGCATCATTTTCGGTTTGCATATAGCATTCTTAATCCAAGATGCATTAATTTAAGTTGCATGAGTCAAGTTGACAATGGAAGCATGGATCAACAACAATCTGCCAACCTAGTCTTTTACCGTGAGTTTTGGTGCGAGACCTTTGCTAAGGTAAGGTGTTTCTGCAACAATCATGGTTGTGTACGAGCACTCATAATGTTGTGTCTGAATAGTGTTTATGGTATGATTTGACTTAACTGTTTTAAGTATTCTGTAATTGCACTACATATTTTCCAGTAGGTAGGTCTTCATTCATCAATTCCATAAAATTTATAAAGCCAAGTTCATGCTTCCTGTCACTTATGATTTACAGCGTATAGATAGATGTGCTCAAATTTTTCTTTGTTGGCAATTTTATGGTGACCACTTTTAGCTTCATGTTTTCACATTCATACTAAATGTTCTTCATGCTCTCCTTGTATTTATTATTTAAAAAGTTTCTCATTCTATTAACTGTCAACTGTTATATGTTTATGCTAAAGATTTTGCTTGTACCTTTTAAATCTTATATTACCTTATATTCCTATCTTCTTATTGGAAAACATTCTCATAGGGCCATGTTCATTGAGAAAGCGGGTCTCCAGCAAGTATTGCTTGCTTTTGGGTGATTAGGAAGTGAAGATGAATTGTTTATAATTTTCTTCGGTATTTTGTTATCCTTCCTTCCTCAGCATGGTTGGATGTTTGGTGTAGCTGCTGTTTCTTTACTGGTTATGAAGTTAAAAAATAAAAAATAAAAAATTAAATAGATGGGGTTGAACAAAACCATTTGGATTGGATGGGATTAGTTTTTTCAATGTCAAATGCCTTAAAAGTTTGAAGGTTTTCAATGTCAAATGCCTTAAACTTATTAGTGCCATTAAAGTCTTGGATAACCTGCCTTGTAATCTTGACTCGTTGAATCTACACAAGTTTTTTAAAAAAAAATTTGATAAGTTAAAAGGAAAAGAAATATAAAAGGATCTCCTTAATTGTATGACGTGGTGCTTTTATTTACTCAGTTTATTAAGCTTAAATGTTAATGTTGATATTAATACTGCAATTAGTAGTAACTTAATATATGAAGTGGATTATCATACAAATTTGTGATACTTTATCTTCTAAGTTCATGCATGATATATGTCTTGTTGTTGACACTTTGCAACATTTGGACTGTTGATCTCGCATACATACAACTAATTGCTGGCAAAGTAAGTGAAGTTGATGAAATAATTAAGGTACTCTCTCTCTCTCTCTCTCTCTGGTTGTGGTGGGTTGTTGAATTGGGGTAAGCAAGTGGCTTGCATGGAGTAATAAGGTGATTTTAGCTGATATTGGGAGTGTTGATTGTTTTGTGTAATATTGGATGATTCTTGTTGAGTTGTTTTTATTTGATTAATTCATTTTAGGCTATTGCTAGTAATGAGTTTATAGTTACCAAATGTATTGATAACTTCTCTATGCGTTTAAATTCATTGTTTTCTTAGGAACATAACTGAAAGTGAATGATTAAAGATGATTTGTTTCTTAAATTAAAGTGAAATTGTGTAAATGAAATGTGTGTTAACTCTTGCTTTGTGCTTTCATGAAATCACATTATAGGTATTTCTTGTAAACCACTTTATAGCAATGGATAGGAGTTGGATGAAAATTATGAATAGAAGGTCGCAAGAATATTTAGATGGAGTCCAACAGTTTCTGAATTTTGCATCTAACCATGCACACCCGGATAGAACGATTTCATGTCTGTGTAGAAAATGTGTGCATACAAATTTGTGGCCTATAAATGTCATACAGGCTCACTTAGTGTCAACAAGGATTGTAGAGGTTATAACCCTTGAGTTTTCAATCGGGAATCATCATCTACACAAATTTCTTCTGAAATTCGTAATAGTCATGTCCAAGAAAACCTGATAGAGTATGCCGATCTTCGTGACATGTTGCATGACATGTTCCCCATACAAGATATGGCATCTGGACCAATGGAAGAAGTCTCTATTGTGCAACAACCCACAGAAGGTCCTAATGAAGATGCACTTCGGTTTGTGAAATTGCTTGAAGATGCTAATCAACCTTGTTATGAAGGTTGTAAGCATTTTAGCAAATTATTAGTCATTGTGCCACATGAAGTGTCTTAATGGTTGGACCAATAAATCATTTACCATGTTGCTGCAATTTTTACTTGATTTTCTTCATTCAAATGCTAAGTTGCCAAAAGATTGTTATGAGGCTAAGAAGATTATTAAGGATTTGGGCTTGAGCTATAAGAAGATTCATGTTTGTCCTAAATATTGTATTTTATATTGGAAGGAGAATGCCAACCTTGAAACTTGTCCAAACTATAATCATTCAAGATGGGAAAGTAATGAGTCTAAAGGTCAACAAAGTACTAATGCTTCCTTCACGAAAAGAAAGAAGAAAGCTACAAAGATCCTACGGTGGTTCCGCTTAAAGCCAAGATTGCAACGACTATTTATGTCTCCTGAAACAGCCAACCATATGAAGTGGCATGCCAAGGGTCGTGTGAATGACGGGTTATTGAGGCATCCTGCTAATTCTGAAGCTTGGAAATCATTTGACTCTAAGTACATAGAGTTCTCATCTGAGCCTCGTAATGTGAGGCTTGGATTACCAAACGATGGATTCAACACGTATGGAAATATGAGTAGTACTCATAATACATGGCCTATCATTTTGATCCCATACAATCTCCCTCCATGGATGTGCATGAAAAGTCTTCTTTCATGCTATCATTATTGATTCCCGAACGAACCTCGCCGGGGAACGATATAGATGTGTACTTACAACCCCTAGTAGAAGAACTAAAGAAGTTATGGGATGTTGGAGTAAAAACGTTTGATGTGTCTTCCAAATGCATGTTGCATTATTGTGGACCATAAATGATTTTCTTGCATATGGTGATATCTCAGGTTGGGGTACCAAAGATACTCTTACATGTCTCCCTTGTAACTATGATAGTCAGTCTCGTTGGCTAAGATATGGAAGGAAATTTAGTTACATTGGACATAGGCGATTCTTAGATAGTGATCATAAATTCCGTAAGCAAAAACAATCATTTGATGGGCATGTTGATATGAGATCATCTCCTATTACGGTATCCGAAGGGGAAATCATGTTACAAACGGATGCTATAGCCGATCATGTGTTTGGGAAGAAAACAATTAATTTGCCCAATAAAAGAAAAAGAAGGGAGGGAGTCTTAACTGTGTGGAAGAAGAGAAGTATATTTTTCACCTTGCCTTATTGGGAGGACCATGTGTTGCGTCACAATCTTAACGTGATGCATATTGAAAAGAATGTAGTCGATAATATAATCGGCACATTGATGAACTTGGATGGCAGGACAAAGGATAACTTGAAGGCACATCAAGACTTAAAGGATATGGGTATAAGAAGCGAACTTCACTTGGAAAAGGTCGGGAATGATCAGACACGCATGCCACATGCCTGCTACCATATGAATGCTAGTGAAAATGGTGGTTTTCTGCATGTTTTGAAGGATATAAAAGTGCCAGATGGATATTTTTCAAATATCTCATGTTGCATTAAACTCAAAGAATGCAAGATTAGTGGGATGAAGAGCCATGATAATCACATCTTAATGCAGCAACTTTTTCCGATAACAATATGTGGATCTTTGACCCCTAAAGTGAGTAGGCCTTTAATTGACTTATCTTGTTTCTTTAGGAAGATATGTTCCAAAGTACTAAATGTGGAGGAACTTTGGGCTCTTGAAAAGAGAATTGCAGTGACATTGTGTGAGTTGGAAATGATATTCCCTTCATCTTTCTTTACAGTGATGGTACATCTAGTCATGCATTTGGCTAGCGAAGCCAAAGTTACTGGCCCAGTTCATTATCGTTGGATGTATCTCATAGAGAGGTAACACATATAGTAACTTGGTCTATTTGGTTTTGTTTTTCACACCAAGTTCCTGTCGTTGATCTTGGGTTTTCCAATAAGTACTTGTCAAGACTTAAGTCTTACGTGCATAATAAAACTTATCTAGAAGGCTCTATTGCAGAAGGGTATATAGCAGAGGAATGCTTAGCATTCTGCTCATGCTATTTTAAATCTGTTGAAACTGCATTCAATCGACCTATAAGGAATGTCGAGGAATCCATGGGTGCGATGGTGAGCATTACACTAGATTCAAATTCATGGATCTAAGCATATCGTTATGTGCTATTCAATTGTGAAAAAATCACCCCATTTCGCGAGTAAGTAATATGTCACTGTGTATCCTTTCATGGTATTTAAGTACAATATTCTAACTTAACACTAACACGTTTGTCTATATAGTGTACACATAGTGGAGATCAAGGTTGATTTCCCTTTTCATGTAACCAATGATGTTATTTAAAAGTAGCACATGGAGCAATTTTACAGCTGGTTTAGGAACTATGTAAGTAAAGCATATTTATAAAACTTTATTGTTTATAATAGGTGATGTCAATGTCTATATATAAAACTTGGTTGTAACACTTTAAATAGCATACTTATAATAAACGTCATTGTCTATATTAGGTGATGTTAATGGATGTATCTGAGAAAAAGAAACTCTCTGATAAAGTCACATGGCTTGCTCGATATCCAGATAATGAAGCAAAACACTTCAAGCGTTATGTTATAAATGGTTTAAAGTTTCACACAAAAGACTCTAAGGCAATTAGGAAAACTCAAAACAGTAGAGTTTGTGTTGTTACTAAAAGTGGTGCTACTTATTATGGTGTACTAATCAATATTATTGAGTTGAACTACTCTGACAAGTATCGATATGTGCTATTCAAATGTCAATGGGTTGACGTTATTAGTGCGAGAGGATGCAAAAAAGATGAGTTTGGATTTTCCCTTGTCAATTTTTCACGATTGATACACGGGTGGTCGATTGATTGACGAGCCTTATGTATTAGCATCTCAAGCTTCACAAGTGTTTTATGTGAAAGATGTGAGACATAAAGATTAGGCGGCGGTGGTCAAAACAAAACCTAGAGAGGTGTTTGATGTTGGTATTAATGCTTCACATGATGATGATGATGATGATGAAGTGGGTACCTATCTTAAGAATGTCCCTTATAATATAACTACTGATGATGCATGTGATTATGTAAATAACAACCATGTTTGGGCTCAAGTTAATGAAGAAGGAACCATTTATGATACACCATTGATTAGTGAGGATGAATTGCTTGAACAAGACTTTATCGATGATGAAGAGCTTAGCAATGATGTTTATGAGTCTAATGATGATGAGTCCAATGATGATGACTGCAATGATGAGTCTAGTGATGATGAGTCTTAGAGTTTCAAAACCTCTCTTTGGTTAGTTTCTTCTCCTTAAAATTATATGTCAATGTTTGTGTGCTTTTTCTTAAAGAATTCATTTTGTTCTAATACAATTATTTGAGATTTGACTATTATAAGATTGGACTAATTGTTTGAAATTAGTTTTGTCCGTGTGATTTGAAATTAAGCGTACTGCTTCAATATTCAATGTTGCATTTTATTGAATGCAAGTGCTGGATGTATTAAAACAAAGTGCATTTAAATTGATCTGTTATAGGAAAGCAATGGTCTTTGTTATAGGAAATTAGTTTTGTTTTTAGATTGGTTTATAATTATTAAAGAAAAAAATGGCGAGGGAAAAAATTGTAATTATAATGCATTTTGTTTTTGGAAGGCAAAAAATTGTACAAGAAAGGAAGCAACTGTTTTTTGCATGTGGGTTACAATACCTCTTGTATCTTCCCTATTTGTTGCAGGTTGTTTTTCCTTTGGTATTTGAAGAGTTGAGGTCCTATTAATACATTTCTAAAAATTTGATGTAATTACACTGTAGGTTATATTGAGCTCATGATGGTAATCCTTCATGAGCGGGACCTTTACTTGGGCTGGGTGTGTCTTATGGAAGCACCATACTTGCATGATTTCTGCACCCAATATCAGCACAACAATGAAGCAACATCCTCTTATATGGTCAGCCGTTGTAAGTTTTTTCTAAGCTTTTCATTACTAAGATTTTATTTGGACTATGTAGTTCTACTAAAGGGTATAGTTTTGATTTGCTTTCTAGTTGATGGTTTCAGAAGCTCGTTGATGATATTGGAGACATGACAATTACTAATGATGGTGCTACAATACTGAAGATGCTATAATTTTTTGATGGCTTTTTGTGTACAAAGAACTACATTTAAACAACCACATTTTTTGGAAGTGTTGAAGGATTTGTTTAAATACTTTGGAACTTTGATAATGGTTATAGACAATGTTATGTATTTGATAATATATTTTTATGTTAATATAATGTTAGTTTGGAGACATTTGTGGTGTTATCTAGTTACATTTATGATATTATCTTAGTGGAGCTAAAATTATTACTAGTTATTTATAATAAATATGTGGGTTTAGAACCTAGTAGGGAAAAAAAATTCACCTATAGCGGCAGGCAAAAACCACCGCTAAAGGACTAACATTTTAATATAATTAAAGACCTATAGTGGCGTTTATAGCCCATTGCTAAAGCTTCAAACATATAGCAGCGGGCGAAACCACCGCTAAAAGGTACATAGGGTCTGTTGTACATGAAGCCCTATATGGTACTTATTGCCCGCCACTAAAAGGTCACTTGACCCGTATGGTAACCTCAAATGTCGGCGGTTTTTAGCTCGCCGCAATAGACCAAAAGCGCCACTAAATGGTAGATCTATTGCAACGCTTTTTGTTCCCGCCGCAATAGATCTATAGCGGCTCCGCAACAATGACGGGAAGAACCACCACAATAGCACCCGCCGCTAAAGGTCAAATGTACCTTTAGCAACGCTTTTTTGGGCTTTTGCGGCGGTTTTGGCCCGCCGCAATAATACAGTTTTTTTTGTAGTGCAAGACCCTTAAAATCTCAGATAGCTACGCCTACACCACTTTTGTTTTCTTGTTTGAACACTACTCCGTCGAAATTCAGTTTGAACATACCAGTAGGGGGTGGCTTCCATACTATCTTGGATTTTTATGGGGCTGGATTTGTTGGAGGAAGACCTGCGACAAACTCGTTAAGCCTCTCAGTTGCTACCAGTGCAAGTTGGTCCGTGTTGCAGCTTGGTATACGATGTCAAATTTGGTTTCGTTGATTCCAAATCATCCATACTGTCAGTGCAAAGAGATCGGGTTGGGCATGATTCCATATACTTATCATATTGTACAATACCATATTTTATTAACTTTGCTTTTAGACATTGAAAATTGTATCTTCAACCGGAAATGAAATTATGACGGTAGAGATCGGTCTTGGACTCGTGGGACTAGGGAGAGAAGACCATTCTTTTGGGCTTCTTTCCCTTTGCCATTTATTTTGGTTAAACGGTAGGAATTTACTGTGAATAAGTTTGAGACTCGAGTGGTTTCAAAAAGTGGTAATGTTAGTAGATGGATGATGTGCGTGGTATAATTTTAACTCCTTAATTAAAGAGAAATGTGAGGATCCATTCCTCATATACTCCTGTAAAGTTGTTATTTACAACTATGTATTTTGTTGGCTTTTATTCCGTGCCAGATTTGATTGTACTTATTATCAATCGTTTATACCTTGTATCTATTGTGGGATTTGTTGTAAGGGTTGTGTGTTAGAGAGAGAGAGTGTGAAAACTCAAGCATTTGAAGACTGAAGATTTCTCGCGGGTATGTCGCGACTTAGCTTCCCGCGAAATGACACATGTGCCCTGCACATGCTGGAATGCGAAGAGTCAGGACAGATGTAGACAGCTGTTTTTCGCAAGTATCTCGCTGGTAAGGCCTTCCCGCGAGATACCCGCAAAACGCTCTGTTTTGCCAGCCTGTCCTTTCTGATACACTCTATCCTTGCCCACTCTATATATACCCTCATTACCCATATATGTTGGTGAGGCCATTCAGAGAGAAAAACCCTAGATAGGTTTTCTACAACACACACACCCATCTTTTGAGAGAGAGCTACTCCTCCTTAGTGAGAAATCATTGTAGCCTATTCTCCATCCCTCTCCCATTATCATTGCTTGAGAGGAGATTTATACCCAAATACAACCCACACCTATTCAGAGTGTAGAGAGTGTTTTGGAGTTGCTGAAAAGTATTGGAAGAAGCCAAGGATGGCAGATGCAACATGGAGCTTGTTGCGGGATTCGGAGAACTAGGACAAGACACGGTTCTGAGAAGCCTTGTTGGAGTAGGAGCTTGGAGGGCTTAGGTACATCGGATAGATTAGGCTTGGAGAGTCTCTTGCTAACCCATGTATCCCAACTGATTGTCTAGTGGATCGATTTCTGCTTTGAGGGTGGCGGTGACGTTTTTCGCCGAGTTCTTCGGTTTCCTCTTCGAGAACACGTCTCGGTATTTTCTGTGTTTGCATCCTTCTTCCCTACTATTGTTTATTCCATTATAATGCTGTGTTGCTTAGTTTATGGATTAGAGTAGCTTTTTGTTTATCCACTCGCTTTTACACTATTCCACACTTAGTCTTAAGTTAGTGTAAAATCTATCGAGCCGTAAGTTTAATTGGGGGGTCTAAATTGCTCTTGTGTTTTCAACACATTTTCGAGCTTTCAATTCCTATGTCTTTCCGCAAAATAATTAATTAATTAATAACTTTACCATCAAAATATTGTTATCAACTTATCATTATCATGTGATCAAAAAAAAAAAAAAAACTTATCATTATCATTATCTCTCTCTAAAAAAACTTGTCATTATCATTATATCATTCTTCTCCACACACACACACACACACAAAAAAAAAAAGAGAGAGAGAGAGTTATCATAGCATTAAAAAACAATAATAATTGTCATAGAGGTGACCCAGGGTGAGCGCATAATTAAGTTGTACTTCGAGCCATATTACCCTTATCATCGACATTATTATTAATAATCATAATCATTATTCTTAAACAAACTTCTAGAATGTTTTAAAGCATATAACTATAGCTGACAATGCCTAATCATCTTTTATATTGGTTAAACTGACACGTTTTTCCTTCTTCTCCTACCTCTAAAATTTGGTCCAGCATTTAGTTGTATTCCACTAAGGACACGTTATTATAAATTTTCATTAATAGGACAAAACAATTAAGTTTTTTTTTTTTTTTTTAAGAAAAGAAACAATTAAGTTGAAATAATGCATGTATGCAACTTCCTAATTTTATTTATTTATTTTGGTTAGAAAGCTATAAGTGTAAGGTCTTCATAACTTCATATAAATATCAATAGAGATATACCTTTACCTTCAAACATGGGTTTTAATTATGACTTATGACCCTTTCCCCACTTGATAATGATAGCCTGTGTGGACTACAGGTCATAATGAGAAAAATAGACGCAATACCTAAATGAAAACCAACTTATAATTTGTTGAGCTACGTCGTCGTCGAGTCGTCGAGATCCAAATCCTCTGCCTTTCAAAGTAAAATGGGAAATGTCCATTTAATAGTCATCATTCAATGTGGTAAAGATTTACCTATGGTAAACTAATCTAGAATTAATAAGTTGGCAAAATCTAGACTCTAAATTTACTCTGTTTTTAATTATGGTCTTTAAATGGACACCCTCATGGAGAGGATCCAAATCCTGTGGTCTAGCGGTGAACGTGCTCTCAATCAAATTCACTTCAACACCTTTCTTTTTTCTTTCTTTTCTTTTTTTTTAACTTTTTTTCCCTGCACTTGAATTACACATCTCTCATTTTAGAATAAAATGTCTTGACACCTCCTAAACTATAAGGTAGTGGTCATTACACTCCCTAAACTTTTATTTTGGCTAGTTTACTCTCTAAACTTTATACGTGTGCCAAATAAATAATTCTGTCACCCTACCATTAAATATACTAGGAGTAAACTCACGTTGTACGGCAAAGACGGAACTACGTTTGGACAGAGGGGGGCATAGCCCCCCCCCCCCCCCCCCCCCCCAATTTTTAAAAATTTGACTTTTGTATGCATATAAACAAATTTTTAACATATGATCCCAGAATTTATATACTTGGCCCCCCTCCCCTAAAATATTTACAAATTGATCCATGAAACCCAAATAGAAAAAAAAAAATTATAACCTACTCTTTGCCCAGTTGTCCCCAAAAAAAAAAAAAATTCAGACAAACCAAAAAAACCAATCAAAAAAATCACAAATCTAGATAACAAGAATACCCTTTAGGCAATATAGCATATCAGACTCTTCTCTAATCTGACCTCTCTTCTTTGAAATCTTTCATCAGTCCCCTCTCTTTGCTCTATCTAAGATTTGTTGTGTGAGCCTGTGAGGTAGATCCTTTGCCAATTTTTAATTTTTATGAGGATCTTCCATCAGTCCCCTCTTCCTTCTCTAATCTGGATCCTTTTTTTTCGCAGATCACTACTCTTTTTTTTTTTTTTTTGCTGAATCGCAGATCACTACTCTAGTCTATGCTCTCCCATCTCTCTTGAATGCTAGTAACTGATAGTGTGTGAACTTGTGGCTATCCTTTTCATAAATAAAATAGTTGCGTTGGGTTGTGTGAATGCTGAACTTCTGATTGCCTAAATGGGTAGAGGGGGTTGTGGCATGTGTTTGCTATAGTGCTAGATGGAGTATATATCAATATATGTGTCAAATTTTGGTTCAAAAGATAAGTAAGAAATAATAAAAGGAGTACTCATTTCACTATTTATTTAATTAATTTTGAGATACTTCATTATTATTTTCCTATCTTATAAATTCATTGTTCCAAAAGTTAGACCCAAACCAAACCAAATAAACATTGATTTTCTCATTATTTACAAGTCAATAAATTATTTGAATGTTACATAGATGTAAAATATATCCTTATAATTTATATAACTTTTATATGATTAGTAGATAATGAGAAAGTCAACTACAATATTTGATTTTTTGAAGAATACAAATAAATTAAACGTCATTACTAATATCCTATTTTCTGAAAATCATTGAACAACATTTTGAGAAATTGCTATTAATAAAATAAATATCAGTTCATTGCAACATGAGCATATATCTGTCTATAAATATGGGATTTAAGATGTTAATGGACGTTTTGAAATTCAACGAACTTATATTGAGCTTGCCCCCCCCCCCCCCCCCCAACTTTGAATCCTAGTTCCGTCCCTGGTTGTACGCACATAAAAGAAAACAAACACCAAAGCATCTGATTGAGAGAGAGAAAAAACTGGGTTCAATTTTTAGAGTGAGAGAGAGGATCTCTCTCAATCAAGCCGCTGATCTAAAAAAATGTAATTTGGAAATGGTTGTTGGGAACTTTACACTAAAAATCTGAATGGTTCTCTTTGGTATTTATTTTTCCTACCCTTTTGTGGTTATTTTCACATCTATGAGAAATATTGTGTAATTTGGTTAAGGATTGTCAGAATTATTGGAAGCGTAGGGTTGTTGGGGACGGGGACCTTGTACTGTGAGAATGGGAGGAAGGGATGATGCGGCTCCATTGAGAGATCCTCTCTCTCTCTCTCTCTCTCTCTCTCTCTAAAACCTGAATCCCAAGTTTCTATCTCTCATTGAATGCTTTGGATTTTTGTTTTTTTTACTTTATGTGTGTGCCACATGAGTTTAATGTTAGTTTTATGGCTAAAATGTAAAACTGACTCTCTAAGTTTATTTAAATTTCATTTCAGTTCTCTAATTTTGTTTTCGTTCATTTCAGTCATCTAAGTTTCAAATTTATTCAATTAAAGCTTTTCCCTCAACATTTGCTATATATTGTGGTTAATTTTTCAATCTTTTAAATTTTTCTTCAAATTTTTTAAATTAAAAAAATTCAATTAATGATTAAAAAATATTTTCCAGATTTTTGTTTCAAAATTTTTTAATAAAAGTTGATAAAAATGTCTTAATTTAATAAATATGAAACTTAGAGAACTGAAATGAACGAAAGTAAAATTAGAAGACTGAAATGAAATCTGAAGAAACTTAGAGGGTCAGTTTTGAATTTTAGCCTAGTTTTATTTAACTGAAGAGTGACAGAAATATCTATTTGGCAGAAGTGTCTCATTTTACAATGCATATGGTTGATGAAATTTTCAAAACTATGATTTGAAAGTCAACCTAGGATAAAGATGTTAATGCCCACTATCAACCAGCTGGATATGAGCATTTAGCAATAGCATAATTTGGTTAAGGTTGTTTCTTCTAAATATTCAAATGCTAAGAGAATAATCCAATATAATCGGACTTTATCTACCTTGACTATCTTTTTGTGTTTATATATTATTAATATTTTATTATGTTCTAACTAAAAATCTTGTAGTTCAACTAACACTTTCTGATGTTTCTAATGAAAACATTCAAAGTTTGAATCCCTCATCCTCAACCATCAAATTTATTCATAAAAAGAAAAAAAATATATACAGTTTTAATATACTTTTAATCCTAGTATCAAGAGATTTACTACTTTTTTTTTTTTAATAATTAGTTTTGTCTCAATAATAGGTTTTTTTTAAAAAGAACTGAAAAGGATAATAAAAGCTTTAATTTCAATGAATATCATTATGTACCATACAAAGGAGAAATAAAAGGAAATCTTCTTGTCATACAAATTACCTCTTCATTAACTTTAACAAATTACCTCTTCAAAGTATGAGATATCGAATATATATATATATATATATATTTTTACGTCCACTCCTGGTGATAGCTCTTTATTATTAAACCAAAATACCAATCGGTTTTGGTGTAGGTGAGGATTGAACCCCGGATCTCTTATTCAACCATTGAAAATTTTACCAATTGAGCTAATTGAGATTAAAGGTATATATTTCTTGAACTATCTACAAGTAAATATCTCCATTAAATATTCCACTTCAAAATCTTTTCCGATTTACTTATAGGGCAACCAACTAAGGATCTATTTTGAATTGCCTATTATGTTTTAAAAATAAACCAAGTAAAACATGAATATACTTGATGAAATTAGATTTTTTAAAGTTGTATATATACTTATCATAACAATAAACTAGATTTGCTAGGAGTTATCAATGACAACAGGGTGGGTCGTGGGTGCCCCAACCCAGCTCCATCTCCTCTTTGAGTGAGAAAACTCGTACGGGGCAATAGCAAGGCAAGTCGGGTTTAGAGTTGGTTAGAGATATTTTACTAGTACTAATGAGATTGCGCTAATATTGACGAGATATAGATGAAATATGAAAGGAAATGGTAACTATGAGAGTACTAAAAGAGAAGTAGACACTAGTGTTTTCAAAATAGTACTAGAGTATGTATAAATATATATTCTACACAGACCGGCCCAGGGTCGGGGGGTCATGCGGGGCAGGTCGTTTTGCCATCCTTACCAAATGCGTTGTATCTCAATTGACACATTTTGATATTTTCAACAAAGACATTTAAGATAAATCTTCCTCATCTCCATTTTAATTATCAAAAAAAAAAAAAAACTAGATTTTAAGTTTATTTAAGCACAAGCTAAATGTACCATGCAAATGAACTCTTTTCATGTCCTTGTTAATCTTTGAATTGTATATTTCGTTTTGACTTTAGCGTTCTATGTTTTTTTTTTTTTTTTTTTTTTTTTAATGTTTTATAGAAAATATTTTCAGCATTTTTATCGTTTTTATTTTATTGTAAAATTTGGTCAAACTTGAAAATGTTTTCTATTGACCGTAAAATTATTTGTGAAATGTTATAAATTGTTTTACCTTTAAAATTTTGATAAAATATTTTACAAAAATACATAGTAACTTTCTTCCTTTATCTGGTGGTTGGGTTGCTGGTTCAATTGGCTAGGCACCCTATGTAGGCAGTCTAATGGTCGACACAGGTGGTTTGGTCGGCAGAGTTGCTCCAGCCACCAATTTTGGTGATTTGTACTTGAAAATTTTTACATGTCACACAAAACACCTAAAAATATTTTACATAGATAGCAAAAACTCAAGTTAAACCCACTTGTTTGAGTAAAGAAATCCTATATTGAACTAATAAATTGGAACTAATCTAGTCGTAGTTTATCTAATTTATCTCTTTTAAGGGATTTAATTTATTTTTTAAGTTAAATAAGTCAAAAAATGTAAGCTATCCCAAACTAAGACTAATATGGGTAATTTATTTATATGATAGATTGTTTTACCTTTAAAAATTTGATAAAACATTTTACAAAAATACATAGTAACTTTCTTCCCTTATCTGGTGGCTGGGTTGCTAGTTCAATTGGCTAGGCACCCTATGTAGGCGGTCTGATGGTCGACACTGGTGGTTCGGTCGCCAGAGTTGCTCCAGCCACCAATTTTGGTGATTTGTACTTGAAAATTTTTACATGTCACATAAAACACCTGAAAATTTTAAAATATTTTACTTAGATAGCAAAAACTCAAGTTAAACCCAATTGTTTGAGTAAAGAAATCCTATATTGAACTAATAAATTGGAACTAATCTAGTCGTAGTTTATCTAATTTATCTCTTTTAAGGGATTTAATTTATTTTTTAAGTTAAATAAGTCAATAAATGTAAGCTATCCCAAACTAAGACTAATATGGGTAATTTATTTTTATGATAGATAAATCAATGATCTAATAATTTCCTAAAAAGTAACAAACCATATCATCTTCTTTTTTTCTTTTTTTTTTCGATTAAAAAAATTGGAAATTATTGATAGGGTCTCTAATTATTTTTGTTTCGGTACAATGTCTCTAAGCCTAACTACTCTTTTTGTTTTGGAAGAGGGTAAGTGGTCTTTAACTACTTGAATATTATAGTCCCCATGCTTCTTTCTGTTTTTCTTTGTTATTTTACACGTTCTGTTCTCAACCACCTCTGAATCAAAACCCTCCCAAATCTCCAAAGCATCTCCTTTCTCTGCTCTCTGCCTACATCTCTCCAACTCTGCAAGTCCCCTCAAGATTCAACGGTGGATTCTCCATATCTTTGTTTTATGCCACCTTCACAGGTAGCTACTGTCTTCTAATTTTGTTAGCGTCTCTCTTTTTCTTCACTAATTCATCCAAGATTCTAGGCAACTGGGTTTGTTTTTCTTGAGATTTGAAGCATGCCCATTTGGTTTTTAACTCATTTCTATTATGGCATGGTTCTGAGATTGAATTCTTGACTTCTTGGATTGCATTTGTAGATTGTACAGTTATTTTTTGTTTCTTTGTGCTTTTGAAGTTTATTAGTGACATTGCTAATATGCTTGCAAAGTTGACGACTTTTTGTGGTGGCTGTATGTTGGTTTTGATTTCTGCTGGATTTCGATGTGATAGTGATTGGATTTGTATGGTTCTTGGATTGGTTTTATAATAGGATTGAAGTTATATATGGAAAGACGGACTATTTTGGATCCTGAACCAATGGTTTGTATCACATGGGAGCAGTTTTAATGTTTTCTGGATGACTGGGATAGTGAATAGTTTCAATGGATAATTGACATGATGAAAAGTCTCAAAAGGGTTGCATCCTTAAAACGCAGTGCATCAATCAACCGGAGGTCCTTGAATGTTACAAGTCCAAGTGGATTGAGTGTTTTAAGCCCACGAGTCAGTCGGTGGAGTGGGGTTTCGCGCTTGTTTCCCATTCTTGTGGTGGTTGGGTTTGTGATTTCATCCCTCATAGCAATTGGTTGTGGTTATATGTTTGTGCTCCCAAATCTCAGCCAAGCCTTTTATGGGTATGGTGCATCCAAGACTAATGTTTCATTAAGTAGTTGCAATATTTTTAATGGAAGTTGGGTTTTGGATGATGGCTATCCATTGTACAATGCTACAGAATGCCCTTTTGTAGAACAAGGATTCAATTGCTTGGGAAATGGACGGGAAGATAAAGATTATTTGCGATGGAGATGGAAGCCTATGGATTGTGTTATTCCGAGGTTTGATGTGCAAAGCATATTAGGAATGCTTCGAGGCAAAAGAGTTGTTTTTGTTGGTGATTCTATGAGTAGAACACAGTGGGAGTCACTGATATGCTTGCTTATGACCGGGGTAGAAGATAAGAAGAGTGTCTATGAAGTGAATGGAAATAAGATTACAAAACGGATTAGATTTTTAGGTGTTCGGTTCAGTTCCTTCAACTTTACTGTTGAGTTTTTTCGCTCAGTTTTCCTGGTGCAACCGGGAGGGATGCCTAGACATGCGCCAAAGAGGGTCAAGTCGACACTTAAACTGGACAAGTTAGACAATATTAGCAGCCATTGGGTTAATTCAGATGTTCTCATATTCAACACAGGACAATGGTGGGTGCCAGGAAAGCTTTTTGAAACGTAAGTTTTCTCGATTCTGTGTATCAATCTCCATGCTACCTGTGCTTTTCTATATGAAATTCCTTGCTTGGATAGGATTACTAGAATTGAAGCATGGGTTAGTCCACCATTTGATTAATTCAGATGTTCTCATATCCATGATTTTTTATGGAGAATTGCAATCCAACCCTGATTCCATTGATCTAACATGCAAATCAAAGTTTTGAATTATAGAAAGTGTTATTATAACTTCATCACATTGTACTAGTTATAATTCGGATTATGCACTTATGTTATATTGCAGAATGCAGAAACCATGTATTCAAAGTCCATTAATCATTTGAACAGATCTTAATGGTCATAGTGTTTTTGTATGGGTATGAGAACTTATGGCATGGGATGCAACTTATAGAAATTCCTACGCTTCAATCCCCTTTTCTATGTTCATATAATATATATACTATCTAAAATGGTAAAATGAGTACAAAAATAGGAAAGGAAACACTCCTAATTTTCTAGATGAGTGTACCATTGGAAAGAGTAGCTTTTTAGTGCTACTATAAGAAGATAAGTGATCTTCCTGCTTTTATTGGTGCATTCCTCTCTCTCTCTCTCTCTCTCTCTCTCTCTCTCTCTCAAGTAAAAATGGTAAAAGTAACCTTAACTCTTAACTTGAGGAGTACTGATAGTCATGTGAAAGAAGTTTAATAATTGTTAGTCTCTCTTCTCACCCGTAGTAAATATATTTATAGTTGTAACATGGCACTTGAGGAATAATTATGTAAAACTAGTTTTAGATAATCATTAGCTTCCATCCATAAATTCTTATCCGTAAGAACCTCTGCCTCACCATAAATACCTATCTTCCACTGCCATATCAACCCCAGTTCTATAAATACGGATTAGATTTAACATGCACATTGTGTGTGATAGTGTTGATTTAGTAAAAGGCAAACACCTATGAAATGAAAACTATTTGGGAAGATAGCAACATATGGATTTTTTTCCTATTCATGGTTGCTTATCCATTTAAAAACTCTTTGAGATGCCTCTGCTGCCACACAAAAAAGAAAAGAAAAAAAGATTATTAATTATGCCATTTCTCTAATGATGAAGATTTCTCCATATGGAACAGTGTTCTTCTGTACCAAAGCATCAAGCTGCAGGATCTTTCAGTCTAGATTTCTTATGGATTAGATTCTGGATAAGATATTGACATTATGCTTAGTAATGATACTTCTGCATGGATTTTGATCCACCAATAAGACATTTCGAGAATCACCCTTCTCTAGATTGAAAGCCTCACTGAGTGAAATAATGTACTGGTTTACATCAGATTATGGATATCCTTTTAGGCTAATTGTGCATGAAAAAGGATTGTTAAAATGACCTCAACTCCACCTAACAAAGTGTTTACCCCAAAAACCTTCTCAACTTTCGTTGCTGACTAAAGTCATCATTTGAAATTCACTCAACAAAGCCCTCTCATGTTTCACCCCTGACTAAAGCCATGCCCCAAATTATCCTGGAATTATAATGTTTCACTTAACCAATTTTGCTTCATTGTCAAACACTGGCAGAGCCTCAAACCTATCAGCATATAGGAGTATAACTATTCTTTTGCAACAGATCCTCTTTTTGACTAATGTATTGGAAAATTGTTTCAAGGATGGGCTCATAAAGAGCTTGAGGGAAAAAATGATCTTTGTAACTTTCCCCAACAAGTTGGAAGTCAAAAAAAAATTGGGCAGGGGTGAATCACATTCATTGGATGCTTGTGACCTTGCAGAGTCAAATTAAACCCTGTCCAATATGAAGGCTATTATGGAAACAAAACTTTTCAATGTTAGATTTTTATTCATGAGGGTGATCCCTATGGTTTGTTTCCTATATTTGTAATTGTAAAAGCTCCACCTGAATTTCTTTCTCTGCATATATAGTTTTTTAACACAGACAAAATTTCTCTAATTATTCTCCCAAAATGTCTGAAATTTTTCTAAATTATAAAATTTAAATGTGTATGCATGAGATATAGGGAATAGTAATTTGAGACTAATTTCCATTTCTTATTAATTAAAAACGCAAGAAAAAGTGGTTACCTAAATAATGTTAAGGAGAGAAAACTGCATTTTTATAACTCTGAGCCGAGGCTGGATGAATTAAAATTAATGTACTTCTGCAGCCCTATGATTTTTTTCCACGAGCATGACTAGTTTGTTCAATATCTAACCAAACATATTCTAAATTACTTCTTACTAGATATCCAGTCAAGTCAAACATGTTCTGCTTGAATTAAATGTCTCTGTTCAGAAGATCATACACTACAGAATGTTGCCTATAGACATATCACTAATGAAAAAAATTTACACAAGGAAAAGAAAATAAGCATTTGCGTATAAAGAGCAAGAATATTATCTGAAAAACCATCTGTATACTGGGGAAAAAAAGAAAAGAAAAGAAAAAAGAGAACATAAGAAACTCATCTATTGTGAATTACTTGTTCCTAGTGACACCATAGTTTGTATCTGCATCAACCTTTTGTTTTTTGGCTGAGTGCATCTCCCAATTATTTGATGTGGTGTACATTCCAACATTGATGCTCGCTAGCACTTTTACATGTTTTGAAACATCATGCATAATTATTAATTAAGCCATAGTCAGTTACAGAGCTCTATAGAAGTCCAGTGCTCATATTTCAAATTTCTCTCCTGTCAGCATTACACCGGAACATGTTACTCTGGGGATAGACATTTCAAGGACCTTGTAATGAAAGAAAGCTGTAAATTTTTTTTTTTTTTTTTTTTTTTTGAGACCACCATAATTTTCTTACTCTGGCTGTAATATGTGACATTTTGCTTACCAGCTGAGGCATCTGAGCCTCTTATCAGGTGGCAAATAAATGTGGTGGATTGAATTAAAGCTTATATTAGATTTTCACCTATAATAGAACAAGAAAGGAGGGAATTACTAAGAAACACACCACATGTTGCTCTATTGTTTCATCTTGCAAAATTGCTATTGTAACTATTTATTAAGCCTTGTAGAAAGCAATTTATATGGATATTGGTTTCCCTATCTTAGCATTAGTAATTTGTATGCCGTGCTCTCATTTTATCCATCCACAAAATTTCTAATGTACTGGAAACTTTTGAGTCTTTGTTGAAAATTATTATCTTCTAGTACACCTGTATAAAATGCTTCTAAATTGTATTTTGGATAGTGGCTGTTATTTCCAGGTTCGAAACACTTTAAAGCTTGGAATGCCAATTTCTGCTGCCTACAGAACTGCACTAGGCACATGGGCATCATGGGTTGAGAGAAACATCAATACAAATCGAACGCGTGTCTTCTTCCGAAGTTTTGAGCCATCTCACTGGAGGTATGCCTTCTATATTGGCAATATGATCCTGTGTTCTCAAACATATTTGGTTTTCCACTTCATGTTATTACTTGGAAACTACTGTCTCTGCTTACAGAACTAAAAAGGAATTTTCCCTGTTGTAACTTATCAGTTGGCCTATTCTCATGAAATTGCTTCCCACAATAACAATGTTGATCCTTTTTTTCCCCTAAAGTTGCTAATCATTCTCTAATGGTTTATTTGAATGGAAGTAGAGAAAGTTTTGGATTTCATTTTTTAGTTTAAATGACTTGAACAGAGTATGGAAAGTACAAAAATTTTCAATTTTGTAAAATTCATGGATGGATTTATGCCATGTTAACGTGTAGATTGGAAATGATTAGGTGTATGATGTTATGTCAAATTCATAATACAAGTGTTTTTGTTCAAACAAAAACCTTAAAGTTAATCCATTATGTGTTGTTACAATTATAACAGGTAATTTAAGCTAGCAGTTGTTTTTTAAATCCCTTGATTTCAAATTTTAGTCCCCAAATCCAAATGCAATCTAAAAGGTTTCTAGAATTGATATTCTGTTTCAAGTTTAGTAATAGTTACAAGTTGCAACCAACCACATTTGAAGGGCTGACGTTATCATTATATTTGTTTAGTTTTAGTCTGTTTCATTGTTTCCCTTGTATTTTGAATTCCTCTTGAGGTGGACACAAACTGGCTTCAACATGACTAAGGATATGGTTTATTTCTGCATCAGTGATCAAACTCGTAGGTTTTGTAATATGACCCAGCACCCCCTATCAGAAGCAAGAGGAAGGGACCAGAACCTATTTTCAGATACTATTTTGGAGGTGGCAAAGAATATGACAGTTCCTGTAACTGTTCTGCACATAACTTCCATGACAGCTCTCCGGAGTGATGCTCATGTGGGTAACTGGAGTGACGGCCCATATACGCCTGATTGTAGCCACTGGTGTCTACCTGGGGTACCTGATGTGTGGAATGAAATTGTCCTCTCTTACCTGCTTACAGACTATAGGCTTCATTTCTGATTAGTGGGTGAGTACAGTAAGCTCCGATTACTTTCTGAATTTCTTCCTATTATTGCTCATGTACATCCAAGCATAATTGATGTAAATTGCTTCATCCTTGGGACTTTTGCTCATAGAAAAACTCAATCCACATTATACGTTCCTTCATCTTGTTGCTTTAACTCCTTCAACGGACCATATTTGCACACATTGGTTTTTGTTGTGCTTAGCAAAAACCATCTCAAACAGTATTTCTCATACGTTTCATCCTGTGCCTTGGCACAGGGGTTGGAAGCACTAGGAATAGGAGAGGTATATCTGACATTCGATTTTTTGTTTTTATTTTTTATTTTTAGAAAAGAATAATAAATTTTTTTTTAAAAAAAGTAAGAATTGCATTTTCCTTCTCTCTCTCTCTCTCTCTCTCTCTCTCGGTAAAAAAGTGGGCCATTAAAGCAACTTTTTCAATATTTTTTTTTTTGGATAGTAAAATGGTTCTTGTTAATCAGTGCAGAAAGGACAAAAGTGGATTTACTGGTACCAGTTTTGATGAAGCAAGTTGCCAAAACCTCCAGACCACCAGCACCCGTGGTCTCAAAGATTGGAAGCCAGAAAAATTGGGTAACATTGAATTGAGCTGAAGTTTATTTCCTTTATTACTTGTCATTCTATAGCAGCTCAGCTTCCGAACCATTCTACAACTCTTCAAGATAGCACCAAGTTTTCAAAAGAAAATCTAGAATTACACGGAGGATACAATTTTGCATAGAAACCAATTTTTTCATTCTTTTTGCAAATTCTTTTGTATTAAAAAGGGGCTAAAATTTTGTCTCAGAGATGTAACAAATTGTCCATTCCTGTTCATTAATCACAGTTTTGATTACAATGCTATCTTTGTTCAAACAAAATAGAGAAGGGGAAAGAATGAGAATTGAAATTGACCATCATATTTGCCTATTTTTCTTTTTTCTTTTTAAATTTGTGCTGTTTCTTTGACAAATGAATACTGTAATTCAATGACAATGTCTTAAGTCTTAACCAAAGAAGTGCACTTAATTGTTTCTTCCTTTCCTTTACCCGACTTTGATAAATGGAAAAATTAACTTGTCTTAAATTTAATTACTGTTAGACCCTTGTTTGTACTAAAGTTTCAACTTCGAGGGAATCCTCCATTAATATGCATAGACTAGTAATAGTATGAGTATTTTAATGACCAGGACCAGACTTCAAAATTGAGCCATCCAAAATAAAATATTTTTCACGTTTCAGGTCATGGATTAATAATAGGTTTTGTGCCAAACCCAAGTTACAACAATATCTTCTTTTCCTTTTTTCAAGAAAGCATTTAGTCCAACCACCAGTTTAACATGATTATCTTATCATCTAAAAAATTGTAAGACTTCCAAAATGCCTAATGTACAGCCCCTTAGTAGATCTGATATTTCAATTAGGGCATTCATTCCCTGTACCGTACTTTTTTCTTTTCTTTTTTTTGGGCCCAGATTGTACCATACGATCTTCAAATGATTAATGAAACGGATTAGAGAAAAAGTTAGACATACCTAAATGTGAATGCAGAAATAGGGTGAGGAATCCCTTGCAGCAGTTGAATAGGTAGAATCCTCCTTAAGCTGGTACACTTTAAAAAACAAGTTCCCAAAATACCTCACCTCATTATCAGGAGGTGATAAAAAAAGAGTAAGTTTATGTTGATTCGTTCAATGCAGAAAACATTACTAATCAACCCAACCGACATTTTTTATTTGTAAAGAGGAGACTTTGATAGAAAGCAAAATGAAAAAAAAATAATAATTAAGCAGAATTAAGTGTTTTTCAATGCAATCAATGACAACACTGCAAAATCTTTGCATGGGAGTCAAGTTACTAAAGGCTTTGAAGTATTCAAAACATCAAACAATTCAAACCCGTACTCAGGAACTACAAATAGGCATTGAACACATGCCTTGTTGTCCATCTTCCAATACCTGCACAAATCTATCAATTAACTTTGAAAACTTTTGCACATTGAAATGGCTCCTAGCGAAAATAAAGACTATTTTTACCCATTTTTTCCTCTTCCACCACCCCACCAATATCCTCCATTCCCTCCAAAAGTACTGCCACCTCATAGTTCTCCAAAAGTGGCCCCACCACATAAACATAATTTTCCATCTCCAACTCCAAATGTGGCACCACCTCCTAACCCTCCATTACCTCCAAAGCCTGCACCACCTCATGGTACTCCATCCCCTCCAAAGGTGGCACCACCTCATAATCCTCCCTCACCTCCAAATGCAGCACCACCTCACGGTAACCCACCCCACGGCCCCATTACACCACCACGGCCATTACTTCCGCCACCAGCAACACCACCCCATCATTCTTTCTATCCACCACCTCCCCACACCATTTCACCCCCTTCCCCAACTGTGATACCACCACCGCCTCATCCTATTTCTCCACCACCAGCACCAGGACACCATTCTACTGTTATTGTAATTGTCTTTGTCTCACTTGGTGGTCTATTCTTTCTTGCATTCCTTTCAGTTGCTCTGTGCTGCTTCATTAAGAAGAGAAAGAAAAAAACAGTTCAGAAAACAGAGATTATAAATATTGATGAACATATAAAGGTTCAGGAAGCCATTATACCAGGCCCACATGGTGAACAAATCAAGGTATTATCAATCGAAGAGGATTTGCATATTGAGGAAGAGATCAAGAAAAATAAGAAGGTGAGTGAAGGTCCACATATTAAACCTGCAAAGGATCATCCTCAAGCTATTCAAGCGGCAGCATCCTCTTCTGTGTCTAGTCATAATCATCTTGAGCAAAAGGCCTGATTCAAAGCTACACAAATAAATGTCACAAGCAACAAAATGATTTATATTTACAACCACTATTTTCTGGGACAACAAACTACAGTTTCTTGTTCTTTCCCATACTTGTTTTTTGTGAGAATAAAAAATGTAAAGATTGTGGAAGAATACCTTGACATTCCCTTTGTATACTAGAAACAAATTATTTAAAATATGTATATAAAAAACTCAGTTCTACTTTGGGGTATCATTTTTTTTTTTTAGGTAATTCGGGTGTATTATCAACTTTGAATCTTTGATAAAAGCCACTAACAACCTCACGAGCGATTATTGCACATTGTGAGCATTAACATTCGATCAAACTCAGTGTAGGTTAATCTGGTCTAAATCATACTTGTCTTTTGCAATTATATAACCCTTGCTAATTATAATAGCCATTACCGAGTTCACTTTAAATATTATTGTATTATTTTATTTCAAATCATTTTTATGAGATTAACATAGCTAATTGAAATAAAATCTGGAATTTTAACACCCCCCCCCCCCCCCCCCCCCCCCCGGGCGGGCGCGGGGCAAAAAAAAAAAAAGAGTGAATATGTTGTGAAGTAGCCAATTATAAGCTAATCCTTAAAATATGGGCTAAAGTATATTTAGATGAAGAGGCAAGGGGCAGTTTAAGCTTCCCATCACTATTTCTCATCCAGTGAAATAATTATGAAGATATAAAAGCAAAAGGATGATTAAACAGCATCATATAGAAGTAGGCTACAGTAGGATTTTCTCCTTTCAAATGTCTCTCCAATTCTAAACATATATAGTGTTTGATAGTTTAATTTTCATAGACGTCTGGTGAACATCCAATTAGTGATATCCTCAATAACAACTCACATATATACTAAGAAATGTGAAATGCAAATAATAATAATAACCCTCAGAAACTAGTGTATTGTAGTTAACTATCTTTCACCATAGACTGCTATAGGAAATGAACCATATGGATAACTTACCCTGTCAACAACTCCCCTCATTTAAGATTTCACAATTTAATAAGAATACTTATAATTTGAAAACCCAATAACATTTGAGAAATTTGGCGAGTGAAAGATCTCCTCTAGAACTTCTGTTGGTAGGCACCATTCAGCCAGATTCTTGTTTAACAATTATTAATTACCAGTTAATATTAAAATGAAACATTTAGTCAAATTGATGGGAAGTGTACCTTCAGAAGCACAAAGTAACACAAGCTGCTTGCCAGAATGTAAGACGGTTGACACTTGGCAGAAGAAGACCTGACAGTCGAACAAACAAATGGTGAAAGATTGGATACTGTTTGTTATTCTTGAACGTAGATTTTTTACCATTTTCTTTTTTTAAAGTTATATCCCATGCACAAATCTCCCACTTGAGGTTTGGGAGACATGATTGGTAGGCACTAGGCAGCCTTTTACTCCAATTTTTGTTGGAGAGATTGATTCCCAAACTCAAACTTGTGTCCTATAGCTTTTGGTGGAAGGCACTTGCCATCACCCCGAGACCTACCTCTTATTCTTGAATGTAGATTTTAAATTACCAATTCTCCAAAATGCTTAAGTTGCTTAGGCTTTTGAGGCAATCAGTAATTTAATATAATATCAAAGTAGATGGTCCTAAGTTTGATCATTGACTTCTCCACTCTACCTTTCATTTAAAATTCCATGTATTGGGCTTCACCTATTAAAAGGTAGCTTGAGCCCACACGTGAGGGGGGAGTGTTAGAATTATGTGGTTAAATAATTAAATTTACCATCTCCTAATAGCTTAAGCTTTTGGAAGAATTGATAATTTAACATGTTAGAACTTAGAAGTATGGGGTTAAAAGATTAAATTTACCATATTTGTTAATTTAACATGGAATCAGTTCAGAAGGTTTTGAGTTTGATCTCTGTCCCACTTTACTTCCCATTTAAAATCCCATGTGTTAGACCTCACCTATTAAAAGAGAATTTGAGCTCACACAAGAAGGGAAGTGTTAGAAATATGTAGTTAAATGATTAAATTTATCATATCCCAATAGCTTAAGCTTTTGGGACAATCAGTAATTTAACAGTAGATACAAAAAAAAAAAAAAAAAGAGAGAGAGAAGATTACATATATGTTAAGGTAAAGAACTCTACCCTTAAATGAGTGCATCCAAGATCCATCTGACTCTGCCACTTTGCATATGTTCCATAGCTCTGTGCATATATTCACAGATCATGCTGATGTGCGATACAGTTGCGTTTGCATGAAGAAAAATGAATCCTCCAACTATTCTATATGTGCTAAAGAAAAATGGTTGAATTACCAACCCTCATAAGGTAGAACCATAAAAAATGCGGCCATATTCATGTTGCAAAGGACATTAAATTAGCAACCCATGGTTTTACTCAAAGGTAGCTTCCACAATCACCAGGCAATGTAGGTGCCTTAATTATTTGATCTAACATTTCATGTATCATCTTAGTTTGAGGACAAGTGCAGTCTCCCTGATAGAACTTATGTATTTTTCCTGCAATGGTCATCCAGCTATAACCAGGAGTTTTAACCAATCCCAAATTCCTCATCTTTGCTCTGATTATTGAAACACCATCGTGTACGCTAAGAGAATCATAAATACTACACAAAGCTATATAGTTACTAGAGTTTCTAGGTTCCAATTCAAAAAGCTGAAGAGCTGCAACTTCTCCAATTTCAACATTCTTGTGCATCACACAACCAGCAAGTAGGGCACCCCAAACACTTGCTGTTGCCACTGACTTCATGTTTTTCACCAATCCAAGTGCTTCCTCTAGATGTCCAAAACGACCCAAAAGATCCACCATACAAGCATAGTGCTCTACACTGGGTTTCAATCCATATTCAAAACTTATAGAATCAAAAATCTTCCGGCCTTGATCAATGAGACCTGAGTGGCTGCAGCTAGCCAAAACTGCTGTTAGTGTAACGCAGTTTGGTTTAAACCCGCAATCTTTCATTTTCTTAAACAAAGCCAAAGAATCCTCCCCTTTCCCATGAACACCATAACAAGATATCAATGTTGTCCAAGTTACCAAATTCAGTTCACGCATGTTCCTGAAGACCTTTTCTGAGTCATGCAAGCATCCACACTTTGCGTACATATCAATCAATGAATTACCAATTGCGACATCTCCATCAAATATGAGGCTCTTAACTACTTGCCCATGAATTTCCTTCCCTTTCATCAAGTCTCCTTCCCGTCCGCAAGCATTCAATATACTAGGAATCGTCATGGAATCCATATTCACTCCTTCACTAAGCATGCTCCTGAAACAATTCAAAGCATCAACATAAAAGCCAGCCCTCCCAAATCCTGAAATCATTGAATTCCAAACCGCAGAATCTCTAGACAACATATTAGAAAATACCCGCTTTGCATCAACTAAATTACCAAATTTCACATAAAAATCCAAAACCGAACTTCCCACAACAACATATTCCTCAAACCCAAGCCTAACCACCCAACCATGAAGCATCTTACCCAAAAAAGTATCTCCTATTCCAACACATGACTTAAACACTGGAGGCATTGTATAATGATCAGGCCGAAGACCCATTTTCAGAAAATCATCAAAAACATTCATGGCATCCAAAAAAAGAGAATTCTGAGCATAAGCAGCGAGCATTATATTCCATGAGTACATATTTCTTTCAGACATTTTGTCGAAGACTTGGCGGGCATCTTGAAGAACCCCACATTTAGAGTAGAACAGTAAGAGATCTGTTTGAAGGGTCACGTTGGAAAGGAAGCCAAGGACAAGGATTTGTGCATGGGTTTGCTTAGCTTGGGAAATTGCAGAGAGTGGAACACTGTTTCTGAGTAGGGAAGACAAGTAAAAAGCAGCTTTGTAAGACATTTTTTTTTCAAAGTTTTAAAATTCCAACGGTCATATGAGGATTTGGAGGGATTGAGGGAAGAGAATGAGTTATAATCAGGTGTGGATCTTGTTCCGTAATTTCCTGCTTTTTGACTTCCACGGGGGATTAAACTCGTGCCATGTTGGGATGGTTTTGATTTTTTTTTTATTTTTTTAGTACACAAAATGTCAAAATTTATCTTTATCTTGATCTCCTTCTTCAAAATCAAATCATACAAGTAAATTCTCATTTATTTGTCCATTATTCTATTTTTATAATTTCATAATTTTGCCTTCTTTTTTAATGAATATTCAATATTTTATATAATTTTAAGTATATTCTTGAAAATTGAAATTTTTTATTTTTTTAAAACTAAAAGATGTTTTCTTAAAGAATTTTTTTTTGAGGTGCACAAAATAAATTTCAAAATTTACATAAAAAAATCTTGGTGAGAAGTGAGAGAAAATAACCCAGTAAATTGTGTGTCCTTCAAAAATTTTGACTTTTTCAACTATTAAAATTTAAAACCACTATCCTCCACTATTTTTTTTTTTTTTTTTTTTTTTGAATTCTTAGATAAAATGATTGCCTCCACTAATAGAATTTTTTCTTTTTATAGACACTAATAGCATTAGGACAAAGTTTGCAACAAACTTTAGTCGTAAGTTTAGGCTATAACTTCATTCAATATCTTTTTATCAAATGTGAATTTTGACAAATTTATCATTAGGTTAAATTTCAAATGATTAAAGATCAATAACCATATTATCAATGAAATATTTAAATTTAAAGTTTTTGGAGTCTAAAAGTTATGCATAAAAAATAAATTTATTGATAAAATATTAAATAACATCCGATTAACACGAATTTGACATGTGTATTGAACATATAGAATATGTGATTCAACGGTTAAAATGTCAAAACATATAACTATGTTACTCTTTTTGGTGCGAACTGTTTGTAGCCAAACCCATTTTTAATCATTTGCATTATTGTCCAACATAATTTTCTACATGTTAAGTATTCTATCATAGTATTTTTTTGTTTTCCTAAGAATATAATTGTAGGGACACGATTTTCAAAGCAAGCCCAAAATGTATGGGATCTTGGCTCAGTGAGCCCAGTACAATAAATTTGTAGAGAGTGGGTCAAAGAACTAGACTTTAGTGCATAGCTAACAGTTAATATGGTTTTGGAGGATGAGCAAACAAGAATTAAACCCGATTTGTGCAAGAAAGTTTGTCCTCAGCACAATCCGAGGAGCTCTGCTCTAGTATATATTAGATGACAATGGTTACAGGAGTTGTTGAGATTGCTATATTGTTTTCTCTGTTCCTTTTCTCCCCCCCCCCCCCCCCTCCCCCCCAGTTCTTTGAGGTCTCTACCCTTATTTATACTACATCTCTTCCTTCATCTTTACCCTACACGTGGACAGTTGATGGTTTATACTGATATTTGTCTCATCAGCCCCCTCTAGAAGTCTTCTGGGGTGGTTGTAAGGCTGCAAAAATACTGTTTAGAGGTCACTTCCTCATTAATACGGCCAGAGAGTGAGCTACAGAGCATTTAATGCGGCGGTAGCAGCTTTTCCTTAGATTTTTTTGGGTTCCCATCTTTCTTGTACGTTTATGGTGCACATCCCTATCACTAGAGCTTCTTGGAAGGTCACTTTGATCATTAAGATCTATACCCGATCTGCGTTTAATTTATTTGAGGAGATATTCCTCCTCGGACTCGGACTACTCACGATCTCGGCCAAAGCCCAAGACCTAATTGTATGACTTGGGCCCATGACCCCACAATAATAAATTAATAGCTCCTATTAATATTAAGGAAAAAATATTCAATATTTTGAGAATAATAATTAATTCTTTCACATGAATAGTGGATCCCACCATAAAGTTAATTAGTAGAACCCATTATTATGTGTTAAAAGGAAACATTAGTTCAGAGTATTGAATAATTCATTGGATTTAAGCGTGTGTACTCCCAAGACAATATCTTAACCAACCTAAAACTTATTTAGTTATTACATAGGATACTTCTCTAGCCAAGAGCCTTGTAATTTAATTGGCACTTATATATATACTACTAAATATTTTTTAATTGGATCAAATTTTGATAAATTCATCGTTGGATTACATTATTTTTGTATATTCTCTATGCTTACAAAATTTCAAAGTGATCAAAGATCAATAACCATGTAATCAATCAATTGTTTAAATTCAAGTTTTTATATTTAAAATAATGCATAAAAGATGAGTTTGGATCGAATAGTAAATAAAATCTGATTGGCATGAAAATTGACATGCATATTAAGAATGTATGGAACATGTAATTCAATAGTGTGATTTTCAAAACATGAATTTAATAAAAAAATTAGGTGGTGTAACATTATTGGACAATTTGTTTCATAAGTTGTTATGTAGATGACATCTTTAAGATACACAGATAGGATGATCCGATGATATATAAAGAGTACTCTAATTTTAAATAATACCATCTTCCAGTTTTGAGCAAACCACACATTTTGCACACCACAACCACAATACGAATACATGAGGATTTGGTATTTTGTTACATGTAATTAGTAATTACTTTGTGGAGTGCTTAACTAGTATGCAACATACATATCATAGTAGAACACCGAATACGTAGGAAAATTATCTAATGAATAAACTTATACAACATCTCACTCAAATTATATGGTCCCATAGATGTAGGATTCACCAAATATGAGAGGGATGTTGTATGCATGGTTTTAAGACTCAGATTGTTCAAAGATTGTTAAGAGGAGATGTTCAAGATTTTTAAGGTTGGACCTAGGTCGAACTGTAATCATGTCATATTCAAGGTTTTTAAGGTTGAATTGTAAATATTAGCAAATTTGACATAAAAATATCTAAAAAAATTGAAACAAACTTTCAAATATATTTTCATGATATTATAAGGTTAATAGAAAATAGTACAACATAAATAAAGCATGAAAATAATAATCCTTCAAGCAGAAATCATTTTAATTAAATAAAAATGACTTTTAAAATAAATTCATTAATAGTAAATTTCCATGCAAAGGCATTATTCTTAAATCAAAAGTTAATTTAGCAATGAAAAAAAATTAGTAATATTTAATATAACGAGAGAGAGAGAGGTGATATAGAAGTCGAGAAACTATAAATCATGTAAATCTAATATAAATTTAGTAATACTTCGTATTTACCCACACAACGTCATGAGCGTGAGGATTTTATTCATTTAAATAACTTTTTATGTAATAAAATGAGAAAAGTTGTCGTGAAAAGTATTTATTTTTTATTTAATTTATGTTCTTCCACATGTTGACAATACTTCATGAGTGAGGATTTTATTCATTTAATCAGTTTTCAATTGATATACTACTCTAGTCTAGTGGTTTTTTTCCCCCCTAAAAAAAAAATAGTCTAGCGGTTTTCATTACATGATTATATATAAATTCTTGGGTAAATTGTATTTTTGGCTCCTTATATATATATATGTGGGTTGTTTGATTTTGATCTATCAAATCAAAAGGTTCAATTTTGACATCAAACTTTTAAATGTAACAATTTAACTCATCTATCCATTTTCGGATTATATCTAGTAACAGAATGGTAAGACACCCCATTCTAAGAGTTTAGACAGCAAGAAGTGGAAATAAAATAAACAGTGACAAAATTGTTCCTTTTTTTTAACTTAAAGAGCTTAATTAGAACTTTTTAACATTAATGGCCAAAATTGCAGAAAGCCCATATTTGAGAGATTAAAAGTCAATTTACCCTAAATTCTTTTGCATTGCATAATGATGTATAATTCAGAAACACATTTTAATGAAGATTGAATGGGATAATCCGAAATAGATGTTTTTACTGAACAGTCAAGATCGGTAGAGTGAAAGTTGAGTTCATAATAGCTATTAGAGACACCCTTCAACCCAAAATGCCTAAGCCTATGTATATGTATCAATTATGTTATATCAATTAATCATTCTTATTATTATTATTCAATGTAAGACTTCACTTGTAGTGTATACCCAACATAATGCAGCCACAAGAGAAGTGAAACAATTGTGAACAAACCCAACATAATGCAACCACAAGAGAAGTGAAACAATTGTGAACACACCCAACATAATGCAGCCACAAGAGAAGTGAAACAATTATGAACAAACCAAACGTAGCAAAGGTCATCATAATATGACTAGATCTGACCAGATTTTCAATATTAGAAGCCAATAGATAACATAATTGGCTTGATCTCTCACCAAAATCTACTATAAAGAGAACTCCGGTTCCTGGGAAAATTAAAAGAAAAAATATATATATCATATTTTGAGCACCTATAACTAAGAGCTAATTGGTTCCTTATATATCATATATCCTACATTAGAAAACTATTGATAAATCTACAACCTCTAAACGAAACCTTCAAATTAGGCTACATCAAAATTTACAGAGGTGAGCACTGCATTTATCAAGGATCAAGGATCAAGGATCAAGGATCAATTGCGATGGGAGTAATACGCCTCTTAGCTGGTTTAGTTGAGACGGGAGTACTTGCTGAGCTTGGTGGTACCTGTTTCCCTTCATTGTTTCCTACTTCTGGTTTTGTGCTATCCACTGTGACAACACTATCATTTGTAGTTTCATCAATTACCATGTCCTCTGGCTTTTGAAAAGGGTTCTTATATGGTGATTCCTGTTTTCCTTCATTGTTCCCTGCTTTTGGTTTTGTTCTATCCACTGCAACAACGCTATCATTTGTCGTCAAATCAATCACCATATCCTCTGGCTTTTGAACAGGGTTCTTTTTCTCATCCTTTACTTTCTTATATTCTAGAGCAGATTGAAACAATAAATTTAGGGAAGGAACAAAACAGTTGTAGGCAAAAGAGGAAAGAAATAAAGTAAAAAGTAAAACCAAGTGAAAAAAGAATAGCAAACCTGATAAAGAGACAGGTGATCCCAGTTCATCATGCTCAAATTCTAGTAAAGTACAGTAACCATCTTGGGAGGATAACGCCAAATAACGACCATCAGGTGACCTTACAACAGAAATAACAATAGCCATTCAAAACCACCCAGAAAATATTATTAAATATAATCATCAAAAGAGCATATTGCATGCGAACTAGTGTATAATTTACCATGCAATATCGGTTACGGCTGCATAGTGAAGACCAGCCAAGATTGCTATAGGAGGAACACTCTCTGTGTCATAAACATATAAAGAATTCAAAGTGGCCACCGCAAAAATGAGGCGATAAGGGAGCTTAAAGATTGCAGCTGCACAGTTTACCAAAAACAATTCAAATTACAATCAAAAATTGTCCGACAATCATGTTTTGAAACTACAGATTGACCATCAATAGGGTACCTGGATTTGAACCCCGAAGGCTAAAACCTATGGGGCAGAAACGAACTGCTACAACAGGTTTACTGGCACCTGGGAGTTGTAGAGCAGGCCTGCATGTCAGGAATTTGAGAAAACATGACTGCCAGACAAAAGAATGTCTCCTTCAAACTTCTTTTACTATTTAAAACAGTTATCACATATTGAAATGCATAGATTGCTATTAATTCAGCTGACCATGCATTACGAGATATCAGGCTCAATATCAATAGATAATATTATAGAACTAAGTGAATAAGACTAGAGTAAATATCTTACCTTGAAAGATCCTTTCTTGAAAACACATAAGCTGTATTTACTGGTTCAGATGCAGGCGAAAGTTTGCAAGAACCTAATAAAAGAAAAAATGCGGAATACCAGCAAATGTTTTAATAAGAATGATCAAATAAGTAAAATAGAGCATAATCAGAAAAGGATGTAGTCATTGTAAAAGGAAATAATCTTCGGGTGATAAGTGGCTTCTTACTTGTACAACAACAAGAACACGATAACATTTAGGGGAAAAAAATCACAAAAATTCATATAAATGTAAGATGATATATCTTCTGTCCACTTTGCCTCACTCAATGGCATTGATGTAGGAACAATTGGGCAAAATGGATTAAAGGCCACGTTATAATTGGAATTTGGATACCAATGTTCAAGTCAAACACACTCACAAGCTCCATGTACTAGCAGAGTAGAAGGTACCATGTAGGCTTTTTAGATGCTAATAAACCTTTATTTTCCATATAAATCAGATTTAACAGTCCTACCAGTTAAGTTTCCTAAAGAAATATGGCGATGATACATAAAATAATGATTAACAAGCAGATTAACCCTCTTCTACTAACTCAGGTTAAAAGTCTTGACATCACAGGCGCATAAGTCAACGCTTGAAACCACAACCACAATTACATTTTGGCTACCAAAACAAACTAACAGAGGCTGCAATTTTAGTAAGATAACAACCATCTACCAAATAATTTATCGTACAAACAGTTTGAAATGATAAAAAATTGGAAATTGATAGGAAGACTCCAAGGTATTAATGAAAATCCCATCAAGCAACCAGATAATTTCATCAAGTTACTTTCAAGAGTTCTAAGACTACCAACATTCAAAGAAAAAGAACTTGTCTACATAAGTCCACAGTAGGTTGGATTGGACATTTAATTGGGTCAATACCTGCAGGCACAAGTAAAAATGATCCATCAGGTGACCAAGCTAATCTTCGGAAGAAAGATGGCAATGTTTCATCGTGAAAAAGATGGTTTTTCACAGACTGCATCAGAAACCATTTGTAAATTGTGAGACTTATAACAAGTGACAACTTGTCTACAATACATGAAAAACAGAGATGACCTACTATTTCATTACCTTGGAATCATCTACTGATGGCTGTTCTGCCTTGGAAATGACATGCTGACAAACATAATTCTTCTTTTCCAAGACTTTTGCTTTCGTTTGAGGCTTATTAACGTAAATACGGCAAGTTCTATCAGAACTAAGGGAAGCAGCATACTTGGCCAATGGATCCCATGCAACACCTTGAACATAATGGAAATGGGAATCCAAAATCTGATGGACAGAACCTGAAGAACAGAATCATCCACAAAAGTATACAAATTAACAAAACATTTTAACTGACATTTTCTGTACTTTTTTTTAACAAAACATTCTGAAAGTTCTGTATTGTTTTCTAACCTTTGTTTACATCCCATATGATACAAGAATTATCAACTGATCCAGAAATCAGAAATGCACCATCGGCTGACCACTGCAAGTCCAGAACATCCTTCCGGTGAAATCTATTCCACAAATAGCCCATTAATGAGCATATAATTCATCTCCAGAAAATAATACCCGAACTTTCCAAATCCAGAATGCAAGTAATTCATATTTGGTATCTAGATATAAGGTTTAATTCAAACACCACAGGCCCAACTAAACCTTACACAAATTACGTTCAACTTGGGCCACCAAACCTAACCGATGTTTTATTCTTCATATGAAGATTTACATCTATTTCAACGTAAGTTATTTTGTTTTATATATATATATATATATATATATTCAGAAATATGATCAGATTGGTTAAGTAGTTTTAAATTGGACCCCAAGAATCAGTGGTAGAGCCAAGATTTTAATATAGGGGGGCTAAGATTAAAAGAAAACATTGAAAGAAAAGTTTATTGGTTTTGTAATGAAAAGTATAAGGTTTTGTCACCTCTTCAACTATCTCCCCTATCCCCATTAGGTATGATTTTATTGGACTAAGCACTTATTTGTTGAGGAGAAACTGATTCAATTCAGAGTTGTTGATGTCTATACCGATCAAGATAACTTTGAAAAACAGTAAACTGATATAATGGGCTAAGCACTTATTTGTTGAGGAGAAACTGATTCAATTCGGAGTTGTTGATGTCTATACCGATCAAGATAACTTTGAAAAACAGTTAACTGATATAAGTAACAATACAATATACAATTAAACAAGAATTTAATTATTGAGATGGGAATAAAATTTTGTCTTCTTAAGCAATGATTTGCAAGAAGTTTAAAAAAAAAACAAAAAACAAAATCATCTTTATACAAGTTCATTTAAGATTCTTGGAAATCAATCAAATCTATTCTCCATAATCTCAAATAACTACATATACATTTGATACAATTAAAAGAGGTAAGCAAAACAATTAATAATAAAATATTAACTCAAAAGATTAATTTATATATAAGAAATCTGAACATGTCAATTGAATACTGAAGAGTAAAGTGAGAATATAAACCAATGTTAAAATGGAAAATACAAATCTAAAAGCAATCTAAAAAGGGCGTTTCTTTATTCTGAAATTTAAAAAAAATTAAAAATTAAAAAAAATTGACATATTTCACTTTTTTTTTTTTTTAAATGCAGACTCACAACATTGATATATATATATATATATATATATATATTTTGGTTTACAGGAGACTTTCATTGAAAATACATGCAGCCAACCCTAGCTAATCTATTGAGGATCCATAGCCGACACCAAATATTTGGAATTAAGGCTTGTTGTTATTGTTGTGTTGTAGGAGACTTTCATTGGGTGGAGTCAGGAGGGGCAATTGTCCCCCTCAACCCCGCTGGCTCTGCCCATGCCAAGAATGTGAGTGGCTCAAGGACAGGATTCCTATCTGGACTTTAACTGATTCTTTTTGTCAGTATTAAAATATAAATGAAAAATTGGCTTAGGTTGTCAATATGCAGTCTAATCCAGATTTAAAAACCTGGTTTGTTTTACATATGACCAATTTGAATGCATGCAAAAGCTCAATAAAAAATTAAAAAAATAAATAAATCAGATGAATGGCCTTTTTGATAAGTAAAAGGACAAACTCAGATGAATAGCCTTTTTGATAAGTAAAAGGACAAACTCAGATGAATAGCCTTACGATAAAGTCTTGAAAACCTTCCATGTTTGACCTGTGTCTGTAGGGTGTAGCTTCCATAGGATCAGCTCACCTCCTGAGAAAATGAAAAAGTCAGTTTAAGGAAAATTTCCTAGGTTGCCTTGCTAAAGCAATGATAGAATTAGCAGTAGATAATGTACTGAGAAAGAAAAAGCCGCAGTGATTGAAATCATACCATCGGCACCAGACGCAAGTTGTTCTCCTGCATTATATAAAAGAGTGATATCAATTCCAGCATTAAAAAAACATCACCAAGATTATACATGCAGATAACTAAATTACAAACTAACTAGTAGAAACCACTGCTGGACTCATTGCTATAAACACTTTGACGAAGTTTGGTATGAAAGATTAATTTAAGAATTCATATAACAAAAAAAAAAAAAAAACCATTGAAATATTAGAAACAACATGAAGCATCCATTGAAGATGGGTTTATTGCTAATCTGTACTACAAATTTCATTAATTTCACGCTTTACATTACACTGCTCGTGTGCGATATCCAATTGAAGCAAGATTCCTATAGCTTTAAGGGTTTAGTTAAATGTATTCAGAGAAGCTATTTGCTTTCGCTTCTAATGTAATTACACAACATAGATGCAATGTATTTCGTGATAGCATAGTTTGATAGACTTGCAATACACATTATGCTAAGCATCCACATCTTAACGAAATGTACGAATTTGAAAAGAATTGGTGCGTCCTTACCGGAAGGAGAGAAGCGAAGGGTATTAACAGCAGAACCATGGTAAGAAAGGCTATTTTGGTAGGTAGCTGTTGGGCCTTTCTTCTCTGTTTCGTCTGAGTCTGAATTTATCAACCAGAGCTGAAACAAATTAAGCAAAACACAACAGTTAGTCTGACTTGACAAGAGTACTTGAGAACTCCAACTTCATTTCATTACCGATTCACAGATTAAAAAAGAAAAACAAATTGTATGTTGATTTACAGTTCAATTGAGCAATTCATATGGACCCAAAGAAGGATTTTAATAATTTGAACACAGTGAGCAACATTGGCTGAAAATAACACAAAAAGAAAATGTCATGAATTCATAGTCTATGGCACAAGAAAATGGAAACAGTCACTGAATTGAGTAGCAAATGAAATAGCAGACAAAGTAATCAGTAATTATGAGCACACAATACTACTACTACTACTGCTACTACTCTTAGATTAGATTAGAAAGAAATGGTTGAAATAATAATAATAATAAGAGAAAGAGAGAGAGAGAGAGAGAGAGAGAGACCTTGATGTCGTAATCGGCGCCGCCGGTGGCTAAAGTAGAGGAAAGAGGGTGGAAATCTAGGGTTAGGACTGGCTTCGTGTCGTGCCAGTTGATTTGTACTGTCCCTCCCTTCATTCGATTCTTTCTTTTTGCTTTTGCTGAAATGAATTTTGGGAAAGAGAAAGAGAAAAGAGGAACACAATTTATTTAAGATAATAATAAAGGGCTTTTCTTTTTCTTTTTTCTTTTCTTATTTTGGGTCTAATATATTTGGCGCGCTGCTTTCATTTGGCGGGAAATGTACTGTACACTCACACTCTTTTCCCCCAAAGAATCCATTCATTATTATTTGCTAATTTTATCGGGAAGCCACCACCACCAACATCACATTTCATCACAATTTTCTTATTGGATCACCATTTTTTATTTTATATCAACAGTTCATCCATATGTACGGCACATTTAAAAATAATCACAATTATATATATATATATATATATATATATATATAAATTGTTTGCTTATTGATTATGAATTAAAAAACAAATTGAAATTAACATTTAGAACAATAAACATAAAAATAGAATTAGTCATGCCAATACAACATTTCCTAAGGGACCAATCCCTTTACCAAAATAACTTGGAAAAGAGTTTGACAAAGACCATCTTGTTAAGACGTGTAGCTTTGTTAGCATTCCTATACACTCAATTAAACTCCAGCTAATCAAATCTTGGATATAGCAAAATTAACAGTGCTCTAGTGCACTAATTTGGATCTATTGGTCACTAACTCAACTCAAATTTTGGAATTACCCTCAATTATCACATTCTAAAGCTACTTTTGACCTGCTAATTCCACTACCCACAAAAAAGCTTTGGCTTCCACTTGAATAGGGACCTTAGTATTCACTTTTTTTGAGAAAGTGAATAAGGTTATAAGCTACACTATAAGCCATATTTCATGGGTGCATGTAGAAGCTATGGTTCATACATGATTCTGATATCAAGTTCAACATAACATAAAATGACCATGAATGACAACATTCAGGAGAAAAAGTTGTCTTAAAAAATTTAAAACTCAAAGCTTGCCTTGAACTATGGACAATGACAATGCCTCAAGAGTCAAGGTTAGGTTATGTACATTTGATTTAGGAAGCTTAAGGTCAAAAATACAATTATCAAATGACATGTACCCACTATCATCCTCTAGCTCACAAATCAAACTTTAAAGTATCTTCTCTCTCAACCATGGCATTCACCCACTATTATATTATAGTAATTATACTATATGATTCTTCTATGAAATATTTCCAGATTCATTCATATGTGAATCTTCCAAACCAAAATTCACTCACAAATTAAGGCAAATAAATAGTTTTCGTTGAGAGCTTTCAATTTTTCCATTATATTTTCTGCTATATGATGCCATTGTTTCTAGCAATGCTTAGCTTCATTAAAAGTCACACATAACCAAGTATATACTTTGAAGAGCATTACAAATTGTGAAAAAAAAAAAAAAAAAAAAATCCTATTATAAAAGCTCGTAAACTAAACAAATTACTCTAAAAATGGGCTGAATTTATAATTTTCCTTTTTTTTTTTTTTTGGATATGATCTTTTCAAAGATAGGTAACAACACTCATATGGAATGCTATATTTTAGCTATTGATGAATATTTACTACTTTTGAGTGCCATCCCCCCATATTGGATCTAAGTAAATACTCTCTCTATATTTACCTATTGAGAAACTAAATATATTTTAAATTTTTAGTCGATAAATCTCATCTACCTAACTGTATAAAAAACTTGTATTAAAGTTTGGTCATTGTTACTAATTGTATAACTAAATTCAACTATATATTTTTTCATTATAAATCTTATCTCATGCAATATGAAAAATTTCAAGAAATACCACTTTCAACTTAGTGTCTCCAAAAAATAAGTCATGTACATTGGACTTGGAAGAAAAAGAACTACTGGTCTTACCCAATCATACGTGCCCTTATATTCTTACCACAAATAATTGGATTACTGGCTTTGTTTATTGTTGAGATGCAACCCAAAACAAAAAAGGCATACGACAACAACAAAATTAATATTAAATAAAATCTCCAAATAGTATTATAATGAAGTATTGTTTCCAAAAGCCATATTTTTCAAATTTGTATGGTTACTTATTTTAATCCTCATACGAGATTTAAGTTTCATTTGTACATTTGAATATTGATATTGTTAAATTCAATGGTTAGTTATGAAGCAAAAGAGTTGTTAACCGTTAAAAAAATATGTGAGGAAAGGAATTGACAATGTTTCATAAGTCAATGAATATGAATAGAAAAGGGACTGCAAGTTTACTTACAAATCTGTTTGTTGTGCATTGGGGAGTTGTCAGTGTATTGTTAAGAGTTGTTTGCTGATGATAGCAAGTGGTTAGGGGTTGAGATTATATTTAGAGAAACATTTAAGAGAGAGAGAGAGGAGCTTGAGAGTCTACATAGAAGTGTCCAGGTGAAATGTTCTTGTTTAGGTTATTTTTGTAGTCTTATTAGTTTTTGTATTAGGTGTTAATGTATTATTTATTTTGGCACAAAAATTTAGATAGAATACATAGCGCAAAATTGAGAATCCAATTAACTCACTTGACCAAAAAAAAAAAAGACATGTGGCTCAAAATTGAGAATTCAATTGAAATCTAATTGGATTTTCTCTCACCTCCACCTATTATTATAAATATAGAATATAGATATATAGATTTGGCTTATTAAATTATAATGAGTTTTTTTTTTTTTTTCATTATTATTTGCTAACTTTAATGGGAAGGCACAAACCTATAAGGCTATATATAAGCAATCACATTACTTTAGATGTGATTCAATCATCGTTCTATTGATAATTTCTTGTTAACAAGTCCCTTTAGAACATTTGATTAGACCATTCTAGAAAAGTGTTTATACATTTTTTATGTGAATTATAAAAAACTAAAAAATAAAAAAAAAATGTAATAAAAAGTTTCTAAAAATATTTCTTAAACCATACTCTCAGGGGGCGTTTCATTTGTCATGATATTATATTACGTCGTAATATTACGTTGTAGGAGCCTTTTTTACTATGTTGGGCTGGGCTGCCCCTTTTGTGGTTATAGGCCCAAGTGTTCTGGGTTGAGGGAGTCGAGACCGGTCCAACTGGAACTCAACTTGGCCGACTTGTGCACAAACTAGGCCCTGTCTGCCAGGAGAGTGTTTGCGGCAGGCAGTGCTGTTTCAGGGAAGCTTGCGGCAGACAGACATAATTGATAAAAACAGAGCAATATATTCTGGAATGACCAGATAATTCTTTTAATAATGAATGACCAAATGATCCATAATCACAATAATATGAATAATTTTGACAAATAAAGTAGTAAGGGCAAATGGTAATAAAGATTAATCAACGAATAAAAGGAATAAAACCCAGTTTGGTCCGCGGGGGCAAGGTCAGGGAGGAAGAACACATCTTCTCAAAAACGATTAACCTCCAAGGAAAAGGAAATTCCTGCCGTGGAAATTAATGGGTTTGAGGGAGGCGGACCTGAATGGACAATGCCCAGGACGATTCTAGAAGAGAGCAGGGATTTTAGAGGGAGAGAAGGGAAAGGACCTATCGGTGCATGCCACTAACACTTGCTCTTTTTCTCGCTTTCTTTCTTTCTTTTCTAGTCTTTTCTTAGTGATTTCCACAATGGTAGTTTTTAGTATTTTGCTCCTCTGTTTTTCTAAGTATGTTACAAAGTATTTTCCTTTATGTTGTGTTGTATTGCTCTCGTGCTTGTTGTTTTTGTACACGGCAGAGGCTTCCTTTATAGTGTTTGCCGTGACCGATTTTTACTATTCTACCCCCTAACCACATTTGTCTGGTCTGGGCATACTTGCCGACCATTACTGTTCCATCTGCGAGTTCCCCTATTACAGACACAGACAACTTTTTGTTTGTTAGTCTGCCGCGGCACCTCTTCCTGCCGCGGTGATGTTTCTCTCTCTTTATCCCTCATGGCATGCACCTATTGGTTCCAACTCAGCCTTGCCTCTTTTGGGTGGTATGTCATTCCAACAGGACGTATCCTCCAAAAAAGCTTGAGCAGGAATCTCAAAACAGGCCTTCCCCTCTCCCCACCTTCAAACCATGCCCTCTTACCTCTGACCCACGACCCCACCACGTCTTGTATTGGCTGGGTACAGGCTAGTGGTGCCTGGGCCTTGCGCGTGTATATGTCTGAAATCTGCCTGCTGTTCATGCATCTGCCGTGTACTGGACACTTTGCTTGCATTGCCTGTCGCCCGTTCTTGGCTTTTCCCAAGCTGCTACTCTGATTTCCCACCCCCATAGGGTTTGGACTTTACCGAGTACTGGGGTTTGTGTTCTCTTCAGCCCAATTCTTTAATTGCCTTAGCTTCCCACCGTGTTACTCGGTCTTTCCTGCCGCGGCGATTTGTTCCTGCTGGGCCTCTTTTCAGGCCTGCCGTTCCTTTCTTTCAGCGGCTTAATATGGCCACTGGTGTTCTCGCTTGTGGGCTCCAATGTCCCTCTCTTTTCACTTGGGCTTATCCGGCCCATTTACTTCCTTTGGACTTCCTTGGTCCATTTACTAACTTTGCATCCCATGGGCATTTACTAACTCAATTGGGCTTCTCTGGCCTAATTTCCTCATTCTCATCCTTGGGGTTCATGGGCTTGCCATTATCCCCTACTTTCTTTGTTTACATTACTTTGGGCCTGCTGCGGTCCATTCTCACTTTCCCATACCACATACTACCCATGGGTGCTGTTTTCTCTCTTTCCGGGCCTTTTAGGCCCACTTACTTCTTCAAAATCCGTTTATTTATATTAAGGGCCTGTGATCCATTATTCTTGCTGCTTGAGCCTAATGGTTTTTTCTTAACCTGCCGCTTATCCGCTGCCCATATTTCTGGGTTGGGCTGCCTTCTGCCTATTTCAAAAATGACCCTCAACATACGTTATTGTAATCTTACATTAATATAATCTCAATACAAGGATACAACATTACATTGTTTAGGAAGGTGATGAGATTAAGATAATATGATATATTTTGTAATTTTAAATTATGGTAATGTTAGAAAAATAAAATAAACCAAAAACCTTAATATCACATCATCGTAATGCACATCATAACAAACCAAACACCCCCTTAGAGTATCCGTTTTCTTTTCCTATTAAAATTTATGAAGTTATACTAATGTTGTTTTTATTTTTGTGCATCTTGTTATTATTTTCACTTTGAATACCAAATTTATTTAGCTTATTTTTCTCCCCTAAATAAACAATAATTACAAAAGGAAGAAATGAGACTAAACTATCTCTAACTTCTGCTTGATTAGTTGAACGTAGAATATTAGAGAAGGGGTTACTGATTTGTTGTGAGTAAGGGTGTTCAGACCCGACCAACACTTGCCAAACTGACCAAACCGCTCGACCCTCACTCAATTCTGACCCAAACCAACAATCCCTTCAGTCGACGGTGGATTTCCGCCTCCAAGAACTAATGTCGATGGATCGAGTGGCGGGTTTTCTTCTCCAAAACTTGAGCCACCCAACCCGACCGATACTATATACAAAATCCGGCTAACTCCGGCAAGATCATCTCAGATCTGAGGAGATTTAGCCAGATTCGATGAGATCTTAACCAAATCTGGTGAGATTTAGCTAGATCTGGCCAAATCCCAACAAATTTTGGAGAGTTTTTGCATATTCCGACGATTTCGGAGCAAATTTTGGAGATATTTTTTGCAGATTTTGACAACTTTCACCACTGAATGAACCAACCGACTACCACTCGAACCTAAAAATTGACTCGACTGATTGATGTCGGCGGTCAGTTTTGGGTCCCTCTGCCTTCCACCCGATGTTGGCAAGTTGATTCTAGGTTAGGTCCAAAACCGAACTAACCCGACCTATGGACAGACCTAGTTGTGAGAGAAAGCACGTTAAGTTGATGAAGACAATATCTCAATATCCTTTAGAAACATTCCAACATTTCATGTTTTCTAACAATAAGAGTCTGTTTGGAATTCATTTATTTTATGAAAATTAAAAACTTTTTGTTGAAAGTACTGTAGATAAAGGTAAAAATTAGCTGAAATAGTACAATGAGACCCATGAATAGTACCAAAAAGTGCAGTAAGGCTCATGAATAGTAGCAAAAATTAGCTGAATAATAAAATAAGCTAGCTTTTCAATTTGGAGCCAAATACATGCTAAGATAATATTCTTAATTTCATCCAAACCTTCATAAGGAAGGTATAAGTATAATTTAAACAAAGTTGCACTTTACCCTTTCTATTTTTTTTTTCTTCTAAAATTCAATTCAATCCAGTAACAATAAAGTAATATTTTTGTAATTAATTAATTGTGTTTGATTCCCTAAAAGATTAATTATTATTAATATATGGGCTAAAATCTTATAAACCCAAAAAGATATTGGGCTAGACCAAAGTCCACAACAATTAATTTATAGAGGTGAGTTTTTGAACCAACAGTTGAACCTTTTTTTTTTTTTTGAGAACCGACCAATAGTTGAACTTGAAACAATAATTTCTCACTAAATATTGATAATGAACAGTATATGGGACAAAAACTAATAATAAGACAAGTTTTTGTTATATTTCTTCTTACAAGGAAATACCAAGGAACCTTTACACTTATTGAAATACAAGATCAGGCTCTTATATTTTTGTATTCTCTTTTTTCTCCCTTTTTTGTAGATCAGATCCCTATACATTAAGGATCTTTTCCTTTTTATAGTCCCATTACTTCAATCCTGGCCTTCCACCTAGATGGTGGATGGTCTTTCCCTCTTGGATACTTGTCACTCTTCCCCTCCTTTTGAGGCTGTGCTGGGTAGATAACAGGTTGTGTGGCACTGTTTAGGCGTCATTCGGTTATTAATGCGGCATGCTTGGTTGGAGTAATGCATTTGATGCTAAGGTGCTGGTAGCTTCGCTAGGAAGTTTCCCCAAATTCTTATCCACGTTGGTTACTGTTACCTTCCTCGAATCAATACCCGATCGGGTCAGTCAAGAGAACCTCTTTACTTCCTCGGACTATCCTCCTCCGAGCACCTTCCTCAAACTAATTGCTTCTTCGCTCAACTCTTCCTTTCGGTCTATCTGGGCCCACTTGAGTTTAATGAGTTGATTGTTGAGCCTTTACGTTCCTCGGCTCAAGCCTGATGGGATCAAGCTTTATGGTCTCCCACAAATAATAATGTGTCATATCTCAATAGCCTAGGATTAGAATTTAATTATTTATATGTATATCCTAGTTATAATGTAGTTTATTATACACATTTATTACCATCTCCGAAATATTTGTCTATTATTCTTACGTAGTACTCTCACACAATCGCCATTTTTCTTTTTGTTTCATATATATCTAATCAATGTTTGAACCATCTCAATAGGGTTAGAACGATTCCTTGAATCCCGTCCTAGAACCCGACCTGCTTGCTCCTGCTTTGTATAGGTATTTTCCCATTTTGGAAGAGGGAATGAATCAGGGATGGACAGCCCATGATTGGACACTACCCCATCCTAGTGCTATCCCCGATTCTAAATTCCCAACAATTACTAAGAAAAATTACTCTTTTATTAATAAAGTAACAATTACAAACAAAAGACGTAGAATTAAATAATCTTCCCATTCGAGCCAGTGGTACGTATGCTATTCAGATGTGCTAGCTGCTTTAAAAGGTAGCTGCAAATATGACGAGACTGACGAGTCCGTCCCACACTGACGATATTGTTCACGGACGATGACACCATCGGGAGTAACGAGATGATCATGCACGCCACTGACGAAGGCATTCAGACTATTTAATGCAGTCAATCAAGCCTAGAACGGTTGAAAGACCAGCTGTACGGACCGTTGGAACGCATTGATGCACCATTCAATGCCCCCAAACGTTACCAGAAGGAGCATTAAGACCTCCATAATTACTCCAACGGCTAGAGGCCATGGAAGAGTATAAAAAGACCACACATTTGCCAATACCAAGGTACATACACAAACACATAAAAGAGTGAACTATTACTTTCTTGCATTCTCCAATTTCTCTAAGATTTCTTTGCATACTAACTTTGGCATCGGAGGCGTGGTGGCAGGCACCACACCGGTGACCCTTTCAGGAGGCTGCAGGTTGGCTTCATCCGACCACATTGACTGACGAGTTCACGCTCTATCAGTTTGGCGCCGTCTGTGGGAAACGACATTTTTTCGCATCTAATCGCGAAAAGGTAGTTTCCTCTCAAATACTTATTTCAGATGGAGTCCAATCAAGAATCCGCAGCCTTGTCGCAGCAAATTCAGGCCCTTGCGGCTACCGTCGAAGAATTATCCAAACAAAATGAGGAAATGAAGCAGAGACTTCAGCAGGAAGAGAATAGGTCCAAGGGAAATCGAGATGACGAAGGGGATAGCCATAGAAGAATTGACCATCGAAGGCCCACCACTCCAACCGAGCAGAACTCGGATATACTCCAGGAGATGAGGAAGGAGATGGACGAGCTTAGGAACGCCATCAAAGAAAAAACTGAACGAAGCGTGGACCGACTGGTTAGGGCAACAGATTCGCCATTCACTACGGCCGTCCTCGACTGTCCAGTGCCGTCGAAGTTTCGGCTACCCCAACTTGAATCGTTCGACGGGTTAAAAGATCCCCAGGATCATCTTAACACATTTAAGACGACCCTGGGGCTCCAGCAGCCCCCAGACGAGATCTTGTGTCGTTCCTTCCCAACCACTTTCAAGGGAGCCGCACGAGAATGGTTTACAAAACTGCCAACATCGTCCATCGATACCTTCGACCAATTGAGCAATGCCTTCCTGCGACACTTCATTGGAGGACAACGACCAAAGAGAACCGCGGATCATTTACTCACCATCAGGCAGGGAGAGAAGGAAACTTTGAGGTCATATGTGAAACGTTTCACTCGGGAGACACTGGAGGTAGACGAGGCTGATGACAAGGTACAGCTAACAACCTTCAAGGCGGGGTTGAGAACCAGAGGGCTCGTCTCGTCACTTGCAAAAAATCCCCCGAAAACAATGGCTGAAATGCTCCTCAAAGCACAGAAGTACATGAACGCGGAAGACGCGCTGGCCGCCATCGGGGACGTTGAAAGGCCAGAAGACAAGGGTAGAAAGGAAGACGACCGCAGGGGGCAAAAACGCGAGCGTCCAGATCGCCGAATTAGTGACGGAACCAGAGGAAAAGATGATAAGAATTCTCGACTGGTAAAATTTACTCCTCTTGTTATGCCTGTTGACAAAATTTTAACGCAGATTAAGGACGAGCATTACCTGAAGTGGCCACGACCCTTACATTCGTCTCCTAACGTCCGTGATAAGAACAAGTACTGCCGGTTCCACAAAGATCATGGCCATTACACCGAGGACTGTCGAGACCTCAAAGAGCAGGTAGAGGAGTTGATACGAAAGGGGAAGTTGCAAAAATTTGTAAAGAAGGGCGACTACAGCAAATTTCGGGAAGGAAACAAAGGCCAACCTGAAGCTTCGTCAAGAGGGAATAACCGTCAGTCACCACCCCCTCAAAATGTGGTCGGGGAGATACAGACGATCACAGGCGGTCCCGTCACCGAAGGTTCGTTCAGATCTCTTCAAAGAGCATATCAACGTCAGGTGAACAGTGTCCACACGATTCCCCCTTTGAAGCAGAGACGAACCGATCAAGACATGACCTTCAATGAAAACGACGCAAGGGGAGTGAAGCAACCTCACAATGACCCCCTGCTCATAATGCTTACCATAGAAGGGTTTAACACCAAAAGGGTCCTCGTGGACAATGGAAGTTCTGCTGACATTATTTACTTCCCTGCATTTCAACAATTGAAGCTAGACCCCAGAAGGCTACGTCCTTTCGATTCCCCCCTCGTCAGTTTCAGTGGTGACAGGGTCTACCCCAAAGGCATAGTCACGCTGACAGTGACAGTGGGGACGTACCCGAAGCAACTGACCCGTCAGCTGGATTTCTTGGTGGTGGATTGCCCCTCCTCATACAACGTCATCATTGGGAGACCTGCCCTCAATAAGTGGAAGGCGTCCACATCTACCTACTGCTTAAAGGTGAAGTTCCCCGTGGAGAACGGGGTCGGTGAAGTTAAGGGAGACCAGGTCTTAGCTCGGGAATGCTACCAGGCTGTGTTGGCCGCAAAGGAAAACCACACCTGGGTAATTGAAGAGAAGGAGGAGGAAAAGGTAGAGGCTTTAGAAACAGTGCAACTAACCGAGGAAGAAACAGCCAAAACAACCAGGATAGGGACGACCTTAAGTCCCGAAATAAGAACAAAGCTCGTCCAGTTTCTTAAGCAAAACCTGGATGTATTCGCCTGGAGCCATGACGACATGCCAGGTATATCCCCGGAGATCATCCAACACAAGTTAAATGTAGACCCAGAGAAAAAGCCCGTCAAGCAGAGACGAAGAGTTTTCGCACCAGAAAGAGATCAAGCAGTCGCTGACGAAGTGAAGAAGCTCTTGACTGCAGGTTTCATCAGGGAAGTGTACTATCCAGACTGGCTGGCCAACACCGTTCTGGTGAAGAAAGCAAATGGGAAGTGGAGGATGTGCGTGGACTTCACGGACCTAAACAGGGCCTGCCCGAAGGATAGTTTCCCCCTTCCAAGAATAGACCAGCTGGTAGACTCCACAGCCGGGCACAAGCTATTGACGTTTATGGATGCTTTCTCGGGGTATAACCAGATAAAAATGGCTGACGAGGACGAGGAGAAAACGGCATTTATCACCAGCCAAGGTCTCTATTGCTATAAGGTAATGCCTTTCGGACTAAAGAATGCAGGCGCTACTTACCAGAGATTAGTGAACAGAATGTTCAGCGAGCAGATAGGCAGGAATATGGAGGTTTACGTGGATGATATGCTCGTCAAGAGCAGGGAAGAGCTTACCCATCTGGACGACCTCAGAGAGACATTTGCCACTCTCAAACAATACCAAATGAAGCTGAATCCAAGTAAGTGTGTGTTCGGTGTAGCCTCAGGGAAGTTTTTGGGATTCATGGTATCGCAGAGGGGAATAGAGGCAAATCCGGAGAAGGTTCAGGCCATAATCAACATGGCGTCACCAAAGACCGTCAAGGAGGTCCAAAAGCTCACAGGACGGATCGCCGCCCTCAACAGATTCGTCTCCAGAGCGACGGATAAATGCCTCCCCTTTTTCAAAACCCTGAAGCAGGCCTTCGCCTGGACCGACGAATGTGAAGCAGCTTTCCAAGAACTCAAGCGCTATCTGAGCAATCCACCTCTCCTAAGCCCGTCAAAAGAAGGAGAGAACCTGTATCTATACCTAGCTGTTTCGTCCACAGCCGTCAGCGCAGCCCTGATCCGCGAAGAGAGCAGAATACAACTCCCCGTTTATTATATCAGTCAAGCCTTCCAGGGGGCTGAGTCCAGGTACCCAAAAATCGAAAAAATCACGTTCGCATTGATAGTTGCCTCACGTAAGCTCAGGCAGTATTTCCAGGCAAATCCAATCTGGGTAATGACGGACCAACCTATCAAAAAGTCCATGAGTAAACCCGAGGCAGCAGGGAGAATGGTCCAATGGGCAATCGAACTTAGCCAGTTTGATATAGAGTACCATCCCAGGGCAGCCATTAAAGCACAGGCCCTGGCAGACTTTATCGCCGAATTCACCCTTCCGGACGAACAAAACCTTGCCAGTAAGGGCAAACCGTGGGTAATACAGACCGACGGTTCGTCGGCCCAAAAGCGGGGAGGAGTAGGGGTCGTCATAACCACCCCCGACGGAGAAGTGTTGAAGTATGGAGTTCAGCTGACATTCCCGGCGACGAACAACGAAGCCGAGTATGAGGGGATTCTGACGGGGTTGAGGCTAGGGAAAGTTTTTGGAGCAAAGACCCTATTGGTCCAAAACGACTCAAAGCTAGTAATTGGGCAGATCAAGGGAAAATACGAAGCAAAGGAAGAGAGAATGCAGAAATACCTCAGGTTGGTGAAGCACTTGACTCAAGAGTTCGAAGAGGTAGAGTTCATCCAGATCCCCAGAAGCCAGAATATGGCAGCAGACGAAGTATCGAAGATAGCCTCGTCTGCTGAAACGGGGTCGAATGCAGACCTGATGATGGAAGAACAGAAGAACCCCAGCATAGAAGAAGTTTCAACCTTTGCAATCCAGAGCACAAGTAGCTGGATGTCGCCCATTGTATCCTTTCTTCAGGATGGACGCCTCCCTCAAGACACAAATGAGGCCAGGAAGATCAAGAAAAGGTCTGCCAGATTCACAATTCTCAATGACACTCTGTACAAGAGGGGCTTCTCCATGCCCTATTTGAGGTGTGTGAACGAAGAAGACGCTGAGTACATCCTAAGAGAGGTCCATGAAGGGATCTGCGGAGATCATGCAGGCCCGAGATCCCTGGTAAGCAAAATTATGCGAACAGGTTATTTTTGGCCTACTATGCAGGTGGACGCAATGAAGTTCGTCAAGAGATGTGACAAGTGTCAGCGATTCGGGAACATTCAACGACTGCCAGCCGAAAGACTGACGACGATAGCGTCCCCATGGCCATTCGCACAGTGGGGAATTGACATCGTCGGCCCATTCCCCTTGGGCAAAGGCCAGGTAAAATTCTTACTCGTCGCTATAGATTACTTCACAAAATGGGTTGAGGCAGAGCCACTGGCAACTATCACTGAAGCAAAGATCCGGAGCTTCGTATGGAGGAACATAGTCTGCAGGTTCGGGATTCCAAGGACGATCATATCAGACAACGGACGACAGTTCGATTGCCAAGGCTTCAAGGACTTCTGTTCTGGACTAGGCATCAAGAACCATTTCTCATCGCCAGGCCATCCTCAAGCAAATGGACAAACAGAAGTGACGAATCGGACTCTACTCAAAATCATAAAGACGAAACTGGATGATGCCAAGGGCTCTTGGCCAGACGAACTGCCCAACGTCTTGTGGGCGTACAGAACAACAGCAAGAACCCCGACGGGAGAAACCCCGTTTAGGCTTACTTACGGAACTGAAGCAGTGATCCCGGTCGAGGTCGGAGTAACCAGCACCAGGCGGGAAATGTTCAGCGAGGAAGATAATGACGACCGTCTGCGAGTCAACCTTGATTGCCTGGACGAAGTCAGAGATAACGCCTGCAACAAAATGGCGGATTACAAGAAGAAGATGACAGAGTATTACAATAAAAGGGTGAGACTCCGACGACTCAACATTGGCGACCTCGTCCTACGTGAAGTAACACTTGCGACCAAGAATCCAACTCAAGGGAAACTCGGCCCCACATGGGAAGGGCCGTACCGAGTTGTTCATTACTCTAGACAGGGGAGCTACCATCTTGAAACTCTGGACGGACAAAGACTCCCGAGGCCTTGGAACATTGAGCACTTAAAGAAGTACCATGAATAGACGTAACAATCAAATGTACTTGTTATCAAAATCAATAAAGAATCCATTCAGCTGATATTGTTCTGTGAGCAGGTACATGCAACCGAAGGTAACTGACGAAGGCAATATCCCTAAAAAGGGTGTAAGCCACGAAAGGCCAAAAATGGCTAAGTAACAAAATTCCACATAGAATGGATGTAAGTTACTGACGACCATAAAAAATGGTTGAAATAAAGCTAAGTAACAAAATTCCACATAGAATGGATGTAAGTTACTGACGACCATAAAAAATGGTTGAGATAAAGCTAAGTAACAAAATTCCACATAGAATGGATGTAAGTTACTGACGACCATAAGAAATGGTAGAAATAAAGCTAAGTAACAAAATTCCACATAGAATGGATGTAAGTTACTGACGACCAGAAGAAATGGTCAAGATGAAGCTAAGTAACAAAATTCCACATGGAGTGGATGTGTGTTATTAACGAAAATGATACCTACAAAGTGAAGAGATGGACCCTACGTGGACGGGCGCATTGCGAGCGACGACTAAGCAAACACAAGCATAAGTAAGTACACAAGAGCAAATCAAATTAAACAGCCCAAAAAATAACGGGCAATTCACAAAGTGTTTTTACAAGGCCCATAAACACTGAGCCAAAAGCCTCGTCCTTAAAATAAATTAAAGAAAAAACGACCCAAAACACAGTGGGTATCCAAAAATAAATCTAAGTATCAGGTACAGGCAGCATCATCAACAGAAGGAACGGTGCCAACAGGATCTGCGTCAGCAGGAGCTGCGTCAGTAGGAGCTTCGTCCACAAGGACATCGCCCACAGGAACCTCATCACCAGGAGCACCCCCAGAAGTTTCAGGCTCAGGAGCAGGAGGTCGGGCGGCTTCATCTGCGGCCATTTCCTGATCCACCTCCTCCAGGTCCAGCTCCTCCATATTCACCCCCGATGGGTGCTTCACGAGGTACCTCCTCAGGAGCTCGAAACCCTTGAAGTACCAACTGAAGAGCACAGTGTTGTACTCGTCAGTGGTTTGGAAGGCTTCAACAGATCTGGCGGCTATGGTCTTGAGACTCTCCCTGGCCCCAAGGAGTTGATCGTCCTTCTCCTTAGTCAGCTGGCGCTCAACCCGGAGGTCACTGTTTAGTTTCTTGACCTGCTCCTTCAGAGTGTTGTTCTCACCCATGGAAGCAATAAGGTCTCTCTTCAGCGACGAGTTCTCTGCCTCCAAGACCTCCATCCGAGACGTCATTGACGCCACCTTGGCTTCCTGAGTAAAGAACTCAGAAGAAAGATGCAAACTCTCCCCTAGCACCTGGACAAGCTTGTGCACCTGACGAGCCGCGATCTCGTTGAAAGGGACGCCAGATAAAGCTTGCAAATCTGCAGACGTCACGGCCTCGTGAGCTCGATCTACGGCCATCTTCTCGTCATTCCACAGGGTTGACGAACGAAGCGCATGTTTCTCCTTCCCTTTCTCAGTCAGCCGCGGCCTTTTTGAGGCAGGAGTGCCACCTATCTCCTCCACAGAAACTGTAGGAGAAGCCGTTCTCGTCGTCTCACCCGCGGGAACGATTGGACGAACAGAGGGAGTTGGAGTAGCATGACCACCCTTCCCAGTGACGCGTACGCTCTTTGCTCCCAGACTCGACAGAGGCTCGTCTTTCTTGGATCTCATTTTTGCGTACATACCTTTGTTAAATTTGGTCGTCATCTCTGCAAAGGAAAAACGCTAAGTAAAAAAAAAAAAAAAAAAAAAAAAAAAAAAAAAAAAATGGTGAGTACTGACGGATTTAACACTTACTCTTTTTTCCTTCGATGTCAATGTTACGAAGAACGGTTGCAGAGGGATCAGGACCGAGGCAGTAGAAGGCTAGCGTTCTGGGGTCAACAAGCTCGTCCCAGCTCTCAATCGTCAGTGCGTAGTCGATCGCCTTCTGAACCCGTTCTCTATACCTGCTCTTGAGCTTGGGTCGTTTCTTAGCTATAAAAAAAAAAAAAAAAAAAGGGTGTCAATAGCCATGAAAGAAAACACAACAAAAGTGAAAGGACGAGGATTGAGGTCGACGCACCTAAAGTCGGGGTTTCCCACCGACGACGCAACCTTGGGATATCACCCCAAACCCCTCCAGAGGCCGTCTCAAAGTCATCCCCAGACACAAAGAAGAATCTGGACTTCCAGTACCTGAAGGACGACGGTAAACCCTTGACGATCCTGGTCCTTCTCTCCCAGGGCACCAATTCATAATACCCGTACTCCTTCGATGCCTTTAAACGATACATGTAGACAAGCTCGTCTACCCTAAGCATGTCCCCGTCATTAGCGGCCAACCAGATCACCATACAGCTAACCAAGATCCGCCACGAATTTGGCATAAGTTGCCCGGGGGCAACACCTAAAAGATCTAGGAGTTCCATCAAGAAGGGGTGGACGGGAAACCTCAATCCACAGACGAAGGCAGATTCGTAAAAACAAATCTCCCCAGGAAAGAAATGACAGGCCCGGTCTGCTTCACTAGGCAGACGAACCCTAACTCGCTCTGGGAACTGAAACCTGTCCTTGAACCTACCCAGCGCGTCGGCATCTAAACCACACTCCTCCCTAAGGGCATAAAAAGCCCTAACTTCTCGAGGCGTGGAGACAGCTGTGTCTTCCTCCACGGGATTACCGCTAGACGATAACCCAGTCTCGAGCTCACTGGATCTAACCTCAGATGCCATCCTATCCTCCCTCACCAAATCCTCGAACCAGTCTATCGACTGACGAAGCAACGGCAAGAGGTCAGCCAACACCACAGCAAGACAACTACCCTCGTAAACAAATTTTTCGAGGTATGGAAAATTTCCTAATGAACCTCCTAATCGAGCAAAAAGAAACGATATGGAGGGGCAAGCTATCCTAACCTCAGGGCTACCAACCATAAGTAAAACAGAAAAATACAAGAAAACCTAGAAATCCCTAAACCCGTCGGAGCAAGCACAAAGAAAGAAAAGATGGGAAAAATCGGAAGATCCACCACCAAAAATACAAACAAAAATATGAAAGAGAATGAGTGGGGAACACACCTCAAAGAAGATAACTGCCGCCGACGACGCACCGGTAGGGAGGAAAGTTGCAGAGAAGGGTTGGCGAAGAAGATACCCAGAGAAAGAAGTAGAAATTCTTAAGAAAAAGTGAAAAGGAGGAGTGAGAAGAAGGGAGGTTTAAAAATAAGGCTTGGGAAACTGAAAAATCAGCGGGAAGCCCAATAGTCCCCATTATTCGGACATTAACTCCACCAACCAGCACGCGCCACGTATGCCACGTTCTATGGAGCGCCGTCACTTCGCACTTAATGAGGAACAGAATCCCAAGAGTCACCTGCAACACGAGACCCTTCAGATTCTATCATCGTCAAGAACATGACGAACATAGAATCCGGGGGCAACTGACGAGACTGACGAGTCCGTCCCACACTGACGATATTGTTCACGGACGATGACACCATCGGGAGTAACGAGATGATCATGCACGCCACTGACGAAGGCATTCAGACTATTTAATGCAGTCAATCAAGCCTAGAACGGTTGAAAGACCAGCTGTACGGACCGTTGGAACGCATTGATGCACCATTCAATGCCCCCAAACGTTACCAGAAGGAGCATTAAGACCTCCATAATTACTCCAACGGCTAGAGGCCATGGAAGAGTATAAAAAGACCACACATTTGCCAATACCAAGGTACATACACAAACACATAAAAGAGTGAACTATTACTTTCTTGCATTCTCCAATTTCTCTAAGATTTCTTTGCATACTAACTTTGGCATCGGAGGCGTGGTGGCAGGCACCACACCGGTGACCCTTTCAGGAGGCTGCAGGTTGGCTTCATCCGACCACATTGACTGACGAGTTCACGCTCTATCAAAATAGATTCCATGCACTTAAATTTTTTGAGGATATATAGTGTAGATGGTCTGCAGAAAACTTAAAACAATGGCAATACCTGCAACTAATAAACCGAAAGCAGACCATGGGTAGCTAAAATATTTGTGACTTATTGCAGCCATCCAGGTCCTTACCTTGCTATTATAGTGCTTTTCAATAACTTCTCTAACTTCTTGGTAAATATAAAAATCCTGCGGCCAGTTTGTGGTGGATATCTCTTTCAACGTTCTAAACACCTCTTCGTCACTGCTCAGAGTGTGGAGAATTATACGCTTCGACCGTAGCTCTTTAACATCCTCGGGATCGTCAATAATTGAATTCATGAAACTGATGTAAGATGAAACTGTAAAATCATTATGGTGAGTACCAGTAGCACACATTTCAAAGGCTATCAAGTTTGTATAATATACTTGTGAATCATAACCAAGGATCAAGGGGGGAAGTTTAAGCTCTCCAGAGAATAAGTATGATCTGAATTCAACATCTCGAAGAGAAATTGATCTTGTTTTTTTATTTTTTTCTGAATGAAGAGAAATAGTATTACATGGCTTGAATTTGATCCCCTTAGCTTGAAGATCACAAACTGAACCAAATGATTGAAGATAACGAGTGAAATCTATATCCGTTGCTCGCTTGCCTTTCTCAGGATGATGTTTGGAGATTTGTGTTTTTAGAAGTTCAAGGAGATGAACCGGTGGCTGCATATCTTCGTCTCTGGTAGCTAAATTTTGAAATTTTCCCCAATGCACAATATTAAGGAATGACTTAATCATTGTTAGCCCTTCCTTTTCATTGTTGTAAATATTTCTCATCAAAACCTTCAAAACTCTGAAAGGAATTTGGTTCTCTAGCAAAAGCATGTCTGGAATTAAATACTGAAGTGACAAGATGCCTAGATGACTTCTTATCATTGAAAACTCATTCCCCTTTTGCTTTCGAGATACGAAATGTTCAATCAAAACTATGATGAAACAAGCATCCAAAAGCATCATCAATGAAAATGCTTCTTCACTATAGTTGCCCGTTGAACCATCAATGTAACAACGTCTAGCGTATTCATTCAGTTTATGCACCTTAATGTACAAGTCTTCGATGGATTTGCCATTTTCTGAAATAAACTTTCTCGCGACTTTTGTTTTGATCGTTTCTGCTGCTCGGAGTTCAGCTCTCCCATGGTGGTAAGGTCCAAAAGAAACAATCTTGGGATCATAATATTCCTTACTTCTTCTTTTCTTTCGCAGTAGTGGTGGGACTTTCGGACAAGGGACTTTTTGGGGTTCATTTTTGTTTATGAGCTGATCCTCATTGTGCAGAATGGATCGCAGGTATGTTACTTCCTTGATTGGCCAATCTGCTCCATATTCATTCCTTTCTAGTCTTTCATCCTCCTCGCTCTGGAGATTCATCATAGTTAGGAATACTTAGATACTTTTTGTTTTGTGTGTCCCATGAAGAAGGTATAATGCCTCTCTTACAATATATGGATACGTGAAATTCACATATTACGGAAAAATGTGATGAATATGTCAACAAAGTATCCATCATGTCTCTCACAATATATGAATATGTGAAACTCACATATTTGGAGAAAAATAGTATATATGTCAAATGGGTAATTCCTCTACATTTAAAATATATCTATTTAATAGTTCAAATTATATTATATAAATCTAAATAAATATTTAGTGCATATCATTTAAAATTTTAAATAACATGACCGTTTGTATATTATTAGATTTAACAAATAAAATCTCAACTATGAAATCTTTTCTCTATTATTTCAAGTGAAATGGAATTAAAGGATTCTATTATGTGTAAGACCATATTTATTTAGTTAGATAATTTTATGAAGTTTAAAAAGAGATTAAAAAGAACAATAATATCCTATAAGAAACAAATAACACTAAAAACGTATTACACAAATTTCATTAATAATTTTTTTTTTCATATTTAATATTTTTATAAATAGTGAATTTAGTGAATTTATATAATAATGTTTCAGCAATTTTTATGTAATATTAATGCCAAAAGAAAGCTCCATGTAAAAATCGATAGCAAATAAAATAAATGAGTCATTGAAGTTTCTTTTATAAAAAAAATCATTTAATTTAATTAATAGCTCTCTCTCAAAAAAAAAAAAATTAATTAATAGCTAGCAAAGTTGGAAATTATATACTATATATATATATATATATATATATATATATATATATTTATGTATATTGTTTTCATTGTAAAGAAGCACATGAGAACATGTTTTTTTTTTCTTGGGGTCAGCTAGACCCAACTTACTATTTTAGTAGGTTCAAATTAATTTTACGAATCTTTAAAAGTAAAGATGTCATAGCATGTGTACTGTTAGATCCTGAATATAAAAAAGTAACCTGAAATAAAAGAAATGGAAAAGACTTGAATGGAGAGAATCATGTTTAAGCTTAGACAACTCATGATCATGTCTTTTTAGGTAGAATTTGAAGTGGTGATTAACATTCTATTTATTTTATTTTATATTTCATATACTACAATAAATTAAACTTGGGGTTGATATTTGGTATATAGCTTTCGGGTTTTCTTTCATTATTTACTAAAATTATTATAGTAGTGAAGTTTGGATGATAGACCTAATATATTTTTAAGATAAGACATATAAAAATAAAAATCATATCTCCCGCTTCTTATATTTATATTAATTATTTATTTTTCTTTCTTTATAAAATGAAGTTGAAGAAAACATATAATGGATGAAGCCAAGTGGAAAACGAGGCTGCTGCAATAACGGGAAGTACACAATACGACTAAACGAGGAAAGGCAAGAATGGGACGACATGTGAGTGCGTGGGTTGAGGAGGTACATACCTTTATTTATTTCATTTTCCTTTTTAGCAGATGAGAGGAAATTTGAATCGAGATTATATATACATATAAAACAAAGGTCATAAATAAATGTTGTGACTCTTTCATTAACGAAAATCTCAGAATTAATAATACGTGTATGTTATCATAGTTATAAATACAGTAACAAAACCAATAACAAAGCTTTAGTTTCAAATTTTTTCTCAAAAAAAAATAAAAATGTTTCAATTTAAAAAAAAAAGTCAGCTATAAATCTTCAATATGATTAGTTTTTGTAGGTTACATTATTATTTTCCTCCATTATATTATACCCAAATTCATTGACTTTATTACTTTCTAAATTGACATGTCCTTTTTAACTAATTCTGCAAATGTTATTTTTCTTTTTTTAAGCTTCCTTTACCTCATTTTTTTGGTTCCCTCAACTTGAATCATTTCACTCTTTCTTACTGGAGTATTAATTGCTCTCTCCACTACTTATGATTAAACCATCTCAAGTGACTTGCCCTCATCTTTTTAGCAATAGGGGTTACCTTATCTTTAAGCAGATTTTCTCATTTTAAATACCATCTTTCTATGTATTTTTATTTATCTATATTAATATTTTCATTTCAACTACACTATTTTAAAATATATTGCTTCTTAACAACCCAATATTCAGTAGCATAGAGCATAACTAGTTTTATAGTAATCTTATAAATTTTTTCCTACTTAATAAGTATTTTATGATTACGTGATACTTCTGATGCGCTTCTTCACTTAATCCACCCTATTCGTATCCTATGATTTGCAACATCTTTGATCTCCCCATCTTTACAGATTATGGATCTAAGTTTTTTTTTTTTTTTTTTAAGAAACATGGATCTAAGATATTGAAAACTCTTGCTCTTTTGTATCTATTAACCATCAAGTCTTGCCTCCCCTTCATCTCCTTTTATACTTTTACCAAACTTACATTCCATTTACTCTATTTAAGTCCTACTCTAAAGCTTTTGGATTCAAAAGCGTCTCGCCAAATTTCTAAAACTATATAATTTTCTAAAGGCATAACCTAATATGTATATAAAACAACAATATTTACATCAAGTTATTCTTTATATAACTTAACTTTTTTTTTTTCATCCAGTTAGTTCCTAAAAATATTAATTCTATTTTAAATTATATTGATCATAATTAATATTCTTTAAAAATTTTAGATCAATATTTTTATCATATAATTTGAAGATTACACAATTATAATATAAAAATAGTTCTATAAACACTGTAAAAAAAATAGTTCTAAAAGTTTTAAAACATATAATTTAAGCAATTTAAAAATAATTTAATATCATTTTACACAGTACACATACATGTCAATATAATAAAGATATATATATATATATATATATATATTTTTTTTTTTTTGTTTAAAGGCTCAATATAACATAATTAAAACTAAAGAAAAAAATTATTGTTCATATATAGATGACAAATGCAATATGAATCTTTTACTCTTAAGTCTTAACCACATTCTCAAAAAAAGTCTTAACCAAAAATCCACAATAAATAATCATATATAGTGTTCGTATAGCTAATTCTCCAAACACAATTTTTTTTAAAAAAAGTACATAAATTTAGTTATCTATTTTTATGAACATATCTTGAATATTCTTTGAATTAATAAGCTATGTATGATATTAGAATAAAAAAAAATAATGCATAAATTATTTAAATAAATTTATCTATTATTAGGAATATATATTTTGAAGACATTTTGATTTAACGAGATATGAATAGTATAAGAGTAATAACATGGATAAGAATGGTATAAGAGTAATAAGCAGAATTTTTTTTTTGATACATTAATGTACATAAATCACTATTATTAGTGATTTATATTGACTACATAAATGTAGTACATTTTTGTTTTTAAAATGAATTAATTACCCAAAAAAGAAAAAAACAAAGATAGATTTTAGTTTGGGTGAATATTCTTTGATGGAGTACACGTTATGAATTATGTTCTCAGAGTCTAAAAATGTAAGGTTATGTTTAATAACTATTTTTGTTTTCTCTTTTCAAAAACTTGTTTTTAGGAATAATATAAATAAATAAAAAATTTGTGTTCTCAAAAACAGAAAATTTGTTTGGTAATTATGTTTGTATTTTCTATTAAAAAAAAAAACACTTAACACTGAAAAAGAAGGAGATATTTTCCAGTATTTGCAAATTCACTTCACATGCCACAACTCCATCAATGGGCAACACGAAAGTCTGGCTAAAGTACAATAAGCAAACAAATCAACAATGACAGGTTGGCCTCTCATAGATGAGAGAGACAGAAAGCCATGGGTCTCAGAAGAAGAAGAGGCATTGGGTCGGTGAATTTCTCTTTCCCTCATGTGCCAGAGATTAAAAAAAAAAACTGAAATCCTGTGCTTTGTTTTGAATTGGGTTGAAATTCATGTGTTGGTTAATTAATCGTGGAATTTTTTTTTTTTTTTTTTAAACGTTGAACAATAAAATAAATAATAAAAATAAAAGACAAAGTGAACTTATATATATATATATGTATATTAATAACGTTGGTACTTACTTCTTCATCGACTATAGAGCTCTTGTTCAAGGTGGTGGCCTCAGTAGGAACGACAGATTGATCATCGCTTCCGCTTGATTCACCAACGTTTCTTTTTCCCAAAGTTGTCGAATGAGACTGCTCTATGGAAATGAAATGCTCCATTCCCCCACAATATATGACACACTTTTCAACCAGACTATTGTTATATATATATGATCACAGTATTGTTCAACTATGCTCAACTTTATTCTGAGGAATCATAAAAACTCAATCTTGAAGAACGTAGATTCTTAATTCAACTTTATTCATGTATCAAGATTGGAATCAATCATACGCAGACACTACTTTTGAAAAATCGAAATTTGTCTTGTGAACTTGAGTTTGATAAAGCTGTGTATGGGTACGACCCAATTACTGTTTTCCTTTTTCCAATTAATTAATATTGTTGGTACGTTATACCTTTCTTCCTCAGGATTTTTTTCAAAATAACAATATTTTGCAAACAATTTCATTAGTTAACACAATTTCTAAACTATTTAAGAAACTAACATCTCGAACTTGTTAGAGTCGGTTTTGCTGTAGTAACTTGAGCATAATGGACTTGAGTTCCCGTTGAAATTGAGCTCAAGAGACTCAAGTTTCACACAGAACCCATCTCCAACAAATTCTTCAAACCCAAACCAACAAAACCCAGGTACGATTATTCCGATCAAAACCCAAACCTTGCAAACTCAAACCCAAACCCAACAAACACGCCACCACCACCGATCGGAACTCACAAACCCAAAACCAACAATCGCGCCACAACTCATCCCTATTGGAACCCTAAACCAAAACCCAACAAACGCTATTCATACCCATGGAGAAGAAGAGGAGACCCATACCCACTTGTTCTCATCTTAGTGGCGAATCAGGTCTGTCTCTCTTTTTCTCTGATTCTCCTTTTTTTTCTTTCTTTTTTTTTTCTTTTTTTCTTTTTAATTCCAAGAGCCATTCCGATGCCGATGCTGATGAGATCGTGATTTTTGAGTTGGAGAAGAAGAAGGAAGAAAGAAGTTCTTTGGTTTTTCAGAGCAGGAACTCGAGATTTACAAACTCGATTTCCCTTAGGAAATCGAGTTTTTAAGACATGATTTGCTAGCGAAATCGAGTCTAACAAACTCGAGATGTTAGATTTCTAAATAGTTTGAAAACTGTGTTAACTAACAAAATTGTTTGCAAAATGGTGTTATTTTGAAAAAAAAAAATCCTTCTTCCTCTATTAATTGGTTTTTTTTTTTTTTTTTTACATGATTCAAATTCCAAAAATTATAACACCATGTAAAAAAATTATAATATTTACCATAATTCTCGAAGTTGCAAATTGTGAGCAGTGAAAAAAGGGTGGCGCTTATGTCTAGTGGCCAATTCCACTAAACACATTGCAATGCGGACACGTGTCCAATGGACACGTATCCCAACATGTCCAATGGAACTGGCCACTGGACACAAGCTGTTCCCGTGAAAAAAAGTGGTGAGTCCATGACACTATGTGAAAGTGATAATTAATCAGTTATAATATGTCATGTATAGCGTATTTGTGGTTTTTCATATCCCTTAATATTCATCAAAATAAACTTTATGAACGGATTTAACTGAAACTTAAAGATACACATAGGGTCCCATCAATTAATGAGTACCCTTTTTAATATAACATTTTAGGAAAGTTTTGATGCTATTTTTGTGGAAAATATAAAAGTTGTAAAAAAATCAATCATATTTTTATTTCACATAAAAAGTTTCTAAAAATATTTGACAAACCAAGGCCCTTAGCCCTTAGGGCATCCATTAATTTTTCCCATATATATGTGTGGAAGTTCAACCTAAAGAAAAGTAAAGGAGTTGGAGAATTAAATATAAGGTAATATTTGTTACACACCCTGTTATACACCCATTTTTTGAACTAAAATTGTGAGTTGAAGACATGATTTCAAAACTAAAATTGTGTCTTCAACTCACGATTTTAGTTCCAAAAAAAAAAAAAAAAAAATGTGTGTTACAATTTTTATCCATTAATTTAATATAACTGGGTTCAAAATCTTAAGTGAATTAAGTATTATTATTCTCATATTTTATAATATATATATATATATATATATATATGATATTAAATTTTCAATTGGAGTCTTCCAAGATGTTATCTCTCTCATCTACTTATAGTTCTGTGTCACGAACAAAGGCTTTATTACCTTCAGAATAAACGAAGACATGGCCTCCTTCCTATTTTATTTAAAATTATATAGATAGATATTTAATGGATTGAGGTTTGGGTTCTCAATATTTATATTTGGCCCCTCCCAAGAATTGAATGTTAGTCTTAGGGGGCAGAAAATCCTAAGATATTGAAAATCACAGTGTGTAACAGAGTTTTCGGATATTGGCTTGTTACTTGCTAGAGCTAATCCACAACGGAGCACCGATCTTGAGATCCTCGAGTGGTGGTACCAATTGCAAGGAGAGCAACCACTGTAAGGATTCTCAGTTCTTGACCCGTTCCTTCCATAGTCCACTATTACCACCACCAGTCCACCACTACATTCCAATTCCATCTCTCTTTTTCTCTTAAATTAATTTCTAATTGATTAATTGTGGTTGCAATTTGTGTTTGGAACCCAAACTCTATGACTCTAGGACCAAATTATATCTTCTTGAAATCGTAGATTTTTTTTTTTTAATTTATCTATTTGGTAATACTAATTTGTTTTTATTTAAAGCATATTGAAAATTACAGTTGGATTTTTTTGTATAAATTTAAAATGTGTTTGGATATACCTTTTACTGAACTATATTTGCTTATTTTGTAAATGTAGATTAAAAAGTAAGAGTAATATTATATCCATGTCAAATAAGTAAAAAGCTCTTATAAAAAAAAGTAAGGATAAAACAAAAATTTTATTGTCAAACATACGCTTAGTTTTTAATATATTTATTATTAAAAAGAAGATTTTTTTTTTTTAATTCGTACTTTACCCCTAAAAATAATATCTTGATTCTTTCCAAAAACCAAAATGACATATATTTATGAAAGGAAGAAACGAGTTACAGGATGTATCATGCTCCAAATGAAATGTGAAGATGTGATAACCCTGAAAGCGTTTTTATTAACAAGGCAAGGTTAGTATAAATTCTTTTGCAATACCACTATGTTTAGATTCTTTATCTTTTATCTCTTAAAAAAATATATATATATTCTTTTTCTTTGCATCAAGACAGGTATCAAGCTTAAGTGAAACCCTGTGTTATATTTTTGTTTATTTGTACTAATATTTATTACAATTCTTCTCCAAAAAAGAATAATCGCACTGGTGGGGCTGATTCTAGGACCAGGCAACTTAAGTTATTGCCCAAAACCCCAAAATTGTGAAATAATAATTTATTTTTAAGAAGATATGATTGAGAGCCCGTTGATTAAAAATAGGGAAATAAGCCAAATTAATTAATTAACCAATTATGTAATTGGTTCAAATTCTGGCTAAGATTCACAACAACAAATCACATATATTATTAAGAGTATGTTTGGTTGGAGGATGTAAACAGACTATATTAGTAATATAACAAAATATATTAGTAGAATTGTTTTTTTTTTTTTAATGAATATAGTTATGGTTGTACTTTTTCATTTGTCAAATAAATGATAAAATCATATTATATATGTAGGGACCGGTTTTGGACACTTCTTGTTATTGAGAGAGTGGACCCAAGCCCAGTTAACCTTGCAATGAATTTGTAGAGAATGGGCTCAAGAACTAGGCCCTAGTAAGGAATGCAGCAGCCATGCAGGGTTGTTTGTGGGTAAAATGACTTAAGCATGGATTGGGGTGTACAATAATGCTCCTCGGACGTGCCTTAAAGAACTTGAAGTTCTTATTATTTCTTTGAAAATTAGCTACAAGGTTTCAGAGAATACAAATTGCTACAGTATTTCTTAACCCTGGTTTTTCCGTCCGTCCCCCTTCAAGAGGGACTCTTTACATTATATACATCTCTCTCAGTTGATCCTAGCCCTACATTTGTTGATCAGCCAGGCCACCACTTGAGAGCCTGTCCCATCAGCCGCATTCTCATCCTTCCTGTGGGTTATAGCGCCCAAGACAACACTGTTCAGGGGGTCCTATCCTCATTAATGCGGCCAGGGCATTAGTTGAAGGCATTTAATGTGGAGGTGACAGTTCATCTAGGACTTGCTCCTCCACCATGCTTCCATGTCCGACGCTTGGTACTTGCTATTCGCCCTTTGGATGCTCGGGGAGGCTCATCTTGATGGTGTGCTGCTTGCTCACTTTCTGACCTCGGACGTCCGAGGAAGTAATCATCCTCGGCAATGTTTCCTAGGCAACTGAGCTTTACACCTTCGTCCTCGGACCCTGGACGCATCCTCGGCGTGGGCCTTTGGGCCTGGTTCGAAGTGGGCCGAGGTTGCCCGACTCTTTCTGGCCCCACAATAGCCCCTCAAAATCTTGCTGTCCGCATCCTCGGGCGGAAAGGAGGATTTTGACATCCTCGGACCTACTCCGTGTCTAATCGAGTCTTGTCCTTCATCAGTGCTGGAGCCTTTTCATCTACCCAAGGTGCGTTACTGATGCTTCGGTGCGCGTAACGTGTCCTTCATTAAATTCAGACGGCTTTGTGCTCCCCACATTCAACGGGAGGATGACAATCCAACGGTGGGGATCCGCCTAGCATTTATGGGATGGAAAACCCGCGTGGCACTTCGATCTGGGGTATAAATACCCATTCAAACTGCTTTTCTCTTCTTTCATTCGCAATCAAGAGCTCTTGCGCATACAGTCTGAGTCTAGCCAAACTTCCACCTACATCTTCAGCATAAAAAGTCTGTCCGAAGAGCCTCTCCTCATTTCTGTAAGTCGCTCTATCACTCTCTGAGCTTTCTTCCTCTCTATTCCTCCTTGTCTTTCATTTGCTCTTTCCTTTAGTTCTCTTAGGCGTCACTTGGGATGGGTAGACTTAAGAAGTATGTCTATACTGAGGAGGCGATAGAGAAATTCATCGCCGACTATAAGATACCTGCCAACGTGGGCTTGAGGTATTGTGAGGAAGGGGAGTGGCACCTCCGGAGGCAGGAGGGCGAGGTGGTGATACCCATCATCGCCTTCCTCGAAGGTGGCATGAGAATCCCCATAGGGCCGGTGATGAGGGGCTACCTTACATACTTCCGGTTAACCCCCACCCAGTGCGCCTCCAACATCTTCAGAATTCTGGGTTGTGTGGACACTCTGAACGAGAAGATGGGGGCTAAGGTTGACCCATCACGACGTGAACTACTGCTACAATCTTCAACACCTGAAGAACAAGTTGTACTACATGAGGACAAGGGATGATAGGGTCCGGCTTATCCAGTGCCTCCCTGAGTCCAATAAGGGGCTGAACGAGGATTTTCTCATCGTGTCCGGAGGGTGGCACGATGGCCTTCACTGCCCGACAACAGAGGAGACACCAGGTGGGGCAGTGGAAGTAGGAGGGGGTTCAAAGATTCTAATTTGTTTCACGCGTCATTTCTTTTTTGCACCGTTAGGTTACTAACGTGAATGTGTCTTCTTTCTGCAGATCCGCACGCCTTCACGCGCCACTTCAGCCTGATCAACAGGGAGGATTTGCAGAAGGTGCTCAGGTCGGCGGTTTTCGAAAATGAAGCCGACCATCAAGTTAGAGCCGCTCACAAAATCTTGGGGTACACCTCGCTCCAAAAATCGTTCGCGGCCCCAAAGCACGTGATCAGAGCAAAGGATCCTCGACTGCAGAAAATAACTGTAACCGAGGACGGGTTCGAGTTTCCCAAGGATCCCTCCACTTCAGAAGGCGTCACATTAGCAGGCCCCTCTTCCTCCCACAGATTCTTAGAGGCCGCGGAAGAGAACTTAGAGAGGGAAGAGGAAGTTGCAGATTTTGGCCCTGCCGAGGACGATTTTGACGTGTTTGAACAAGTCCACCAGTCCGAGGACCCTTCTGGAGACTTGGGTGATCCTCGTCTGACCGAAGCAGACCTCCTAACGTTAGAGACATCTTCTCGGCTTGAGATGGGTTACAAGAAGAAGCCCCAAGTCAGTCTGCTCGACCTAATAGAAGGGCAAACCGGGGAAGTCCAAGCCAAAGCTTCCTCCTCCTTCTCCAAAGACTCGTCCTGCCCAGACCAGGTCAGCCTCTACTCAATCTAGGCCTCCTCCTCCTCTGCCTCAGACGAACCCGCCGTCCAGGCACGAGCCTGCTGATCCTAAGTAGAAAAAGGATAAGGGCAAGAGGCCTATTGAGGACAAGTCTGGGCCCACGCGGGAGGGGGATGACACTTGGCGGCCCTCAAAGCAGCTGAAGATAGGCTCCAAAGCCCAGGACAAATAGGTTGATGCCCAGCCCAAGGTTCAGGCCTGGCTCCCCGCCCCAATGCTCCATGGGGGTCCCTTGAGGGATGACTCCTCCCACAGGGATTTTAGGGAGGGCGAAGGTGCATACGTGGCCGACACGGTGGAGAAATGCCTGTTACTTCCTGCGGACATGGCGCAGCTGGGGACCATGAGGAGTAGGGAGGTCTTCCTCAGCCTCAAGCGATACTTGGGAATGGTAAGACCCTCATCACTAGTGATTTTTCTGGCTTCAGTTTTTTCTGTCTTCCTTTCTTTTTTTGAGCTTGACTTATTAAGTATCCATTTTGTTTGGCAGGCTGTCCAGGCCACCTATAGGCTGGAGGAGGCGGCCCATGACCATGGAAAGGCCATGGATGCAGAGCGTGAGAAGCACTTGGAGGCCACTCGGATCCTCAAGACCTCCGAGGAAGACCTTGCCAAGGCCAGGGAGGAGCTGAAGGCAATGACCAGGGCTCGGGACAACGCAGTGTCAGGCCTTGAGGGTGCCCAAAAGCAGGCCGAAGCTCAGACGAAGCGACTGGGTGAGGTAGAGAAGCAGCTGAAGCTCGCCGAGGAGTTGATAACTAGCCCGACGAAGAAGATGGCTGAGGCTGAAGAGGCCAAGAAGGTGGCTGAATAAGCCAAAAAGGAAGCTGTGAGGGCCAAGTTTAAGGCAGACCAAGGTAGGGAGGAGGCCTGAGCCACTAAGGAGGAAGCTGAGGAGGCAGCTTATGCTGCCGGGGCAACTGAGACAGCAGCTGCCTACAAATCCCAAGTCCCTGAGGTATGTAGGCGCTACTGCTCCCAGACTTGGGGTGAAGCCCTTAAACAAGCTGGGGTGGAGGCCTCGTCTGACTTATGGAAGGAGGAGAGTGTGTACTACCCCCCTGCCATCCGCGAGGCTGCCCAAGATGGCTCTGAGGCCGAGGAGGCTGCTGAGGAAATTACTGCTACTCCAGGTGAGGGAGCCTCGGCCGCTGGACTTACTGATAGGCCAGTTCAAGGGAATGATCCTCCCAGGGCGGTTGAACTGAGTGAAGGCCCTAATGAGGAAGCGCTCCAGCAGGTTGCAAAGCCCTCCTCTAATGCTCAGGTTTCTTCCTCCGGGGAAGCTGCCATTCCTGCCATGCCTCTGCAAGCCATCCGACTTAGCCAGAGCTCAGAGGGTCCTGAGGCTGCCATGGTCCAGCCACCCACTGGGGCGGGCAATTAAATAGAAGGAATAGGCTCCTTGGCGCCTTTGCCTGCTTCACTTTATTTTTTGCACATTTTTTCTTCTCTTTTTTTTTTTATTTGTAATGTGACTCCTATTTGTGTAATTTTTAGGACTTAATGCAATGCGAGCCTTACTTTCTTTTCTGACTTATGCTGGCTGTTTGTTCATTTGCGCGTTATCCACTTTTTTTTTTTTTTTTTTTTTTTTTTTTTTACTTATATGATTTTAACTTCAATTGTATCTCGGCCAATCGCGACATCAATTATTATAACGAGAAGGCATGTAGGCTCGGGCGGACCTTTCGTGTCCCAAGGACCAGGTAGAATTTCTTCGAGTAGACACTTAGGATCCCTTTGAAGTAATTAGTTTCCCCATAGGCCTGAGTCCGAGGACCATGCAGTGCCTTGGTTCGGTCTAATCCTTAGTCTTGAAGTAGTTAGTTTCCCCATAGGATTGAGTCCGAGGACCATGCAATGCCTTAGTTTTGTCTAACACTTGGTCTTCTAAAGTAGTTAGTTTTCCCATAGGCCTGAGTCCGAGGACCATGCAGTGCCTTGGTTCTGTCTAACACTTGGTCTTCTGAAGTAGTTAGTTTTGCCATAGGCCTGAGTCCGAGGACCATGCAGTGTCTTGGTTTTGTCTAACACTTCTGTTCTTCTGAAGTAGTTAGTTTTCCCATAGGCCTGAGTCCGAGAACCATGCAGTGCCTTGGTTCTGTCTAACATTTGGTCTTCTGAAGTAGTTAGTTTTCCCATAGGCCTGAGTCCGAGGACCATGCAGTGCCTTGGTTCTGTCTAACACTTCTGTTCTTCTATAAGTAGCTAGTTTCCCCATAGGTTTGAATCCGTGGACCATGCAAGACCTTGGTTCTGTCTAGTACCCAGGTATATTTGAGTGGTTAGTTTTCCCATAGGTTTGAGTCCGTGGACCATGCAAGACCTTGGTTCTGTCTAACGCTTTTGTTCTTTTGTAAGTAACTAGTTTCCCCATAGGTTTGAGTCCGTGGACCATGCAAGACCTTGGCTCTGTCTAACGCTTCTGTTCTTCTGTAAGTAACTAGTTTCCCCATAGGTTTGAGTCTGTGGACCATGCAAGACCTTGGTTCTGTCTAACACTTGGTCTTCTGAAGTAGTTAGTTTTCCCATAGGCCTGAGTCCGAGGACCATGCAGTGCCTTGGTTCTGCCTAACACTTCTGTTCTTCTAAAATAGTTAGTTTTCCCATAGGCCTAAGTCCGAGGACCATGCAGTGCCTTGGTTCTGTCTAACACTTGGTCTTCTGAAGTAGTTAGTTTTCCCATAGGCCTGAGTCCGAGGACCATGCAGTGCCTTGGTTCTGTCTAACACTTCTGTTCTTCTATAAGTAGCTAGTTTCCCCATAGGTTTGAGTCCGTGGACCATGCAAGACCTTGGTTCTGTCTAGTACCTAGGTATATTTGAGTGGTTAGTTTTCCCATAGGTTTGAGTCCGTGGACCATGCAAGACCTTGGTTCTGTCTAACGCTTCTGTTATTCTGTAAGTAACTAGTTTCCCCATAGGTTTGAGTCTGTGGACCACGCAAGACCTTGGTTCTGTCTAGTACCCAGGTATATTTGCCGTTAAGACGTGAGACATGTAATCATGATAGGCAGAACATCTGAATCAAAAAAGACTTCTTCATTAATAGTAATACCTTTTCAGGTTATTTACATTCCATGGACGAGGTACAGGTTTGTCATCTAAATCTTCTAAATAGTATGCTTCTATCCCTGCTACTGAGGTAATTCGGTAGGGCCCCTCCCAGTTGGGTCCCAGCTTTCCCCAAGAAGGGTTCTTGGCAACCCCCACGACTTTTCTCAGCACCAGGTCCCCCGGTGCTAGTGGCCTGAGTTTTACATTGGCGTCATATCCTTGTTTGAGCTTTTGCTGGTAATAGGCCAGCTGGATCACTGCTCGCTCTCTTCATTCGTCTACCAGGTCCAGGCTCCGCCCCAGCAGTTCATCATTGCTGCCTGGAGTGAAAGAGCTCGTCCTTAGCGTTGGGAAGTTTGTTTCCAAGGGGATCACTGCCTCGACACCATACATCATGGCAAAAGGTGTTTCCCCCGTTGATCGCCGGGGCGTAGTCCGGTACGTCCAGAGGACGTGGGGCAGCTCCTCTACCCATCTTCCCTTGGCATAATCCAGTCTCTTCTTAAGCCCATTGACGATGACCTTGTTGACAGCCTCGGCCTGTCCGTTCCCCTGTGGGTAGGCTGGCGTTGAGTATCTGTTTGTGATCCCAAGTTCACAACAGTACCTCCTGAAGGCCTTGCTATCGAATTGGAGCCCATTATCCGAGATGAGGGTATGAGGGACCCCGAATCGTGTAACAATGTTCTTCCAAAGGAATTTCTTCACGTCTACATCCTTGATGTTGGCCAGTGGCTCGGCCTCGACCCACTTGGTGAAGTAGTCCATGGCCACCAATAGATACTTCTTATTCCCTGGTGCTCTGGGGAAAGGTCCCACAATGTCCAAGCCCCATTGGGCGAACGGCCATGGATTGGACAAAAGATTGAGGACCCCTCCTGGCTAATGGATGTTTGGGGCGAACCTTTGGCACTAGTCACACTTCTTGACATACTCTTGGGCCTCTTGCTGCATTCCCGGCCACTAGTATCCTTGTGTGACGGCCCGGTGAGCCAGGGATCTCCCCCCTGTGTGGCTCCCACAGATTCCTTCGTGCAGTTCTTCAAGCAAGAATTCTGCTGCTTCGGGGTGGACGCACATCAGATATGGCCCAGAGTAGGAGCGCCTGTATAGTTTGTGATCCTCGGACAACCAGAACCGAGGAGCTTTCCTTCGTATCTTTTCTGCCTCTAACCTCTCCTCAGGTAGAACATCATCTTTGAGGAACCTCACTATGGGGTCCATCTAGCTGGGACCCATCTCAACCTGATGGACGGGGATCGCTCCCTTTGGCACTTCACTCGCCCTCTCCAGATGCTCCACAAGTATGATCCGAGGTAGAGCCTCTGCCGAGAAGGTTGCGAGTGTGGCTAGTGAATCGGCATGGCTGTTCCCACTCCTAGGAATATGGGACAAGCTGAAGAGGCCAAACTCCAACTGCAAGCGCTTGACTTGGCTCAGGTATTCTTGCATTCTCGAATCTCTGGCCTCCATCTCCCCCTTTACCTGTCCTACCACCAACCTTGAGTCTGAGAATATCTCTATCGACTTTCCTCCCATCCTTTGCACCATGACCATCCCTTGCAGTAATGCTTCATATTCGGCCTCGTTGTTTGTGGCCGCGAATCCGAGCCTCAGGGACTTCTCTATGACGTGATCTTCAGGGGATACTAGGACCAGCCCCACTCCGGACCCCCTTTGGTTTGCCGCGCCATCGACATATACCTTCCAACATGGTGACTACGGGAGGGAGATTGCCCCAACTGATTTCTCATCACAACTCTTCTCCTCGGCTGTCACTTCTAAGACTGGTTCAGCGAACTCGGCCGTTAAATCGGCCAGAACCTGGCCTTTTATGGAGGTCCGAGGCATGTACTTGACGTCGAAAACCCCCAGAATTGTGTTCCACTTCGCGATTCTTCCTGTGTAGTCAACGGTCCGGAGTACAGACTTCAAGGGCAATCGGGTTAGGACAACCACCGTGTGAGCTTGGAAGTAATGGGGGAGCTTTCTCGTGGCGTGGACCACAGCCAGTATGGCTTTCTCTAAGGGTAGATATTTGACCTCCGCTTCGTGCAGCGACTTGCTAACGTAGTAAACTGGCTTTTGAATGCCATTGTCTTCCCGTACCAGTACTAGGCTCACTGTGTGGGGCGTCACAGCAAGGTATGCGTACAGGACCTCGTCGGCTTCGGGATTGGACATGATAGGCGGCCGGGATAGATACTCCTTGAGTTACTGGAAAGCTACGACACAATCCTCGGACCACTCAAATCCTTTCCACTTGTTGATCAGGAGGTAGAAGGGCCTGCACTTGTCAGCCGACCTGGAAATGAATCAGTTCAGCGCCGCGATCATCCCAGTGAGCTTTTGGACCTCCTTGGGATTCTGCGGAGGCTTCAAATTATGAATGGCCTTGATTTGGTCAGGGCCGACTTCGATCCCACGGTGGGTGATCATGTATCCCAAAAACTTGCCAGAGCCCACGCCAAACGAGCATTTTGAGGCATTTAGGCACAGCTTGTGCTTTCTCAGGACGTCAAATGTGCGGCCGAGGTCTCCCAAGTGTTCGGACACCAGTTTACTCTTCACCACCATATCATCGACATAGACCTCGATGCTCCTGCCCAACATCGGCTCAAACATTCTCGTCATCGTCCTCTGGTAAGTAGATCCGGCATTTTTCAGGCCAAATGGCATAACCTTGTAGTGGTAGTTCCTAATGGGCGTCACAAAGGCTGTCTTCTCTTGGTCCTCCAAAACTAGTGGGATCTGATGATAGCCTTGAAAGGCATCTAGGAAGCTCATCCGAGGATGCCCTGCCGTCGCATCTACTAGCTGGTCTATTCGTGGCATTGGGAACGGATCCTTTGGGCATGCTCTGTTCAGGTCCGTGAAGTCTACGCAAACCCTCAATTTCCCACTTTTCTTCTTGACCACCACAGTGTTGGCCAACCATTCGGGATAAAAGACTTCTTTGATAGCCCCCGTGCGCTTAAGCTTATTGACCTCTTCCCTGATTGCATCAGCGTGCTCCGTTGACGGGCGCCGGGGTGGCTGCTTCTTGGGGATCACGGACGGGTTGACGTTAAGGTGGTGACAGATGAAGGATGGATCAATCCCAGGGGCATCGCAGGGGTCCCATGCGAACACGTCAAGGTTCCTTTTGAGGAACTCAAGTAACTCCTCCTTCTCTTGGGGAGGCAGCTGGGTCTCGACCTGGAAGAACTTCTCCGGGTTACCGTCAATTACCGCATTTTCCAGGTCCTCACATTTAGCATCCTCGGCAGCTGTATTAGGAGGTGCCACCAGGGTCTTTGATTGCTATAAACCTTCCTCGGCGGGGGTCGAGGGCTGTGCATCAAGCCGATAGGATATAGCAGCCATCGTGCACTGCCTCGCTGTGGGCTGGCAACCTCGGATCTCCAGAACCTGATCCCCTGATGGGAATTTCACCTTCTGGTGCAAGGAGGAGGCTACGCCCCCCAAGGTGTGTAGCCAGGGCCTTCCTACGATGGCCGTGTAGGGGGAGTATGTGTCCACCACTACAAAGTTCACCTCCACCACCTCTGGGCCTGTCTATATGGGTAGCCTGATCATGCCCTTTGGGATGACGAGCTTTCCGTCGAAGCTCATTAGGGGGGAGCTATAAGGCGTCAGGTCCTTCGGTTTTAGCCCCAGCCCCTTGTAGAGGTCTGAATACATGACCTCGGCTGCGCTGCCACCATCCACCATCACCCTTTTCACGTCGTAGTCCCCCGATTCTGAGGGTGACGATTAGAGCGTCATCGTGGGGTTGGGTGGTCCCAATCTTGTCCTCCTCCGTGAAACTCAAGGCTGGGGGAAAACTCTTCCTGACCCTCTTCGGCCCTGTCTAGGAGCCCTCGGCAGGCAGTTGGGCTACGGACAACACTCGCGAAGGGCGTGTGCCTGTTCTTCCTGGTGCCGCCAAAATTACGTTAATCGTCCCAGCGGGCTGCCCCATGGCGGTGTTCCTCCGAGGCTCTTGGTAGGTCTGGCCCTGCTGGCCGCTGGAATGGTGCAGAAGGTGCTTCAGCTTTCCCTCCCGGACTAGCTGGTCCAGGTGGTTCCAGAGGTTCCTGCAGTCCTCCGTGGCATGTCCGTGGTCCTAGTGGTATTGGCAGTAATGGTTCTGGTTGCGCTTATCAGGTTCCCCAGACATCTTATTCGGCCACCTGAAGTATGGTTCGTTCTTTATCTTTTCCAGCACCCTATGTACGGGTTCTCGGAATACGGTGTCGACAGTCTGGGCATTGGTCGCCCCAGATTGCCCACCGAAATCCCTCCTTGGGCGGGCGTTGCTATACCGGTCTGACCTGAAATCCCTCCTCTCTTTAGGGATAACCTTCTCCTTGCCCTTGCCTTGTAGCATATCTTCCTCCACCCGCTTGTACTTATCGATCCGATCTATCAATTGCTGCACGCTGGTGGCGGGCTTACCGGTTAAGGACTTCCTCAGGCCGTGCCCCATTGGTAGTCCGTTCTAGAATGTATTGATGGTGACAGCGTCGTACTTGCCGTCCAGCTCGTTGTAAATCTCCCAGTACTTGTCCGAGTAAGCCTTGAGGGTTTCCCCGTCACGCATGGATAGGGACAGTAACGCGCTCATGGGCCGAGGAGGCCTGCTGTTCGTAACAAAGCGGGAACCAAAAGCCTGGGTCAGCTGCTTGTACGAGTCTATGGAATTCGTCCTTAGACCGTTGAACCACCTCATTGCCACAGGTCCCAAGCTGGATGGGAAGACTTTGCACATCAGCGCCTCGTTCTTAGAGTGGACAGCCATCCTCTGGTTGAACTGGTTCACATGCTCCACGGGATCCGTTTTGCCGTTGTAAGCAGTGAAGGTTGGCTGCTGGAACCGCCAAGGAAGCACTGCCTCCTCTATATGACGCGTGAAGGGCGACTTGGAGAGCTGATCCAGCGCCTTGCTCATGGCGTCACCCCCTAAGCCCCTGGGGGTTGGGTTGGCACGCCTACGCCTCTGGTAGCGCTCCTCCTCGTGGAAGAAAGTCTCACTGGGGGGTGTTCTTGACCTTTGCCTGTATTCGTCATCACTTTCGTCGTCAGATGGTAGGTCAGGGCTGGGTTCGGACCGTCTTCGCTGCGCATGACGCAACTTCCTCTTCAGATCATTTATCTTGCGCTGCATGGCCACCTTATCATCCTTTCTCTGGGAAGCGTGGCTATGGGCCTCTTCCGATCGCGTGGCGTGGCCATTGTCGCGCTTCTGGGGAACGTGCCCGTCCTAGCGGGTTTGGCTTCCGCTCGCTGTTGAGGTATGCACGCTTCCTTCTCGAAATCGTCTGTTCTCGTTTTGACCGCCCCCGGGGTCGCCATAGTTACCCTGGTGCCAGGATTTAGCCGGTTCAAGTCGATGGGGATTTCCTTGGTGAGGGCCTGATCCTACCATGCTCGACTGTTGTCCTTACTAACGCACAAGTTCTTCCCACAGACGGCGCCAATTGTAGGAACCAGTTTTGGACACTTCTTGTTATTGAGAGAGTGGACCCAAGCCCAGTTAACCTTGCAATGAATTTGTAGAGAATGGGCTCAAGAACTAGGCCCTAGTAAGGAATGCAGCAGCCATGCAGGGTTGTTTGTGGGTAAAATGACTTAAGCATGGATTGGGGTGTACAATAATGCTCCTCGGACGTGCCTTAAAGAGCTTGAAGTTCTTATTATTTCTTTGAAGATTAGCTACAAGGTTTCAGAGAATACAAGTTGCTATAGTATTTCTTAACCCTGGTTTTTCCGTCCGTCTCCCTTCAAGAGGGACTCTTTACATTATATACATCTCTCTCAGTTGATCCTAGCCCTACATTTGTTGATCAGCCAGGCCACCACTTGAGAGTCTGTCCTATCAGCCGCATTCCCATCCCTCCTATGGGTTGCAGCGCCCAAGACAGCACTGTTCAGGGGTCCTATCCTCATTAATGCGGCCAGGGCGTTAGTTGAGGGCATTTAATGTGGAGGTGACAGTTCATCTGGGACTTGCTCCTCCACCATGCTTCCATGTCCGGCGCTTGGTACTTGCTATTCGCCCTTTGGATGCTCGGGGAGGCTCACCTTGATGGTGTGCTGCTTGCTCACTTTCTGACCTCGGACGTCCGAGGAAGTAATCATCCTCGGCAATGTTTCCTGGGTAACTGGGCTTTACACCTTCGTCCTCGGACCCTGGACGCATCCTTGGCGTGGGCCTTTGGGCCTGGTTCGAAGTGGGTCGGGGTTGCCCGACTCTTTCTGGCCCCACAATATACTAAATAATAAAAGTTGGGTCTTGTAAGCTAGAAGCCGTGGTTATTTTCTCTTTACGGCAAATGTCTACTCTCTCATTAATTATTAAATTTTATTTAAATTAAACTCCATTACCAAAATATCGGGTTACTTATCAATTTTTACGATGGTTTACCCTAATTAAAAATTTTATCACTAAATTTTCAAATAATTTAAAATTTTACTTCAAATAAAGTTCTTCTAGCAAACGTTTAGAGTAATTTAAAATAACACTTTTTGGGACTCGAGTTTGTTAAACTCAAATTCTAAGTGAAACTCAAGTTTATCAAATTCGAGTTCTGAGCATTATATTTGATCAAATTGTCATAATTCTTGGAAACTTGAGTTTGGTAAACTCGAGTCTGACAAACTCAAGTTCCAAAAAAGTGTTGCATAACTAAATAAGTTTGGGTAGGTGCTTTTCTTCTAAATTTTTCCTAAAATTGTTCTATTTGGCAAAAAAGGCAATTAAATTGATGAAACTGATAGCCAGTAACAATGATATTATTTGTAGTGATTCATGTCAGTTATTCAAACAACTAGTGAAGCCATGACTTTAGTTAGGGGAGGGGGAATTAAAAGATTTAGAAAAAAAAATTAATAGAAAAGTATAATCAACATTAACAAAAATAAATAAAGAATTATATAACAATTAATTGTCATACAAAATGTAATATTAAAGTAAAATAGAATTCATATATCACATACTAGATTAATTTACTTAGTTGCCCTTGATGATTTTTCATATTATTAAAATAAAAAATAAAAATAATCAATTAAAGAGATTAAAATTAGTACATAAAGTTTAAACATGTAATTTGCTTGCTCAAAATAAATTGAGAAAAAAATTAATATAAAAATATTAAAAGTATAGCAATATTCTTGGAAAGTTATTTTGCATAACTGTCTGAAGTGATTTTAAAAATTATGTAGAAATCAGCCCTCTTTTTCTATTTTTTTTTTTAATATTTAAGTTTGTAGCAAAAACCAATGGTTTGAATATGATGCTAACACATAATATTTCTTTTCTTTTTTCTTTTTTCTTCACATAATATTTAGAGCGCATTTTGCAAGCCAACAGGGGTGTCCTCTACCCACACTTTACATTCAAAGCTTTGGATGCCAACTTAAAAGCTCCCGTCACATGGCTTTAAAACCGAGTGTGTTTCCTAACTTTGTAGCAACATTAAGATCTTATAAACTTTGTGAACTTTTGCACTCTTGCTACTTATGGTGTTCTAAAGGTTTAGAAAATTAGAAGGATGAGGAAGAGTGATATATGAGTTTGATATCAATGAAGGACAATAATATGTTCATGTAGTGGAAGTATATCAACTATGCTCCATCCCATATGTCACTCTCCAATGTCTCCATCGACCAAGTCCTAAGGGTTTTTAAATAATGTGTAGTGTAAAGCTCGAGGCATAAAGGCTAGGACTTTTTTTTTTAATGGGCTTCACAATACCGACAAACAACAAACAACCATCAACAAAACAGAGATTTATTTATTTATTTTTGTGCTTTCTTGGCATTTCCTTAATAATAAAGAGATTAAGATTATGCTTAAAATGATATGGATACGCAAGTCTAAAAATTTCAATTGGTTGAATGATCAGTGGAAGGAGATTGACAATGCTAAGGCGTAGGGTTTTTAGTTTTGTCTTTAGAGAGGCGGAAGAGGAAATGAGGGAGGAGATATGAGATAGGAGAGAGACGACAAAAACTGAAATTGATATACGAAGCTTACTGAAAAGGTCATGAGAAATCACATATAATATGACTTAATGATAAAGTTTCTCTCCAAACTAGTTTTAGAGAGAAATCATTCAATCTCTCACTAAAAAAAATTAACATGACTATATATTTTGAAAATCTAATGGTTGGATTGCCAAACTAATAATATGTGTTCTATTTTTCATTAAAAAAAAAAAGCGTTCTATTTTAGGGAGTGCCACACTGCCACCTAGTAGTTTGGAGGAAAGCTTAGACAAAATTATTAAACCTTCTTAAAATTCGGGGACAGCAGGGAGTCCCTACATGCCTTGCCCCCAAAACGCTAATGATTTCATGTGGAAGGAAGGGATCTTTATGCGGAATCAGGCAATGTCTCTGTCTGAAGGTCAAATTCATAACCTATCCCATATAAATTCAGGCAAAGATCCCAACTATTCGGCCACCACTCCAATGCTACAAAACAAAAGCATTTTCATTTTTTATCGGGTGAGTTTGAGTTAGTTTGCTACTACAACATCGAATATGATGACTACTTCACTAGGAATGCAACTGTGTTCAGATTGGTTTGGTTTTAGGAATTTTAAGAATCGAATCACCTAAAGCCTGCACTCTGATGCAAGTCTATTGTCTACTCTTCCAAGAAAAAAAAAAAAAAAAAAAAAAAGCCTTAATAAATTTTGGTTGTAAAAGGAAGCAAGCAACTTGAATCTTTTACTTCATTTTTCTTGACCTTAATACAAAGGAAATCATATACAAAGGAAATCACTTTTGGCAATCTTCTCACTAGTACACCTGTTATCTACATCGTCATTTAAAAAATAAAAAGGACAAAAACACTTTAAGTAGTGGGAGATTACCGGCGGCGACTCTAGGAGTTTTAGGAGTTTTTTTTAGAGTGGTCACTAAGAAATTTAAATTATACAAATTCTAATAAAGAGACAACTTGAATATATCAACATCACAAAAAAATCACACAAATGCATGAAATGCTACAATTTTTTTGTACTAACAAAGTGAAAGAAAAAAAAAGACTAATAATAAATAAAGTGGAAATTGAAAATTGAAAATGCTGAAATATGAACAATAAAGTGACCACAATATTTTCATAACAAATCTTATGCAACAAACTGTTATTGGTAGGTAAAACATGTTAATGTTGAGCCCAAATTAGAATTAATAATAGCTTACCACATAATATTTTTTGTGAAAATATTATGGATGTAGCATTATTCTTATTTTTGTTGAACTCAAATTCTTGTGATTCTCAGGTCAGAGTGTTTAACATTTTTATTAGGGTAGTCAAAATAGGTTGATTTAGTGTATAATATATATTTTTTTTCCAAGTCAAGGTAGTCACAAAACAGATTAATTTAAAATAATAATTTATATAATATTTTTTGCTAAGTATAAAAAAAGAATTTGGCAAGTGAGGGTGGTCGGGTGGAGCAGCACTGGAGATTACTATAATGGTAATCCTTATCTACTTTATGATAGCACTAGATCCATCCCAAGTGGGAATTTTTCTAGAGAGATCTCCTCTCAATGAACTTTAGATTAATTTATAGGCTTTATTTCCAAAAGCCTAAACAGTTAGGCATCATGCAGAGAATGTAAAGTGGAAACAATTGACATATGCAAGGGGAAGAAAAAAAGTACATAACACAAAGATTACAAGGGAAAGAGTAAGTAGTCTATAGTTAAGGCAATCACCACCCAATAAAATCAATAATTCCCAAAACTACATAACATATATGCTTCAAACCATCCTCTCTACGTGCAAGCTCCAATGGATAAGCCAATCCTGGATACCTATTGAAGGCATTGTGGCAAGCATTTGGATAATCTGCAGCTGCAGTTATGTGCATGTAAGCATAGTCATAGGACTCGGCAACCAAATCCTGAACAGAAGCTTGGAGTGCATCACCAGCATAGGTATATTTGTCAGCACACTCCTTGAGGACTTTCTTCATGTTTGTGTCATTAGCTGTGCCAAGCAACTGAAAGGACAAGTGTGAGGAACTGGCTGTGGCATTAGCCATTCCAATCCCAACCAAGATGACTGCCAATCCCTTAGTGTCAGCATTAGGGCTGTTGGGATTAGATTTGAGACATGATAGACAAAGGTCATAGTATTTGGTGCTTTTGCAAGTCTTTTGGATAAGATTATCATCTGCAGTCACAAAAGTATATGGTTGGTGAAAAATGTAATGAGGAAATGCAAGGGAGAGAAGAAAGAGCAAGAAAATTGTAGAACCCATTTGGGAGAATGATGAACTTTGATTTAAGTTTCTTATGGAGAGAAGGAGTGAAAGAGAGATACAATGAATTTGTTAAGATGGGAATGTCAAGGAAGCAAAGACTTTGTGATAATAGTCCCTTTCTTTTCCAATATCTCCTATTTATTTTAGATCTAGGTCTTTTGACTTATGTTGTCAAGGTCACTAATTTAATTGTGAAAATGAGCTGTTTTACATTGTATTTACTTTATTGATTGGAAGCCTCGTTTGTTTGGCAGGTTGCATGTAATAGGCTTTGTTTGGCACTTAGCCAGCAGCCAAAACTAGTTCACGGGTCACAACCGGCAATGGTGTGGAGAACTGTAGATCCTCAATCCAATGTCCTTTGAGTTCTGAAATGTACTGTTTTACTATAGGAAGGAAGGCCAAAATGGCCCAATACCACTTTTTTTTGAAATTTTTAGCAAAAAATCACTGTTTCGGAAATAAATAGTAAAGTACCACTTTTTCTGGAAATCGAGTTTCAGAAACTCGAGTTCCTCTCAATTCTGACATGGAATTTCTGTGATTAAAAAAAATTATGTGGTACTCGAGCTTGAGAAACTCGAGTTCCATGCAACACAGTACTCGAGTATACCAGACTCGGGTTAGGAAACTCGAGTACTGTGTAAATTTTTTTTTTTTTTGTTTTTGTTTGGGGATAATGAAAAAATAAACATAAATGTAAAAATAAGTGACTTTTTATGTTTTTATTTATTTAAACAGAAGCATTGTAAAATATAGAGATTTTAATTTCAAAATATGAATTTAATTTCTACATTAATTAAAATTGTTCACTGTTTTCTGTATAAACTATTTCTACGATTTTGCATAAAATTATTTTCTGTTCAGCATTATTTAAGAAATTGTTCACTCTCTTTTCTGCATAAATTATTTTCTGTTTACTGTTTAAAAAATTGTTCATTGTTTTCTCATAAAACACCTAGTGAAATCGTGTTTTCTAAATTTAAACGCCAAATCTGAATGCTTTTTCATGTTTGAATTTCACAATAATCGAATATATTTTTCTGCATTGATAAAATCTGTTTCTACATTAATAAAATTTGCTCTTTGCACATCATATTTACTGTATATTCAAATCTACTTACTGCATTCATTAATTTTTTTTTTTTTTGCATTAATTAAAACTATTCACTGTTTTCTCATAAAAATTGTTCACTGTTTTCTACATAAACTATTTCTAGCATTCTGCATAAAATTATTTTCTGTTCAGCATTATTTAAAAAATTGTTCACTGTTTTCTCATGTAACACCTAGTGAAATCGTGTTTTCTAAATTTAAAAGCCAAATCTGGATGCTTTTCATGTTTAAATTTCACAATAATCGAATTTGTTTTTCTGCATTGATAAAATCTGTTTCTACGTTAATAAAATTTGTTCTCTACACATCATGTTTACTATATATTTGAAGCTGCTTACCGCATTCATAAAATTGCTTTTTGCATTAATTAAAACTGTTCACTGTTTTGTCATAAAAATTGTTCACTATTTTCTGCATAAAATGTTTTTAGCATTGGCGCAGTTATTGCATTTAAATGGTTTTTGTGTTTTTTTAAATATGTAACCATCTGAATAATGGACAAACTCCATGAAAGAAAAATGAATGATTCGCATAGATCACCTAACGGTAAATGCCTCGAAAAATTTGAATTTGTAAAAAAGTTCGAATTAGTTGAATGTAGAACTGTTCATTAAGTAAAACTGTTTTCTGCATTAAGTAAAACTGTTCACTGTTTTCTCATGAAAATTGTTCACTATTTTCTGCATAAACTATTTATAGTATTTTGCATAAAATTATTTTCTGTTCAGCATTATTGAAAAAAAAAATTCACTCTAGCTCTTTTTTGTGCAAATTATTCTCTATTCACTATTTAAAAAATTGTTTACTGTTTTCTCATTAAACACCTAGTGAAATCGTGTTTTCTAAATTTAAAAGCCAAATCTGAATACTTTTTCATGTTTAAATTTCACAATAATCGAATTTGTTTTTCATGTTTAAATTTATGTTTAAATGAACTCTATTGCGGTGGTATCTGTACTTAGTTTTGTAGGTTTGTCGACCATGATGTGCACGATGCCTCTAAGACTCTCGTACGTGTACATTGGCATATTAAGGAAACTAGCTTTTAAACCTGTGCAAATGCACGGGAATTACATAAGTACATGTATTTTTAGGTTCTTGGAAAAAAAAAATACATCTATTTTCAACAAAATAGAAATAAAAATAATGTAAATTTTGTAAGAGTCCACAAATAAATTTTTGTACATAGAAATAATTAGAATCCAAGAAAGCAAATATATTCAAATAATTTTAGGTAAATATTTGGAGAAACATTTTGTTTCAAAAGTCATACTTAAATAAATTTAATTAAATAAGTATGTAGCTAATGCAATTGAATTTATAAATTTTTAAAAATAACACTTGGTATGAATTTCAAATTTAAAATGTATATAACACTCAGTATGCTATCCATAAAAATGTGTTGTCTTACAAATAGATTTTCTTTTAAGCCTATTCTAAACAACTAAAACTGTAACATCCACTATGATGGAGAGAAAAATATTTCTAGCAATTGAAAAAAAAAAAATCCAGCTAAAGAGAATGGTGTGATCATCCTTCCTTGGAAGCAAATTTGTGGAGAGTAACCCAATCCAATTCCTTTTAATTTTGTTTTAGAATAACCCAAACATAACCTTTTCTATCCCAAGTTCTTTGCAGGATTTCATCGAACACCTAGTACTCATTTTAATACAGCTCCCCAACCAAAAAAGAAAATCTAATTAAAACAAAATTAGCCAACATTTATAAGGTTCATCCACTTCTGGATCTCCCTTTTGTTTAATTTTTCTTCCTTCTTTTTCTTTTATATATATGTATATATATATTTATAATGGAAGTTCACTCAACATTCTCAAATTTGTTTTCAATATGCAACATTAAGAAGTAGGAAAGCAACAACAAAGTAGCATTGATCACATGAATAATGACCTGAATAGGGTTGCTCTTGTGACTGCATTATTAAATCATCTTATAAATGAAAAGAAGTAACTACATAAAGTAAGAAATCAACACAAAACATGTAAGGAGACCAAATGATTTAATTGATTAAATAGTAGTATGTTATAGCAAAAAGAGTGTTGAAATTACAACCAACCAAAAAAAAAAAATTTTAATAATGAATTTACTATAAATTGATATATATACAAAATATAGAGATGAAGGATAACAATGCAACAACACTCATTAGGGTTCCAAAGGTAAGCATTGATTAATCACATCAAGTGCAACAACAGAAACAGAAAGCTACATGATAATTTCTGGAAACTTGCAAAGAAAACAATATCGTATTTCCACATAACTGTCAAAAAACTAAACCACGGGACCCTCAGAACCTCTCTAAGGAGCATAAATGATTCAAGGCAAGATTTCTACTTATAATCACCTGTCTGACATGATGAACAATAGCTTTCTCCTTATTGGTTTCCCTTAGTCTTTCAATAGACTGAAACTTCCCTTCCAAACATCCTTCATGCATAACCATTAGTTTATAGGCTACCTGCATAGTTAGAGAAAGTGCACAAACCCCAATAGTCAATAGTAAATATTACCCTCATATTCAAATGAATAAGCAGAGACCTAGTTTAGGCATGCTTGCACAGAAAATTGATGACATGCTTGCATTCCAAAACCAATGGGCCAATGCCCCTAGTGTAGACATGTTTAATGCAAAACAAAATGTCCTAGCCTAAAATTCACTTTGGAAGTTTTGCTAAAAATGAGATCAATCAACATGTATACATCTCATAAAATCCGTAAGCCTTTTTCCTTTCTTTTTTTAAGAAAAAAAATTCCTTCACCCTTCTTAGTTTGACTACAAAGAAATCAAAGTGAATGAAAAACATTTTTTAAAAATTAATAATTTAAAACTAAAGGTCAAAGTTTACTTCTTTACAGTGTTTCACATAGAGTAGATACAAAACCATGTTTTTAATAAGAGTTCAAGTTAATTTCAGAACACAAACATGTCCAGTTCAATATATTGCAGCAAGAATCTTTGAGAATGAAACTACTACATTCTTTAAATAATTGGAAACTTGTAAATGCATAACCTCAGTCATGATTAGAAAGACATTATCATGAATTTCAAAAAATATTTGCTGCAAACAAAAATTATCTGCAAATCAATAGCTATAGCCCAACTAAAAACAGAAAATTAAAACCTATAAATTACAATTTGATACAAACCAAGACAAAAATATTATATTACTCATTGAAATGTCTTAAAAAGACAAAAATAGATTATCTGCTATATGAAAAAAAATCATTAATGTAAGCATATATTGTATATGTGGGGCCCGGGGGCCTGGAATTTTCGGCCCACCTCTAGACTGGCCCAAGGCCCATGCCGAGGATCAATGGCTGTCCCAGGCAGCTGTCTAGGGACTTTTCGGCCCTCCGGGCCGCGCCGAGGACAACCCTGTCCTCGGCATACCTATCCTGATCCCAGTACAGGCAGTCACATCCACACTTAATGCGTCTACCTAACTCCCCTGGCAATCTCAGTGTTGAGGGGACTCCTGAACGGCGGAACCTTGGGTGCCGCGATCCACAGTACGGTGGGAAACGTGGCTGATAGGACAAGTCCTTAAAAAGTGGTCTGGATGACTGACAGTTGGAAGGCTAGGATTGGCCAAAGAGGGTATATAAATGCAAGGAGCCCTTCAGAGTGGGGACTCCTTGGCCATCCGAGGAGCAACCCCTAAGACGATAAGAACAAAGAAAAAGGCCCCCAAGAAGGAGGAACACTTCAGGCGTGCCGGTGGCAAGCCTGTTGGCGCCGAACCCTACGACCCACTCTCTAAACAAATTTATTGCTGGGGGATCTACGACGAAACGAGCCCCTACAATTGGCGCCGTCTGTGGGGAGGGTTAGTGCACTGACCGGCGCAACCGGCGGTCTTTTCAAAGCAAATGCCATGCAAAGAGGTGGCGGTGCAAAAGAAAGAAGAAAAAAGAAAAAATTCTGCAGCAAAAAAAAAAAAAAAAAAAAAAAAAAAAAAAAAAGAAACTCAACATCAAACGGAAAGGATTCTTTATCATTTCATAGAAAAGAGTTACAGATACAATCAGAGGCTGAGGCTGGCTTGCTTCAAAGCGGAAGCTTGAACAAAGTGAGGAGCAGATGCAGGGGCACCGGAACGTCCTCCCCCGTGATGTTCCCTTGATGCTCTCCAATCCTCCCGAGCGCCGGCCGTTGGAGACGGCAACACTCGGGCGCCAGACATGACGTAAGTTCGCGTATCTTCTCCACCGAAGGTGCGCTCCGGGGAAAGATGTTAGGTACTCCAACAATGTCCCACCTGGCCACCGCGTGCAACACTGCCGGTGTTACGCCGAGGCTCAGCCGCACCAGAAACCCAGTGGGGGCTGCGGCCACGGCAGCCCTTAACTCCATATCTCCTAACTCCGGTCACAATCCCGACGGGGTTATTAAAGGGGCATGGGGAGTGGAAAGATGGTTTTCTTTCTGTTCGAGTTGGGAAGCTCATGGGGTATGAAGAAACCATCCCCCCAGAAAGCCTTATATAGAGGGGGAGAGTTGGTGACAGTCAATTCGCGCAGAATTCGAAGAGTGAGTTACCGAGGCGGCGGGCAATAATGAAGCCACCAAATTCCAAGGGGGCTGTAGACCGTTGTACTTCTGTCGATTTACGAGACCATTAATGAAGGCGCGTCTCGCGCACCGAAGCGTCAGGCGCAGAACACGAACGGCCAAGAAACGCTTCCCCGATAGAAGATGGGGAAACTAATTACTTCAGAAGACCAAGTGTTAGACAGAACCAAGGCTCTGCATGGTCCTCGGACTCAGGCCTATGGGGAAACTAATTACTTCAGAAGACCAAGTGTTAGACAGAACCAAGGCTCTGCATGGTCCTCGGACTCAGGCCTATGGGGAAACTAATTACTTCAGAAGACCAAGTGTTAGACAGAACCAAGGCTCTGCATGGTCCTCGGACTCAGGCCTATGGGGAAACTAATTACTTCAGAAGACCAAGTGTTAGACAGAACCAAGGCTCTGCATGGTCCTCGGACTCAGGCCTATGGGGAAACTAATTACTTCAGAAGACCAAGTGTTAGACAGAACCAAGGCTCTGCATGGTCCTCGGACTCAGGCCTATGGGGAAACTAATTACTTCAGAAGACCAAGTGTTAGACAGAACCAAGGCTCTGCATGGTCCTCGGACTCAGGCCTATGGGGAAACTCGCCACTACTTATGAAGGCAGCACCTGTGCCTAGGTCTTGCATGGTCCTCGGACCCAAGCCTACGGAGAGCTAGCCACTACTTATGAAGGCAGCACCTGTGCCTAGGTCTTGCATGGTCCTCGGACCCAAGCCTACGGAGAGCTAGCCACTACTTATGAAGGCAGCACCTGTGCCTAGGTCTTGCATGGTCCTCGGACCCAAGCCTACGGAGAGCTAGCCACTACTTATGAAGGCAGCACCTGTGCCTAGGTCTTGCATGGTCCTCGGACCCAAGCCTACGGAGAGCTAGCCACTACTTATGAAGGCAGCACCTGTGCCTAGGTCTTGCATGGTCCTCGGACCCAAGCCTACGGAGAGCTAGCCACTACTTATGAAGGCAGCACCTGTGCCTAGGTCTTGCATGGTCCTCGGACCCAAGCCTACGGAGAGCTAGCCACTACTTATGAAGGCAGCACCTGTGCCTAGGTCTTGCATGGTCCTCGGACCCAAGCCTACGGAGAGCTAGCCACTACTTATGAAGGCAGCACCTGTGCCTAGGTCTTGCATGGTCCTCGGACCCAAGCCTACGGAGAGCTAGCCACTACTTATGAAGGCAGCACCTGTGCCTAGGTCTTGCATGGTCCTCGGACCCAAGCCTACGGAGAGCTAGCCACTACTTATGAAGGCAGCACCTGTGCCTAGGTCTTGCATGGTCCTCGGACCCAAGCCTACGGAGAGCTAGCCACTACTTATGAAGGCAGCACCTGTGCCTAGGTCTTGCATGGTCCTCGGACCCAAGCCTACGGAGAGCTAGCCACTACTTATGAAGGCAGCACCTGCGCCTAGGTCTTGCATGGTCCTCGGACCCAAGCCTACGGAGAGCTAGCCACCACTTATGAAGGCAGCACCTGTGCCTAGGTCTTGCATGGTCCTCGGACCCAAGCCTACGGAGAGCTAGCCACTACTTATGAAGGCAGCACCTGTGCCTAGGTCTTGCATGGTCCTCGGACCCAAGCCTACGGAGAGCTAGCCACGACTTATGAAGGCAGCACCTGTGCCTAGGTCTTGCATGGTCCTCGGACCCAAGCCTACGGAGAGCTAGCCACTACTTATGAAGGCAGCACCTGTGCCTAGGTCTTGCATGGTCCTCGGACCCAAGCCTACGGAGAGCTAGCCACGAATTATGAAGGCAGCACCTGTGCCTAGGTCTTGCATGGTCCTCGGACCCAAGCCTACGGAGAGCTAGCCACTACTTATGAAGGCAGCACCTGTGCCTAGGTCTTGCATGGTCCTCGGACCCAAGCCTACGGAGAGCTAGCCACTACTTATGAAGGCAGCACCTGTGCCTAGGTCTTGCATGGTCCTCGGACCCAAGCCTACGAAGAGCTAGCCACCACTTATGAAGGCAGCACCTGCGCCTAGGTCTTGCATGGTCCTCGGACCCAAGCCTACGGAGAGCTAGCCACGACTTATGAAGGCAGCCCCTGTGCCTAGGTCTTGCATGGTCCTCGGACCCAAGCCTACGGTGAGCTTGTCACTATCTTTAAAAGCAGCAACAGGATCTTCCATAAAAGGCTAATCACTTGCCGGAGGATTGAAGCGCTGAGCTAACTATTTGGGAAAAACCAACCAGCGGAAGGCCTTGGGGGGAATAAGGGCTGTGGGTGTCAAAACCCTCCTCCCCGTTCAAGGGAACGTGCAGCAGGATTTTGAGGGGCTATTGTGGGGCCCGGGGGCCTGGAATTTTCGGCCCACCTCTAGACTGGCCCAAGGCCCATGCCGAGGATCAATGGCTGTCCCAGGCAGCTGTCTAGGGACTTTTCGGCCTTCCGGGCCGCGCCGAGGACAACCCTGTCCTCGGCATACCTATCCTGATCCCAGTACAGGCAGTCACATCCACACTTAATGCGTCTACCTAACTCCCCTGGCAATCTCAGTGTTGAGGGGACTCCTGAACGGCGGAACCTTGGGTGCCGCGATCCACAGTACGGTGGGAAACGTGGCTGATAGGACAAGTCCTTAAGCAGTGGTCTGGATGACTGACAGTTGGAAGGCTAGGACTGGCCAAAGAGGGTATATAAATGCAAGGAGCCCTTCAGAGTGGGGACTCCTCGGCCATCCGAGGAGCAACCCCTAAGACGATAAGAACAAAGAAAAAGGCCCCCAAGAAGGAGGAACACTTCAGGCGAGCCGGTGGCAAGCCTGTTGGCGCCGAACCCTACGACCCACTCTCTAAACAAATTTATTGCTGGGGGATCTACGACGAAACGAGCCCCTACAGTATACATTTAAAAAAAAATTGAAAATCTTCAAGACAAAGTAAGCCTTGAGAGTTGAGTCATATTTATTTCATTTTTTTTGGGGTCAATGATAGATTGCTAACCTTGCTATAAAAGATAGATATTTTTTTTTTTTTTTAAATTAAGTCATATGGAATTACCCCTCCATGTGCAAGTGCAATGGCCATGATAGTTGTAGTTGACTACATATATGATACAAAAAACTTTTCATTAAGCAAAATCCATCAAGGTTTGCAGAAAATTCAAGAAATTTCATTCAACATGAAGCTAGAACCATCCAAAATTACAATAAAAGAAGTCCACAACTCAGAGATAAACAATTGTACAAAAACCCCAGTTAATTTGTCTTGATAAAAATCTTTCATTAAGATCAAGCCATATAACACCAAGGGCCAGTTGAACAAAAAATATACCAAAAAAATGAGGGTTCCTTGTTCATGAAATTTTTTCCTTAAGGCTTCCAATTCAAAGAAATATTTGGCACTAAAGAACAATACCTTTAATACCAGCCAAATTACTTTTGACTACTTAATTGAAATATGTGAATAATATACACAAAAGAGAAAATAAATGAAACACATTTACCTTGCTTTCTAATGTTTACAATCAGAGAATAAAATTGTTGGAAGCAAACCACAATACAAGTAAATAGGGAAGATATAAAGAACATAAGAAAAACTATATTTAACATAGAATTGCGCCTTTCCATCATAATGCAAATCACCTTATTAAATTGTTTATCAAATCCATTATTTCACTATGTTCAAAGTATAGACAAATATAGTTTCTAAAACATAAAATAGCTCAAATTGCGACAAACACATAAATTGCCTAGTGTATTTTAGTAGGAAGAGATGGACTTGCTCAACTAGTTTGAAAAGAACAAAACAATATTTTTCAATGGTTCAGTTCTTATGACATTTTGCTACAGCCTAACAATCAAATTATGGGTCTGCTCTGAATTGAAAGTACTTGCAAACTGCTTAGCAAATTGCCTGAGGAGCTCTGGATCACCAAAGATGACTTGCTAAACTCTATTTCAAAAATAACATAAAAAATGCCAGCATTAAGATCAGATCAGGACACAACTAATAACAACCCTAATAGATTCATGTTTTTTGTTTGGTGATGTAGGAAAAACAGATGTGTTTAAAAAAAATACACAAGAATGTGAGTTCATTAGCTCGAGCTTTTGGTAGCTAGATCGAGGGGAGACTATTTAGATGGAGACGGCGTTAGATTTGAGAGTATGATATACATGTGGATTTGGGTCCTAGTTACACTTTGTGTAACTCTAAGTTATTTTACATCATGCAATATTTCTTTGTTGGATGTGAATTTTAACAAATCTTTCGTTGGGTTAAATTCACTTCTAATACTCTATGTGCTAGCAAAATATACATACACACACTATAGCTGAGGAGTTGTTGGATTCTAATAAAAATATGGTATTACTGCATAGTTATTGCTTGCTAAATTATTTAATTCTAGAACATTTTTTTCTCTCTTTTATTTATTACAACTGTAGGGGCTCGTTTCGTCGTAGATCCCCCAGCAATAAATTTGTTTAGAGAGTGGGTCGTAGGGTTCGGCGCCAACAGGCTTGCCACCGGCTCGCCTGAAGTGTTCCTCCTTCTTGGGGGCCTTTTTCTTTGTTCTTATCGTCTTAGGGGTTGCTCCTCGGATGGCCGAGGAGTCCCCACTCTGAAGGGCTCCTTGCATTTATATACCCTCTTTGGCCAGTCCTAGCCTTCCAACTGTCAGTCATCCAGACCACTGCTTAAGGACTTGTCCTATCAGCCACGTTTCCCACCGTACTGTGGATCGCGGCACCCAAGGTTCCGCCGTTCAGGAGTCCCCTCAACACTGAGATTGCCAGGGGAGTTAGGTAGACGCATTAAGTGTGGATGTGACTGCCTGTACTGGGATCAGGATAGGTATGCCGAGGACAGGGTTGTCCTCGGCGCGGCCCGGAAGGCCGAAAAGTCCCTAGACAGCTGCCTGGGACAGCCATTGATCCTCGGCATGGGCCTTGGGCCAGTCTAGAGGTGGGCCGAAAATTCCAGGCCCCCGGGCCCCACAATAGCCCCTCAAAATCCTGCTGCACGTTCCCTTGAACGGGGAGGAGGGTTTTGACACCCACAGCCCTTATTCCCCCCAAGGCCTTCCGCTGGTTGGTTTTTCCCAAATAGTTAGCTCAGCGCTTCAATCCTCCGGCAAGTGATTAGCCTTTTATGGAAGATCCTGTTGCTGCTTTTAAAGATAGTGACAAGCTCACCGTAGGCTTGGGTCCGAGGACCATGCAAGACCTAGGCACAGGGGCTGCCTTCATAAGTGGTGGCTAGCTCTCCGTAGGCTTGGGTCCGAGGACCATGCAAGACCTAGGCACAGGTGCTGCCTTCATAAGTGGTGGCTAGCTCTCCGTAGGCTTGGGTCCGAGGACCATGCAAGACCTAGGCACAGGTGCTGCCTTCATAAGTCGTGGCTAGCTCTCCGTAGGCTTGGGTCCGAGGACCATGCAAGACCTAGGCACAGGTGCTGCCTTCATAAGTCGTGGCTAGCTCTCCGTAGGCTTGGGTCCGAGGACCATGCAAGACCTAGGCGCAGGTGCTGCCTTCATAAGTGGTGGCTAGCTCTCCGTAGGCTTGGGTCCGAGGACCATGCAAGACCTAGGCACAGGTGCTGCCTTCATAAGTAGTGGCTAGCTCTCCGTAGGCTTGGGTCCGAGGACCATGCAAGACCTAGGCACAGGTGCTGCCTTCATAAATCGTGGCTAGCTCTCCGTAGGCTTGGGTCCGAGGACCATGCAAGACCTAGGCACAGGTGCTGCCTTCATAAGTAGTGGCTAGCTCTCCGTAGGCTTGGGTCCGAGGACCATGCAAGACCTAGGCACAGGTGCTGCCTTCATAAGTCGTGGCTAGCTCTCCGTAGGCTTGGGTCCGAGGACCATGCAAGACCTAGGCACAGGTGCTGCCTTCATAAGTAGTGGCTAGCTCTCCGTAGGCTTGGGTCCGAGGACCATGCAAGACCTAGGCACAGGTGCTGCCTTCATAAGTGGTGGCTAGCTCTCCGTAGGCTTGGGTCCGAGGACCATGCAAGACCTAGGCGCAGGTGCTGCCTTCATAAGTAGTGGCTAGCTCTCCGTAGGCTTGGGTCCGAGGACCATGCAAGACCTAGGCACAGGTGCTGCCTTCATAAGTAGTGGCTAGCTCTCCGTAGGCTTGGGTCCGAGGACCATGCAAGACCTAGGCACAGGTGCTGCCTTCATAAGTAGTGGCTAGCTCTCCGTAGGCTTGGGTCCGAGGACCATGCAAGACCTAGGCACAGGTGCTGCCTTCATAAGTAGTGGCTAGCTCTCCGTAGGCTTGGGTCCGAGGACCATGCAAGACCTAGGCACAGGTGCTGCCTTCATAAGTAGTGGCTAGCTCTCTGTAGGCTTGGGTCCGAGGACCATGCAAGACCTAGGCACAGGTGCTGCCTTCATAAGTAGTGGCTAGCTCTCCGTAGGCTTGGGTCCGAGGACCATGCAAGACCTAGGCACAGGTGCTGCCTTCATAAGTAGTGGCTAGCTCTCCGTAGGCTTGGGTCCGAGGACCATGCAAGACCTAGGCACAGGTGCTGCCTTCATAAGTAGTGGCTAGCTCTCCGTAGGCTTGGGTCCGAGGACCATGCAAGACCTAGGCACAGGTGCTGCCTTCATAAGTAGTGGCTAGCTCTCCGTAGGCTTGGGTCCGAGGACCATGCAAGACCTAGGCACAGGTGCTGCCTTCATAAGTAGTGGCTAGCTCTCCGTAGGCTTGGGTCCGAGGACCATGCAAGACCTAGGCACAGGTGCTGCCTTCATAAGTAGTGGCTAGCTCTCCGTAGGCTTGGGTCCGAGGACCATGCAAGACCTAGGCACAGGTGCTGCCTTCATAAGTAGTGGCTAGCTCTCCGTAGGCTTGGGTCCGAGGACCATGCAAGACCTAGGCACAGGTGCTGCCTTCATAAGTAGTGGCTAGTTTCCCCATAGGCCTGAGTCCGAGGACCATGCAGAGCCTTGGTTCTGTCTAACACTTGGTCTTCTGAAGTAATTAGTTTCCCCATAGGCCTGAGTCCGAGGACCATGCAGAGCCTTGGTTCTGTCTAACACTTGGTCTTCTGAAGTAATTAGTTTCCCCATAGGCCTGAGTCCGAGGACCATGCAGAGCCTTGGTTCTGTCTAACACTTGGTCTTCTGAAGTAATTAGTTTCCCCATAGGCCTGAGTCCGAGGACCATGCAGAGCCTTGGTTCTGTCTAACACTTGGTCTTCTGAAGTAATTAGTTTCCCCATAGGCCTGAGTCCGAGGACCATGCAGAGCCTTGGTTCTGTCTAACACTTGGTCTTCTGAAGTAATTAGTTTCCCCATAGGCCTGAGTCCGAGGACCATGCAGAGCCTTGGTTCTGTCTAACACTTGGTCTTCTGAAGTAATTAGTTTCCCCATCTTCTATCGGGGAAGCGTTTCTTGGCCGTTCGTGTTCTGCGCCTGACGCTTCGGTGCGCGAGACGCGCCTTCATTAATGGTCTCGTAAATCGACAGAAGTACAACGGTCTACAGCCCCCTTGGAATTTGGTGGCTTCATTATTGCCCGCCGCCTCGGTAACTCACTCTTCGAATTCTGCGCGAATTGACTGTCACCAACTCTCCCCCTCTATATAAGGCTTTCTGGGGGGATGGTTTCTTCATACCCCATGAGCTTCCCAACTCGAACAGAAAGAAAACCATCTTTCCACTCCCCATGCCCCTTTAATAACCCCGTCGGGATTGTGACCGGAGTTAGGAGATATGGAGTTAAGGGCTGCCGTGGCCGCAGCCCCCACTGGGTTTCTGGTGCGGCTGAGCCTCGGCGTAACACCGGCAGTGTTGCACGCGGTGGCCAGGTGGGACATTGTTGGAGTACCTAACATCTTTCCCCGGAGCGCACCTTCGGTGGAGAAGATACGCGAACTTACGTCATGTCTGGCGCCCGAGTGTTGCCGTCTCCAACGGCCGGCGCTCGGGAGGATTGGAGAGCATCAAGGGAACATCACGGGGGAGGACGTTCCGGTGCCCCTGCATCTGCTCCTCACTTTGTTCAAGCTTCCGCTTTGAAGCAAGCCAGCCTCAGCCTCTGATTGTATCTGTAACTCTTTTCTATGAAATGATAAAGAATCCTTTCCGTTTGATGTTGAGTTTCTTTTTTTTTTTTTTTTTTTTTTTTTTTTTTTTTTTGCTGCAGAATTTTTTCTTTTTTCTTCTTTCTTTTGCACCGCCACCTCTTTGCATGGCATTTGCTTTGAAAAGACCGCCGGTTGCGCCGGTCAGCGCACTAACCCTTCCCACAGACGGCGCCAATTGTAGGGGCTCGTTTCGTCGTAGATCCCCCAGCAATAAATTTGTTTAGAGAGTGGGTCGTAGGGTTCGGCGCCAACAGGCTTGCCACCGGCTCGCCTGAAGTGTTCCTCCTTCTTGGGGGCCTTTTTCTTTGTTCTTATCGTCTTAGGGGTTGCTCCTCGGATGGCCGAGGAGTCCCCACTCTGAAGGGCTCCTTGCATTTATATACCCTCTTTGGCCAGTCCTAGCCTTCCAACTGTCAGTCATCCAGACCACTGCTTAAGGACTTGTCCTATCAGCCACGTTTCCCACCGTACTGTGGATCGCGGCACCCAAGGTTCCGCCGTTCAGGAGTCCCCTCAACACTGAGATTGCCAGGGGAGTTAGGTAGACGCATTAAGTGTGGATGTGACTGCCTGTACTGGGATCAGGATAGGTATGCCGAGGACAGGGTTGTCCTCGGCGCGGCCCGGAAGGCCGAAAAGTCCCTAGACAGCTGCCTGGGACAGCCATTGATCCTCGGCATGGGCCTTGGGCCAGTCTAGAGGTGGGCCGAAAATTCCAGGCCCCCGGGCCCCACAACAACTATCTAAGAAAGAAGAAAAAAATTATGCAAAAAAATAAAACCTTTAGAGAGATAAGAGTCTGTTTGGCATCAATTTCAGCTTTTAACTTTTAGTTTTTGTGTACAGCTTTTTAAAACCTCATTTTTTCCTGCATTATTTTTCACCTTTTCAAATTTTTTCAAAGTACAAATATAATTTAGCACACTTTCAACAAAAAGTTTAGCAAACAGCTAAATAAGCTGTAAACGGACACTAAGCTTAAAAATAGTAGAACCTTAGAAATAGCTATTATATTACCATTTTGTTTCGGTAGTAACACCCTATGTTCCACCCCGGGAATAATTTTAGGTCATTCCAATGTGTTTCGGCCATTTTGGATTCAGAGATGGAGATAGAAGTTTGTTTGAGGGGATTAAAATATAAACAAAAAATGTGTATCATCTATTTAGTATTAAGAAACTATCAACAAATAAAAAATAAAAAATAATTATTTTCTGTTCAGCATTATTTAAAAAATTGTTCACTCTCTTTTCTGCATAAATTATTTTCTGTTCACTATTTAAAAAATTGTTCACTGTTTTCTCGTAAAACACCTAGTGAAATTGTGTTTTCTAAATTTAAAAGCAAAATCTATATGCTTTTTCATGTTTAAATTTCACAATAATTGAATTTGTTTTTCTGCATTGATAAAATCTGTTTCTACGTTAATAAAATTTGCTCTCTGCACATCATGTTTACTCTATATTCGAATCTGCTTATTGCATTCATAAAATCTGTTTTCTGCATTAATTAAAACTGTTCATTGTTTTCTCATAAAAATTGTTCACTGTTTTCTACATAAACTATTTCTATGATTTTGCATAAAATTATTTTCTGTTCAGCATTATTTAAAAAATTGTTCACTCTCTTTTCTGTGTAAATTATTTTCTATTCACTATTTAAAACATTGTTCGCTGTTTTCTCATAAAACACCTAGTGAAATTGTGTTTTCGAAATTGAAAAGCCAAATCTGTATGTTTTTTCATGTTCGAATTTCACAATAATCGAACTTTTTTTTTTTTTGCATTGATAAAATCTATTTTGATACACACTTTGTCAAAATTATCCAACAATGATGGATTGTGATTGGTTGTTTATCACTTTTTAATAAACTCACTATTTTTTCTACTTCACCTACAGTCTGTTGGCGCATGTGGTTCGTATGACTACAGTTGGTGCTACAGCAGCATGCTAGTGACGTGTCTTCAAATGCTGTAGTTGGTGCTACATCATGTTTACTGTATATTCAAATCTGCTTACTGCATTCATAAAATCTGTTTTCTATATTAATTCAAACTATTTTCTGCATGTGATTCGTATGACTATAGTTGGCGTCTGTGTAAATTATTTTCTGTTCACTATTTAAAAAAATGTTCGTTGTTTTCTCATAAAACATCTAGTAAAATCGTGTTTTCTAAATTTAAAAGCCAAATCTGAATGCTTTTTCATGTTTAAAGCATTCAGATTTGGCGTTTAAATTTAGAAAACACGATTTCACTAGGTGTTTTATGAGAAAACAATGAACAATTTTTTAAACAGTAAACAGAAAATAATTTATGCAGAAAAGAGAGTGAACAATTTCTTAAATAATGCTGAACAGAAAATAATTTTATGAAAAATCGTAGAAATAGTTTATACAGAAAACAGTGAACAATTTTTATAAGAAAACAATGAACAATTTTAATTAATGTAGAAATTAAATTCATATTTTGAAATTAAAATCTCTATATTTTACAATGCTTCTGTTTAAATAAATAAAAACATTAAAAAGTCACTTATTTTTACCTTTATGTTTATTTGTTCATTATCCCCAAACAAAAAAAAAAAAAAAAAAACAAAAAAAAAACAAAAAAAAAAATTTACACAGTACTCGAGTTTGGGAAAATCGAGTACTGTGTAAATTTTTTTTTCCTGCATTTTATTTATAAAACGTACCCGAGTCTGGTATACTCGAGTACTGTGTTGCATGGAACTCGAGTTTCTCAAGCTCGAGTACCACATAATTTTTTTTAATCACAGAAATTCCATGTCAGCAATGCCACGGTGGCAGAATTGAGGGGAACTCGAGTTTCTGAAACTCGATTTCCAGAAAAAGTGGTACTTTGCTATTTATTTCCGAAACAGTGATTTTTTGCTAAAAATTTCAAAAAAAAGTGGTATTGGGCCATTTTGGCCTAGGAAGGAAGCCATGATAGCTGGACAATGTGGTCAGCATACATAGTATCTTGAACCACCAATTATTAGATTCTGTCAAACTTTCTAAACATATAAAATCACTGTGCCAATTTTCTATTGATGTAGGACCCTTTTTGTTTCTACATTTATAATATCTAGTGTGAAATCAAAGGTTTATGTCATCTGTTCATATGAAAACATTAGCAGCCAATATTGGAGTGGGCAACATTTGAATTAGTATGTGGTAGAATGTGACTTGTCGTTGACAAGTACTGATCCTGATGTTCAAAACTGTTCTGTAAATAATTAATTTCAATTGAAATCCAAACATAAACTAATCCAAACAAGTACTGATCCTGACGGTTTTTGTTTCTACATTTATAATATCTAGTGTGAAATCAAAGGTTTATGTCATCTGTTCATATGAAAACATTGGCAGCCAATATTGGAGTGGGCAACATTTGAATTAGTATGCGGTAGAATGTGACTTGTCGTTGACAAGTACTGATCCTGATGTTCAAAACTATTCTGTAAATAATTAATTTCAATTGTAATCCAAACATAAAAAGAATATTGCTTTGTGCTGATATAGCATGTTCCATTTCTTGGTTGTAATGGTTCAAAAGTCCGTTTTAGTCTCACAAGGGCATGAGGTTAATTTATTGGATCTCTTAAAGTTAGTGCTGGAAAAATAACAGAAAAGAAGCGGTGTAGTCACGTGGGGTTGTAAGAAAAGGGAATAAGTACATATCAATGTGCACAAACATTTCACAAATATTCAAGGTTAGTTTAGTGGTTCCTAAGACCTCATGAGATTCCTAACATTTTATGTTCAAAACTCCTAATCAAGATCTTGAGGTCAGCCCCAAGGGAACTTCCCTCTATTTACCTAGTGTGCACAGAACGCAGTACTACACACACTCGGAGGAATAGTCAGGCTCTCGAAGAGCTCTGAACAGCCACATTAGCATATAAAAATAAATAAAAAGAAAACATTTTGCAAGTAGATTTTACAAAAAAAGGAACCTACAGGGACGCAAATCTCATTTGACAAGTTATTATTTTCAAACTTGATTTTCTTTGTTCTTTGGAAGCACTAGATAAAAATTAAAATGATGCACGTTCTACTTTCACAGCAATTGATATCACTACAGTTCAAGAGAAGATGTGAGAGGTTTTGTAATGGAATGGATTTGGAATGAAAAGAAAAAAGAGAAGTGCATATTCAAATGGTAAACAAAACTAGCTGAAGCATATTCACAGCATATTTGCTGAGGTACCACCTGTAATTCTAGGAACAAGAGGGTCTGGTATTGCTCGTTCTTTGCAAGCAGGCATAGCACTACTAGCTAGAATTTCTTACTACAGAAGTCTTGTACTCTCCTGCATAGTACGCTTTATGAGAATGCCCAAGAATCATCCCAAAGCCAAAAGCATCAAAATTGTAAACTGAAGTATTACATAATCTCATTCTTTCACATGTTAATGGCCGGCTCTAAATTTTTTATAATGTACTAGTAAAAATTTGCTTTTGGCAAACCAGTATATAAGAATTCATAAATGAGGGATATGGATCAACCATGTTATTAGCTATGAACTAGTCCTTTAGGGTGTAGTCAAAGTTGTCCATTACAATGTTTTTTTTTCTGGGAATGTACATTGTCCGGGTTCTACTGAAGTGTACAAACTAAATTTGTACTTGGGCCAAATACTAATATGATTTTGCAATGTGGATAATTCACAGCAACATGAAAAGGGACAAAAGAAATGAAATCATTAATAGTATGTTTGAAACAGAGGAAGATGGAAGGAGAGGAGAGGGAAAGGCAACCGTAATATACTAAAATTTAGTACATTCTAGTCATCTTCCATTCTCCTCTCCTTTACTCTCCTCTCATCTCCCTCAATCCAAATATCAGTAAAAATTATAACAAAACACCAAGTATTCTAATTATAAAACAGGCTAAGAGGCATTAATTTTTTTATCACTTAGAATGCAAGGAAATCACATTGTAAAGAAAAAGAAGTACTTTGTTCACCAGTTAAAGTCCAATCATACTCACCACACCTTTTTTTTAAGCACACATTGAAAGTGGAATCTCATTCTATGCATCCATGCAGATGATACTCGCTAGCTCCTTTAAGCATCTATTCAAGAGGCCTATTGATCTTCGAGAATGGGAACCCGTGGGTTATGAACTTCTCCAGCTAAAGCTCCTAAACACCAACAAGAAGGATGACAATTTATATAATAAGTGATCAAAATCAAACAAATGGCTCTAAATCGAAATTATATAACACTTTTAAGATCAAAGCGGCATTACTTAAAGTAGTAAATTATTCATGATCTGATAAAATATGTTTCTTTTCAACTTTAGGATTTAAAGTTTTTGTTACTTTGTTCTCGGTGATGATGCAGAGTTGAAGAATTTTATTTAAGGACCGTGATTGTTTTATGCTCTTGGCACACATACTCCATACACATCACATGTAAAAAGTGGAAACCAAGAATCCACATTTTTCAAGAATTCCCACATTTTACACATGATTTGTACAAAGTGTGTATACCGAAGGTGTGAAACAATGATTTTCCTTTATTGAAATGGCAGCCCGATAATAGAAGAATTAGGAATCTAGTAGATGCAACTTGAAGGCCACTATAATGGTCACTAATCACTATAACGTGTTCTATATTAAGAATTAAGATTCCTACAGGTGATGTGGGTATAGACCCAAATTCACTTTCCCTATATGGCTATAACTAAGTCCTAGACTGAAAGCTATCTGTCAATTGAAGAGTCACCCCGTTATGCATCCTAGATCACAATTATCAAGGATTCAACTTAATTACCTTATCATGTATTTTTTTCATAACAAAGGGAAGGTATGAACGTGGTTTATAGTTGCCAAAGAAGGTGAGAGTCCTTTCATTCAAGAAACTCATTGGGTGGGATTAAAAAGCATCACCTTTGTTTGGAACGCCAACATATACAACAACACCCCACCCCCACACAAAGAATTTCAAATTTTTTTTTTTAATGGACTTAATTTAACATCTTAATATAATATTTGAAAACTAAAAATTCATAGAAAGTTACATCATGAATTCAAATGCAGAAAATGTATTGATAATTCTTGTACACTCCACATTTCAATCAACTCCTCTGCCAGTCATTTCAGCAATAACCTAAAGAGAATAAAGCAAAATTAATACACAATTGAAGGTTAATATATGCAAGTTCACATCACCAAAAGATCATCTTTTATAGAACTTAAAGAAACAAACCTCTTGGACAGGCTCGACACGATCTTTTGAGTTTACAAACTCTGCAACTCCAAATTTCTTTGCTGTTGACAAAAATTAGAAACTGAAACAACAGAGAGCAATCCAAATATTGGTAGACAAATTTTTTTAATTTTTTTTTTTGTATAGATATAGGGCCCGGGGAGAAAAGGGGTGGTGGCTAAGATATTGTCCAATATGAAAAACCAAAAAATTGACTTATTTAATTCCTATTTGGCTAATTGTTCTTGTCAAAGAACTTTAAGTTTCATTGAGATAACTACTCTCACTTATCGTTCCATCTATGAGGATTACCATTATGTAACAAAGCAAACATGACGAATACAATCCTAATAACAAAGCAAACATGATCACCAGGTTTGAGATCTGTCACTGATGGAGGAAAAATGGTGAAAAGGAAAACGACTAGCTTTAAAAATGAACTGCATCAGTCACCCTCACCAACTCTCTAAACAATCCTAATAACCCACACACACACACACACACACAAAACACAATATTAAAATTTATAAATAAGAAATAGAGAAATTTTTTTAAAGCAATAAGAAAAAAAATTATTTCAAACCCTCCTTCTTCATGATCAAATGTGCTAGGAAACAACGGTGTTTGTCCCCGCAAATTTATCATTCAAACGGGTTTTGGTATATGATATATAAAGTAATAGCACTGATTACTTTCTGAAACCCAAAATGTAGCTGCTACATATATAGAACGATTACATAATCAAATTGTGGTTACCTTGGCTTGTTTATCCCCATAAGTAATTATCAGAGTGACAAAGAGAGGTAAAGAGGATTTTTAATTTTGTCAACTTGAGTCCCATACTTATGAAACCATTTCAATTTGAAGCCTTTGTCCAACTCTATTATTTATTTTCATTATTCTAGGCGGTAACAGATCAAATAAAAACATGATACTGTTGATATAACTTTGTATTTCACATAGATTACCAGCTCCGATTTCTGGCATAGAAGATTCATTTTCACTTTCTCATTCTAAGGGAATATTTCTCTCTCTACAATTTATGTTCAATGGATTCCAAATTGATTTATGAACAAACCTTAGGTGAAAGGCAGAGTTTTATCAATGATTTCTTTGTTTTCTATGCTCTCTTTCTGTTTAGAATAATAAAGATAGACTGATAGTTCAAATTGAATAGATTTCATAAATTTGGGACTTTAATTGACAAAACTAAAAACCCAGCACCTAAAATGAAATATGCTATAGACTCTAGGTCTTGTTATTTAATTTCTCCAAAGGATTTTGTTTCCTTCTCAAAGAATGTGTTACATGACATAACCATAGGCTACTATAACTGAATGAACGTAAATAAAAGTGTGTGAATCATTATGAAGAACCTACTTTCTTCCATAAATAAGGTCACACAGGATCTTTTCATCCTGTGGGCCAAAATTGGATACTAATAAATATACATTTGGGTTTGGGAAACCATGTTCTATACTACAGTAATTTTGAGAGGGTCGCCATAAAAATTTCAAGAATTAACCTATTGACAAAGGCCAAATACCAATTTTTTGCATTTCTTGTGAAGCACAATCTAGTTGTGCCATTGAGTACATAGACTGAGGAAGCTCTATATGAGATTGGGGTTGTGAAGTTGAGACTTAAGGATTGGCATAGGAAAGTCTTTGGAATCTGTTGCAGTAAGTTGAGAATGCTGGAGAAAAGCTAAGGTTGTTCAAAACAAGGTCCTGAGTTTCAATTTTTATCTGGCTTGAAAGCAAATGCTGCTAAGAGTGAAGTTTTCTACTTTGGGGTGGATCAACAAACAAAATAACAGATTCAAGATCTTTTCAAGTTCAAAGAAGGTAGCCAGCTATCTTATAAAAATCATCAGCCTTGATTGAGAAAATCCCAACTCATATAAACTCATGGACTACCAAGCATCTCTCTATTGTTGGGAGACTCCGACTTATTCAATCTATTCTGTTCAGAGTTCAAGTGTACTGGCCTCAGGTTTTGTATTCTCCCTAAGAGAGTTATTAAGAGCTTGTAGAGTATGTTTAACAGTTTCTTAGGAAGGAAAAGAACGAGGCAGCTGCAGGTGCAAAGTTGCTTGGAGTTTGGTGTGCGTTCCAAAGAAAGGGGGGGGATTGAGGTTAAAAAATTTGAGGATTGGAATAAATTTGTCACAACGAAGCTTATTTGAAATCTTTTTGCCCTTCCCGGATGAATTTGGGTGGCTTGGGTTAATGAAAATCTATTGAAGGATAAAAGCTTTTGGGTTATTAAAACTTAAAGCTCCTGAAAATTGGTCTTGGGGCTGGAGGAAGATTTCAAAGCAAAGAGAAGTGATATAAGGCTGTTCATAAAGCATAAGGTTGGGCATGACTATAGTATTTTTTTGGGTTAGATAATTGGCACCTAGATGGTGTTTTGTATTCTAAGTTTATGGGGTAATATATGATTCAGCAAGTACTTCAAATGCAAGGGCAACTTGAATTCTCTCATAATGGTTGGTGCTGTCCTAGATCCAAGGATCTAATTGGTGTTCAATACAAGTGCTTCCAAGTGGATTGAAGTAAGTAAGCTACTGTGGTGTGATTTTCTTCAAATTCTGGTGTGTTCTCTTGTAAATCTACTTGGGAGGCTATTAGAATGAAATTACCTAAGGTGGACTGTGGAGATTGAATTGGAAACATTCCAAAACACAACTTTATTTGTTGGCTTGCCTAGGGAATAGACTGTCTACAAGGGATAGGTTGATTCAATGGGGTTATCAAGGGGATACTTTGAGTGTTTTCTGCAGAAGGAAGCATGAGATCAGGGACTACATTTTCTTTGATTGCTCCATATCTAGAAGGATTTTGCATCAAGTCAAAGTCTAGAGTTTGATGGAGGACTCTGGTTATGACTGGGGTGAGGTACTTCAATGGAGTAACAGCGCTTGAAGAATAAAAGCTTTAAAGTGTTCTGTCAGCAGGCTTGTGTTAGCTGCTGCAGTGTACCACATCTGGTTACCGAGAAACACTCGGCACATTTTTCAGGAGCAACATTAAATCTAGAGTTAGGTTCAGCATGAAAGTGAAGAATTCTATGATCAGCAGGGTGATTTGTTGCAATTGGAGTGTTAGCTTCTCTGTGTTTAATAGAAGATGGAAGCAGGAATGCTGCTTCTAGTTTCTAGTTTCATTTTTGTAGTCTAGCTGTTGTTTAGCTTAGTTTTTTTTTTTTTTTTGGGGATTGTTATTAACCTTGGCTTCTTTGTGTAGTATTTGCACTAGGCCTTCTTTTTTTGTGCAGTTCTTTTGGGATGCTGGAGCTGTAGAATTTCTTTACTTTTTCTTTTTTTTTCTTTTAACAAAATCTCTCTCATTCATCTAAAACTGAGAATTTGAGGTTGCTTGAAAGATTGATGAGAATACCGAATGTGAGAGGGCGATAAGAATTTTTTTTTAATGGACAATTGTTCTGGTGAGTATCCACCATAGGCACTGCACTGCTTTGGGATATATAATCTTCAGCCAGCCAGGAATCTTAAAAATCAATAATTTCATATATTTTGTAACTATAAATTAACCTATGTTTGCACCAAGTGTATCATTTTATTTGATGAATAAAAAGTGTCTAAAAGTTCAATATAAACTCACTTACTCACCAAGTATTTTGATTTAAACGATCTGGAAAATAGACATTTCAATTCTTTTACAGCACTCTAAAGAGAGACAAGACTTCGCTCCAAACTATCCTACCAGAAGCTTATTTCCTTTGTGAGAAAAAGTTTATTTTCTTCAATTAAACCCAGAAATACTCATCATTTCAATCCTGCTCTATGCATCCATGCGGATAATGCATCGAAGGCCGTCACCTCTAAGCATGTACTCAAAGGCCTTGTTGATTTCCGAGAAAGAGACTTCATGGGTGATGAATTTCTCTAGCTCAATCTCCTGCCACATTATAGAACAATTAGACTGACAAAAAAAAAAAAAAAGGGTGAAGAGGAATAAATGACTTGGATTTCTAAATAGTAAATACAAGCCAAGTAAACGTAATTCTTGATAAATAATGAAAGAGAAGACCTTGAAAGCAAGAACCATTAGACAAGAAGGAAGAATTAAAGGGAAAAAAAGATAGCCTTATTCCCTTTTGGAGTTTAGGCATAATTTCTCTGGACTTTTGGATTTATATATGTAACTTTTGTTTATTCCTCAATTCGGGGTTTTTTAAGAAATTAACTACAAAACCCAAACAATTTTATTAGTTAGGCAACGTTTCAAACATATTGCATTTCTAACAATTCGACTTCAGAGGAGTCGATTTCACTGTTCATTTACGCATTTTTAATACATAGAAATCGACTCCAGTGGAGTCGTTTTCAATACAAAGAAAAAGAAAACGACTCCAGTGGAGTCGTTTTCTTTGTATTGAAAACGACTCCACTGGAGTCGATTTGCCCAAAAACCCAATGCCACACACTTAAGCTTCAGTTGTGTTGTCACAGAAGAGAAGCAAACGAACCCAGGCGAAGCACGAAGGACCCAGGCGCCGACGAACACCGACCAGCAACACCGACGAGCGAACCCAGCAAACCCAGGCGAAGCACGAAGAACCCAGGTGCCGACGAACCCAAACACCGACCAGCAACACCGACGAGCGAACCCAGCAAACCCAGGCGAAGCACGAAGAACCCAGGTGCCGACGAACCCAAACACCGACGAACCCAGGCGCCGATTTCACCAGACCCCGACGAACCCAGCAACACCGACGGCGAAGCATGAAGAATCCAGGCGCCGATTCTGACCAAACCCCGAGTCGGCGTTCAACAAAACCTCACGGATCCGCCGAGTCAGGTCCGTTCGACGACTCCATTTCGAGTATCAGATCAGATCAGATTTGTCATTCGTGGGTTTGGGTTTCGTTTAGGTTTGGATTTGTCATTCCTGTTTGGGTTTCGTTTTTTTTTTTGGATTGATTGGTCGCCTGAGTTTTGGATTTGCAGGTCTGGGTTTCGTTTTTTTTTGGATTTGCAGGTCTGGGTTTCTATACAAAGAAGACGACTTCAGAGAAGTCGTCTTCTATACAAAGAAAACGACTTCTCTGAAGTCGATTTCTTTGTATTGAAAACGACTCCACTGGAGTCGATTTCTATGTATTAAAAATGCGTAAAAATAGGTTCTATGAACAGTGAAATCGACTCCTCTGAAGTCGAATTGTTAGAAATGCAATATGTTTGAAACGTTGGCTAACTAATAAAATTGTTTGAGTTTTGTAGTTATTTTCTTAAAAATCCCCTCAATTCTTGTCGGATCTTGAGGCAGGATTAAAGCATTCAAATGAGTACTTAATTAAGGTATACCATGGAGGGCATTAGAGTCTTCTAGCGGCCATTAGACCATTTTCTTGATTAAAATTGCTGTCAGTCACGTGTACAGAAAGTAGCATTGGAGGGCATTAGAGTCTTCTAGCAACCAATAGACCATTTTCTTGATTAAATTGCTGTCAGTCACGTGTACAGAAAGTAGCATTCTAAGTAAAAGAAGTAATCCTATATGCGGATTGCGTAGTGATCTAATCCATACATTCTATTTTTCAAAAAGTAATTCAGCTCACCTTATTCATGTACTTTTCAACCACCGAAGGCAAGTCAGACCGTGGTTTGTAGTTGCCAAAGAAGGTACCCTTGATAGTCCTCCCGTTCAAGATATTCATTGGGTGGGTTTTAAATGCATCATCTTTGTTTGGGAGACCAACAAGTACAGCAACACCCCATCCCTGCAAAGAAACATACCATATGACAGATTTTAGAAGAATGGATTCGAGATAAAATCTATGAATTACTTGAACAGGAGCTCATGGGAAATTACATCATGAACACATTCAAATGCAGAAATCATGGCATTGATACTTCCAGTGCACTCGATACTTCGATCAACTCCGCCGTTGGTCATTTCAGCAAGCACCTAAAGAAGTCAAAGAAAGTTAGAAAAGCAGTGAAAGTTGATTGCTCCTTCACCATGGAAAAATTTTTCTAGCATTTTAAAGTAAGCCAACCTCTTGAACAGGCTTGTCATGGTCTTTTGGGTTCACAAACTCGGTGACACCAAATTTCTTGGCTGTTGACAAGAACAAGGAAAATGAATAAAAAAGACTAATAAATGAAAACCCAACAACTCAAGCATTCCATACTAGATCATCAGATTTTGATAGCACCAAGTATCACAATACCTTCGTCAAATCTCTTTGCATTCAGATCAATACCGATAATCCTTGAAGCACCAGAAATTCTAGCCCCTTCAGCAGCCTAATCACATAAAACCATAAAATCATATGTATACATATATATCTTCACTAGAAACAGTAATGCTGCAGTAGTATTTTCAAAAGAGAGCTATATCAAATAAGTCATCTGCATTAGAAGATAGGAGAGACTCACAGCTACTCCAACAGCCCCCAGTCCAAAAACAGCTACCGTTGATCCCTTTTTGGGTTTTGCAACATTCAAGGTAGCACCAAGGCCTACAGAACTCAATTCTCAACAATAAGAGAAATGAACAAATAACTATCATGCAAATAAATTCAAACGGTTTTTAACCGACCTGTTGAGATTCCACAGCTGAGAACACAAACTTTGTCCAGAGGAGCAGCAGGATTAATTTTGGCAACACAACCAACATGAACCACAGTGTATTCACTAAAGGTGGAAGTCCCAACAAAATGGTAAATGGGTTGTCCATTGATAGAAAATCTCGACTTGCCATCATTGAGCATCACACCTCGGTCAGTGTTTGTCCTCAAGAGGTCACACATGTTGGTCTCCTCTGACTTGCAGTGCCGACACTCTTTGCACTCCCCGGTGAAGACAGGAAGCACATGGTCACCAGGTTTGAGGTCTGTCACACCCTCACCAACGCTCTCAACAATCCTAAGTACCAAAATCACCAGAACACAACTACATAGTCAGATAAATGTATTCAGTTGTATATGAATGGAACTCAAACACAATTAAAACTAATTGATTGTAGCTAATATGTTCTAATTCTTTTTTCTTTTCTTGAAATGTCCATACCCGCCAGCTTCATGACCAAATATGCGAGGAAACAATGGGGTCTGTCCCTGCATATTCAAAAATCAATCGGTTTAAGAATATCTAGCACATAAAATAAGTAATCACTAGAATAATGCATTTCTATACGCACGCATAAATCATATATATATATGATCAAAATGTGATTACCTTGCCTTCCCAGAAGTAAACATCAGAGCGGCAGAGGGAGGTGAAGAGGATCTTGAGACGAACCTCCATGGCCTGTGGCGGTGCCACTTCCACTTCTTCCATCACTAGTGGCTTTCCAGCTTCCCATGCCACAGCAGCTGCAATGCACATCCATCCAATACTTATTAATTTTCGAATATATATATATACACAAAACAAAAGGAGGAAGTAGCTTTCATGCAGCTAAAAACATAAGATTGTTAACTTAGGGAAAGATTGGAAAAACCTGGCTAGTTTGGACTTCATGAGGAAGTCGAAATGTCATGCCCAAATTTATAGAAATTTTGATATTCAAACTACAAATGTATCATCCTAAAGAAGAACAAAATGAAAAATGGTCAAATACAGTAAATTTTGTTGATTAGCCCCGTTCCTAATGGCAAGAGTTTTTCCTTACTATCCTGTGTAAAACACGCAAGAGTATGGGAGCAAAACATTTCTTTGTATTAATTAACATTATTGGTGCACAAATAATATTATCCCACTTCCAAAAATTATTTATCTTTGCGGACGGACAAAAAGAAACAAAGCAGAAAAATGAAAAAGAAAAAAAAAAAACAAAGAATGTCAGAAAAATGAAAAAGAAAAAAAAAATGTGGTATATTGTATTGTGTACCTTTGCAACGTATGACTTGACCAGCAGTGCTTGATGAAGACATGTTTTTGACTTTTGTTCACTCACTGTTTCTTGACTTTGATGTTTGAATTTCTTGACTGTTGTGGAGATATGGGTATGCTCTGTGAGGGTATATTACACATGACAAAATGGGTCAAAATTTTTTGACCTGACTCGACCCGACCCGACTCGAACCTGATTTTTTTGACTCAAAGTAAAAACGGGTTGACCCGACCCGTGTTTTTTGCGGGTCAACCCGACCCGACCCGCGACCCAACCCGAATCCGAACCATTTTTTTAAAACTTTTTTTTTTTTTTGGTAAAAAAATATTAAAATTAAGACAATATTGGTTTAATTATTTATTGTGAACTTTAAGGAAACAATTGATACATTTACATAACTATATGCAAATTAATTGAAAGATAAATGGTTGAACATTCTGTAATGAGTAAATATTTTTAGATATCAAATAGCAAAGTATATGCCAAGATAATCTGGTTACTGTAGAGTTAAAAACATAGATTTAAAATTGTAGACATGTGAGAAATATTCACAAGTGTGAAAATAGTGAAGCTAAAGTATCAAATTAGCATAAATTATGAATACTTAGACCTATTTTTTAATAATTTATGTCCAAAATAAACGGCTTTTCAAAATAAATTATGATATTTCCTAGAGTGTGTGTTGCTTAACAATAATATGATATTCATAAAAGAGACCATGTATAAATAAGTAAACAATCAAATTTTAAAGTATATCTCAAATTGAAATAGAGTGTCAACCACAATTGATAATAGATTATAAAATTAATTTTCAAGATTGTAAATTTCTTATATATTTTTATTCTTTATCAAATGAGTTATCCAATAAGTCATTTGTAATTTTGTTTTATATTTAAAATGTTGATATTGTGTAGAAATAAAACTTGTGTATTTGTTTTACTTATCTTTATGTTATTTTGTTTTAGATAGTAATGTTAGGATTTGTATAATTTTAAAATTGTTGAATAAGTATTAATAAGTTTAACTGAGTTCATTCTTGATGATAAGTGGTGAATTCAAAATAATACATTTTATATCAAGTAATTTGTTGTATAACTTTCCAAATGACAGATACATGTTATTTTCTTTATAAAAATAAAAAAAATTCATGTGAAAAATACAGGTCAACCCGACCCGATCCGCAACCCGATTGACCCGAACCCGATTTTGACCCGTGACCCGATTGACCCGCAACCCGATTGACCCAACCCGAACCCGACCCGACCCGCCCGTTTTGCCATGTCTAGGGTATATACAGTGTTTAGAAGACAGAGGGTTGGTTCTAATATTTGGCTTCCAATGATACCCTCCAAATCCGGAAGGCAAAACCATGATATGGTAATTGCTGGTTTTCAACCAAAAAAAAAAAAATGCTACGTACACAACATAGGTTTTTTTTTTTTTTTTTTTTTTTTTTTATAGCAGGAAATCACAAGTAGTTAGTTTTTATAGGTTCAAATTTGAACCCAACACTAAGATTACTTTTTTGCCTCAACAATAACAATCAGTAACAACCTGCCACTTAAAATTTGTCGTAAAAATGTTGTGAAAATATTGTAAATTTTAATTTGAAATCTATAATTAGTGAGGTTACACGGTAAGGAATTTTTAAGAAACTAAAATTTAAGATTTGAAATGGAGTAAATTACTGGGTTTAGTATGTGATAGTTTTTAGGAAAAAAATATATTAAATGTGCATGAGATATATCTATACTATTATCTAAGAGGCTTCTTCTATTTAGGATTTTCAATTTTTTAGTCTAAAAATGCCCATATACCCTTATATTTAAGTAAAGACAAAACTAAAGGACAATCTACTTATAAATTCTAAATGCGTAATATTAATAAGAAAACGTGTAAACTTAAATAAGAATTAATGAAAATTTATGATACTAAAAAAAAAAAAAAAAAAACCTCATCGCACGCGCGAAGCGCATGTGATAAGGCTAGTTTAAATAAAGAGTGTATTAATTTTTAGGAAAAAAGTTTGAGAAATGATATATCCACAACATTTTTACAACAAATCCTAAGTGGCGGGTTGTTATTGGTTGTTATTGTTGGGGCAAAAAAGTAACTTATTGTTAGGTTCAAATTTGAACCAATAACAACTAATCACCTGTGATTTGTTGTGAAAATATTGTAAAAATGTTGTGGACATAGCATATCTCAAAAAGTTTCTCTGCAGTTTTTTTTTTTTTTTTTTGAATTTTGTTGAATTACAATTTAACCTTATTTTTTATTTTTTAAAAATAAAAATTACCTAATTAGATTATGAGTATTTTTATATTTTTTTTGAAGTCATAACTAATTTTTTAAATTCTCTTAATATATAGAGATAATAAAATTTTATATTTTAAACTCAACTTTTTAAAATTTAAAGTGTTACAAAGTAAATAATATCATTTTAAAAAGAAAAAAAAATCTGAAAGTTGGTTCTCGAACACATAAAAAAACAAGTTTAACTTTTCTCAATGGTTGGCACTTGGCACCGATAGAGCCACCCTCAATTCATCCATGTCATGTGTTTTTTTAATGAACGACGTATGGCAGATTATGTGGCATCACAACATTTTTCAACAAATCCTAATTAGCAGGTTGTTACTGGTTGTTATTGTTGGGGCAAAAAAGTAACTTATTGTTAGGTTCAAATTTGAACCAATAACAACTAATCACCTGTGATTTGTTGTGAAAATGTTGTAGACGTAGCATCTCTCAAAAAGTTTCTCTTGTAGTTTTTTTTTTTTTTTTTTTTTTTTTTGAATTTTGTTGAATTACAATTCAACCTTATTTTTTATTTTTTAAAAATAAAAATTACCTAACTAGATTATGAGTATTTTTATATTTTTTTGAAGTCGTAACAAATTTTTTAAATTCTCTTAATATATAGAGATAATAAAATCTTATATTTTAAACTCAACTTTTTAAAATTTAAAGTGTTACAAATTAAATAATATCATTTTAAAAAGAAAAAAAAATTGAAAGTTGGTTCTCGAACACATAAAAAAACAAGTTTAACTTTTCTCAATGGTTGGCACTTGGCACCAATAGAGCCACCCTCAATTCATCCATGTCATGTGTCTTTTTAATGAACGACGTATGGCAGATTATGTGGCATTACAACATTTTTACAACAAATCCTAAGTGGTAGGTTGTTACTGGTTGTTATTGTTGGGGCAAAAAATTAACTTCTTGTTAGGTTCAAATTTGAACCAATAACAACTAATCAGCTGTGATTTGTTGTAAAAATGTTGAGGACGTAGCATCTTTCAAAAAGTTTCTCTTGTAGTTTTTTTTTTTTTTTTTTTTTTTTTTTTTTTTAATTTTGAATTTTGTTGAATCACAATTTAACCTTATTTTTTTATTTTTTAAAAATAAAAATTACCTAATTAGATTATGAGTATTTTTATATTTTTTTGAAGTCATAACTAATTTTTTAAATTCTCTTAATATATAGAGATAATAAAATTTTATATTTTATACTCAACTTTTTAAAATTTAATGTGTTACAAATTAAATAATATCATTTTAAAAAAGAAAAGAAAAATCTGAAAGTTAGTTCTCAAACACATAAAAAAACAAGTTTAACTTTTCTCAATGGTTGGCACTTGGCACCGATAGAGCCACCCTTAATTCATCCATGTCATGTGTCTTTTTTAATGAACGACGTATGGCAGATTATGTGGCAACCCAGAGAAAACAATATTTTAATGTTTGTTAATGATGTCAGCGTATTTTACTCACCGCAGCAAAAACTATTTAGACACAATATCAAAAAATTGAAAACTAACCTAATTAGATTATGAGTATTTTTATATTTTCTTTTTGAAGTCATAACTAATTTTTTAAATTCTCTTAATATATAGAGATAATAAAATTTTATATTTTAAACTCAACTTTTTAAAATTTAAAGTGTTACAAATTAAATAATATCATTTTAAAAAGAAAAAAAAAATCTAAAAGTTGGTTCTCGAACACATAAAAAAACAAGTTTAACTTTTCTCAATGGTTGGCACTTGGCACCGATAGAGCCACCCTCAATTCATCCATGTCATGTGTTTTTTTTAATGAACGACGTATGGCAGATTATGTGGCATCACAACATTTTTCAACAAATCATAAGTGGCAGGTTGTTACTGGTTGTTATTGTTGGGGCAAAAAAGTAACTTATTGTTAGGTTCAAATTTGAACCAATAACAACTAATCACTTGTGATTTGTTGTGAAAATGTTGTGGACGTAGCATCTCTCAACAAGTTTCTCTTCTAGTTTTTTTTTTTTTTTTTTTTGAATTTTGTTGAATTACAATTCAACCTTATTTTTTATTTTTAAAAATAAAAATTACCTAATTAGATTATGAGTATTTTTATATTTTTTTTGAAGTAATAATTTTTTTTTTAAATTCACTTAATATATAGAGATAATAAAATTTTATATTTTAAACTCAACTTTTTAAAATTTAAAATGTTACAAATTAAATAATATCATTTTAAAAAGAAATTTTTTTTTGAAAGTTGGTTCTCGAACACATAAAAAAACAAGTTTAACTTTTCTCAATGGTTGGCACTTGGCACCGATAGAGCCACCCTCAATTCATCCATGTCATGTGTCTTTTTTAATGAACGACGTATGGCAAATTATGTGGCATTACAATATTTTAACAACAAATACTAAGTGACAGGTTGTTATTGTTGGGGCAAAAAATTAACTTATTGTTAGGTTCAAATTTGAACCAATAACAACTAATCACTTATGATTTGTTGTAAAAATGTTGAGGACGTAGCATCTCTCAAAAAGTTTCTCTTGTAGTTTTTTTTTTTTTGAATTTGAATTTGAATTTGAATTTTGAATTTTGAATTTTGAATTTTGAATTTTGTTGAATTACAATTTAACCTCATTTTTTATTTTTTATTTTTTAAAAATAAAAATTACCTAATTAGATTATGAGTATTTTTGTATTTTTTTTTTTTGAAGTCATAACTAATTTTTTAAATTATCTTAATATATAGAGATAATAAAATTTTATATTTTATACTCAACTTTTTAAAATTTAATGTGTTACAAATTAAATAATATCATTTTAAAAAGAAAAGAAAAATCTGAAAGTTGGTTCTCGAACACATAAAAAAACAAGTTTAACTTTTCTCAATGGTTGGCACTTGGCACCGATAGAGCCACCCTTAATTCATCCATGTCATGTGTCTTTTTTAATGAACGACGTATAGCAGATTATGTGGCAACCCAGAGAAAACAATATTTTAATGTCTATTAATGATGTCAGCGTATTTTACTCACCACAGCAAAAACTATTTAGACACAATATCAAAAAATTGAAAACTAACCTAATTAGATTATGAGTATTTTTATATTTTTTTGAAGTCATAACTAATTTTTTAAATTCTCTTAATATATGGAGATAATAAAATTTTATATTTTAAACTCAACTTTTTAAAATTTAAAGTGTTACAAATTAAATAATATCATTTTAAAAAGAAAAAAAAATCTGAAAGTTGGTTCTCGAACACATAAAAAAACAAGTTTAACTTTTCTCAATGGTTGGCACTTGGCACCGATAGAGCCACCCTCAATTCATCCATGTCATGTGTCTTTTTTAATGAACGACATATGACAAATTATGTGGCAATCTAGAGAAAACAATATTTTAATGTATGTTAATGATGTTAGCGTATTTTACTCACCGCAGCAAAAACTATTTAGACACAATATCACAAAAAAATAAATAATTGAAATCTTTTTTCTTTTTTTTTGAGAAAGAAATAATTGAAAACTAAACTAATACGTTTGCTAATAATGTTAGTATTTTTTTTTTTTTATCAATTATTTAACTATATAGGCTATTTTGACACCATACCAATACCAAAATGTGTGTAACTAAACTAATATACTTGAACAACCAAAATCATAATTTACCCTTAAAAAAAAAAAAAAAAATCATTTTGTTGCTTGGGTTGGGATAAAGTCACCTAGCCCAGATGCTAACGTTGTCTGGGCCTTTTGGTGGCTAGGAGTAAGTAAAAACATGTCTCTCGTGATATGCCTTTTTTAGTATCGCCGGCCATGTCTTCAATCTCATAATAAAAAATGGTAATTACCTAGAATAGGGCTATGCAGAAATAATAATAATAATAATAATGACTAACCCGTCAATCCGCCTGATCTGAACCAACCTAGTCCAACATATGTATGTAGTGGTGTTCCCCAAACCGCACAAACCGCACCAAAACTGCCCGCAAAATAACATAACCGCACCGCATCACAAGTAACAGTGCACCGCATTGCGGTGCGGTTTGCGGTTTTATAATAAAAAAATTGCACAAACCGCACCGCACTGCACTCTTTCTATATATTAATATATTTATTTATTTTTAATATTAAATATATTATTAATAGTTTAATAACCCTAGTTTTCAAAAAAAAAAAAAAATGTTTGATAACCTAGCAAGTGTTGACTAGGAAAGCCAACCCAAAATAAAGAAAAATTAGCTCAATAGTTTAAAATTTGGCCCGAAACAAAGGGAAAAATTAGTTTTGGGCTGGGTAGGAAAAACCCAAAATTTGAAAAATATACTTCAAACCGCATCTTATACACCGTACCGCACATATGACCGAAAAAAAAGAAGTACGGTGCAGTTATGGTTTTGACTAAACTCCAAACCGCACCGCACCGCACATGTAACCACAAAAATAAGGTGCAGTGCAATTATGATTTTAGCTAAACTGCACCACAAAGTGCTGTGTTAAAAATTGCTTCAAACCGCACCGCACCACATCGCGAACACCCCTATATGTATGTCCATTAAGTGGGTCGGATTGGGTGAGTTAAATAGATAATTTAGCAGATCGGATTGAATAATGGGTTAAGTTATTTCTAACCCACCACAACCCAACCCACCCACTTCTCTCTCATGTCTTTCTCTTGCATACACATCCACTTTATTTCTCTCATCTCTTTCTCTTTCTTTATATATATATTTTTTTCATTTTCACATTTCTCTTCCCTAATAAACTCTAGTCACTCTCTTTAAGATTTTGTTATTATTCTTACTCTTGTACACGACTAATTTTAGATTTTGAAATGTTTTTCATTTTAATGTATTAAAAATTTCAGTCATTCCAATAAAAATTATGTAATATTTTTAATTATTTTTAATAAAAATTGAAAATTTTTCTTTCCTTTTTTTTGTTTTGTTTGAGAGAGTAAAAAATTATCCAATTTAATTAAAATAATTTAATCTAGTCAATTGAATTTGTCAACTCGTCCAACCTGTTGGGTTGAAACCATTAAGAATTTCAACAGACCCATCGAATTTATAGTTTGGTGCGTCAGCGGTGGACTAAATTTTCCCAACCCACCATTGGCGGGTTGGTTAAAAATATTATCCTCCACATGTCTAACCCGACCTATGCACATCCTACCCTAGATTGGTTTTGTGAATTGATGAGTTAGGTTGTGTTCTAAAATCGTTTTGAAGTTTGAGTGGTGTGGGGTGTAAAATTTCCAACCATGTTATTAGTAGTTTATAAATTATAATATATATTAAATTTTTTAGTTTGAATTACTTTGTATTTTGGGACTTTGTTTCTATGTACTAGTTTAATTTATTTTGGTATTTTAGAATTAATTTTGATTAAATTAGAATATTATACCCAATTATGTAAATTGATATCATTTATTGAATAATAGACTCAAGTAGTGGAATAAACCCTATTTATTATTAGGCTTGACAAAATGGCCTCACCTGATTTGAACCCCTACGAGTTGGGTTGGGTTACTGGTTAGAGTTACCATGGATTTGATTGAATTTGGAAGATTTTCATCATCCCAAGAACTCAATTCTTTCTTTGGACTCATCATCCCAAGAACTCAATTCTTTCTTTGGACTGTAAGAATAAATTGTCCCATTTGATAATGTATCCATTTGATAACTTCATATATGTTATGGTTTAATAAGATGTTACATGTCCTTAAAACATTAGTTAATGGAGAAGTAAGTTTTCTAAGTAACTCCAACTTTGATGGGCAAGTGGAGGTTATAGATACAAGGAATTTGGTCATCTCTCTACCTATAAAAGAGACATTCAGCTACCCCATCACATACATTGAATATTAAAAGAGAAAAGAGGGTCAAGAGAGAGAAACCAATTCTATAAGAATTAAGTGCCTTTTATACTAAGACTTGATCTTAAGAAAATTTCAGCAATGGATCAAGGTAAGCTTTACAATTAATTTGTGTAGTTGTGAAATCATGATAATTCAAGATCTTAGAATTTATATTATGGTTGTTTATAATCTAACAACATGAAGAAAACATTTTTACATGTGCTATCAGAGCTTGTGTTTTAGAATTATCATGTTTTTCCATTAAAAGATTTATAAACAATTATAGTTTCCATTATCATGATTGTGATTTTGGATTTGTGAAAGCAATTAACGTCTTCTATATGATCATGGTTCAAGTTTGGATAATTTGAAATTTGTTTTTCCATTAGTTAAAAACTTTGGGGCATTACAAATTTCTACAATATTTGGTTCTAGTCTATTTAATTGTTTATTTAAAGATTAACAACTTTAATGTTTAATGTTAAAAACTCAAATCCTAAATTGAGAATATAATATCATCTGACATTCATGAATAGTTATGGTATAAACTCTTTTATGCTTTGAGATTGTCAGTTATTGTTCTTTATTAATTTTTCTGTTCACTCTTTTAAATACAATGAATGTTGAATTGCTGAATTTAGTTTATTTAATATTGTAATAAACTACTAATATTCATAGCTCTCAGAACCGGACCGGACCGGGAGGTCGAACCGTGAAAACCGTGAACCGTGATGAAAATCGGTTTTTTAAGCATAAAGAACCGGGCATATGTGGCAATTCCGTGAACCCCTAAAACCGGGGTTGGACCGTACGAACCGGTCAAGAACCGTGCAGTCCAACCCCTTAGCAATTTTTTTTTTTTTTTAAACAACTTAACACAATTTTATTATACTTAATTAAATTATCCATCTCTTACAAGGAATAAAAAAAATTATAATTAAAATCTTTCAAAGATATTCAACTTTACTTCAAAAATTAATCATAAATTTTAATGTTTTCATGGTTATTATTTTATTTTATTAACTTTCTTATTTAATTATTAAATATATGCTTGAAAATCATTAAATTTCCCTCACATATATAGATATATTAGTCAATTTTACTAGTTTTATAAATTTAATATCTATATTTAGGCTTTAATTAATTATTAAATTAATTATGACGTCATCACGGTTCGACCCCGATTCAACCTCGGTTCGACCTCAAAAACCTTGAACCTCTCCCTTTTACGGTTCAATGAACGGTCCGGGTCTGAAAACCTTGCTAATATTATCAAGATTATAACTTATTGTTCTATCAGGTATTTCATTGATGTCTTTTATGAAATAAGGGATGTATATGTTTCAATGTAAACATGTATGGCACAAACTTTTATATCTGTATTACAGTAATGTATTCCATTAATTTAATGTTTATGCAAGGTCATTAATTTTGATTTGGAATCTGTATTTTGATACGTTTTGGTAGTCACTAAAGTGGCCCAATAAAAAAGACTCATAGATAACAAGTCAAATAATTGAAATTTAACACATATTCCTAGTATTAAAAATTAATGACTTTTCAAATCACAATTTTTTAATCACAAGAATATTAGGTTGGCCCAAAGGTGCACCACTTTCAAGTGATTAATAATTTGGAATAGGATAGTTGATGGATATTCATGGTTGAGATTGGAACGGATATCCAAATTTAACAGACCAACTTAATTATGAATATTTTATTAATTAGTCCTATTAGGTGAAAGGGAATCACCATAACTGTTTAATAGTTTACCATAAGAATAGCCCAAAGGTGATCTCGGTAATACTATTTATCATTGTTTAAACATGTGTTTCATTTTGGTTTATTTTTCCTTAATCGATAACTCTTAGCACTAATGTAGTGAGCATATATTATTATTTTGTTTACAGTATCAGTCCTTGTTTCACTACATTCGCATGCTTCGTCTATTCCCATGCTAATTGGAACAAACTTCTCAGCTTGGAAAGAACAAGTTCAATTTCACCTCGGTGTATTGGATCTTGATATAGCACTTGGATTTGAGAAACCATCTGCTCTTACTGATACAAGCAGTGCAAAAGAAAAGGCTTTCTATAAAGCATGAGAAAATCTAATAGACTAAGTATCATGTTTATGCAAATGATCATTGCAAACAATATCAAGACAACACTTCCTAAAACTAATAGTGCAAAAGAATTCCTTTCAAATGTGGAAGATCGTTTCAAAACAGCTGACAAGTCTCTTGCAGGGACATTAATGACTAAACTTACCACCATAAAATTTGATGGTAAGCGTGGGACACAGGAGCATGCCATTGAAATGATAAATTTGGCTGCTCAGTTAAAGACTCTAGGGATGAATGTGGATGAGCTTTTTCTCGTTCAATTTATATTGAATTCTTTGCCTCCTCAGTATGGGTCATTTCAAATTAATTACAACACTATGAAAGATAAGTGGAATGTAAATCAATTGGCCATTATGCTTAATCAAGAAGATGCAAGACTCAAGCAACTTGAGTAACATTCAAATCATCTCATAAATCAAGAAACTGAAAGAAAATGGAGGAAGCCTAAAAAAGGCTTAAAGCATGGATCACGCAAAGCAAGTGATCCTAATCCAACTGGTCAGCCTCAAGAGAAGGAAAATGGGGATTATAAATGTCAATTTTGTAAAAAGTCGGAACATTTTAAGAAGGATTGCCCAAAACGTAGGCAATGGTTCGAAAGAAAAGGTAAATCTTTAATTAAAGGTTATATTTCTGTATGTTTCGAATCAAACCTAACTAAAATTCCTTCTATTACTTGGTGGCTTGATTCTGGAGCTACTACTCATATTTCAAATACGATGCAGGGATTTCTTTCAATCCAGACCATAAATCCAAATGAAAATTGCGTATTGATCGGAAATTGGGTCAAAGCACCAATTGAAGCAATTGGGACTTATCATTTATTTCTAGATACTAATAAACACATAGATTTGTTTCAAACATTTTATGTTCATTCTCTTTCTAGAAATTTAGTCTCTTTTCCTAAACTTGATCTTGATGGATATTTCATAAAATTTGGGAATAAAAGTTTTACTTTATTGAAGAATACCTCTTTTGTTGGTTTTGGTATTCTTTTTGATGGTTTGTACAAACTTAACCTTCATGATGAATTTGCTGAAACCCTTCTCACCTTGCATCGTAGTATCGGTACTAAACGTAGCCTAATTAATGAAAATTCCTCAAATTTGTGGCATAAAAGGTTGGGATACATTTCCAGAGAAAGGTTAGAGAGACTAGTAAAAGATGGGATTCTTCCAAACGTAGATTTTACTAATCTTGATGTATGTGTGTGGATTGAATTAAGGGCAAACAAACCAAACACACTAAGAAAAGTGCCACAAGAAGTACAGAGCTTCTTGAAAGTATCCATACAGACATTTGTGGGCCTTTTGATGCTCCATCTTTCGGTAAAGAAAAATATTTGATCACCTTTGTAGATGATTTTTCACGTTACACTTATATTTATTTATTGCATGAAAAATCTCAAGCAGTGGAATCCCTTGCGGTTTACATTACTGAGGTAGAAAGGCAATTAGAAAGAAAAGTGAAAATCATTAGATCAGATAGAGGTGGTGAATATTATGGAAAGTATGATGAATCAGGGCAATGCCCAGGCCCATTTGCTAAACTCCTTGAAAAGCATGGCATTTGTGCATAATACACTATGCCAGGAACACCACAATTAAATAGTGTAGCTGAAAGATGCAATCGTACTCTAATGGATATGGTTAGGAGTATGTTAAGTAATTCCACATTACCCTTATCATTGTGAATGTATGCTCTTAAGACTGCTGTATACTTATTAAATCGGGTTCCTAGTAAGGGCAGTTCCAAAAACCCTTTTTGAACTGTGGACAGGAAATAAACCGAGTTTAAGACACCTACATGTTTGGGGTTGTTTAGTGGAGGTTAGAATTTATAATCCACTTGAAAAGAAATTAGACTCAAGAACAATAAAAAATATAACCACTGATTTTTGTTGAGTCTAATTTCTTTTCATGTGGATTATAAATTCTAGCCTCTGCCAGACAACCCCAAACATGTAGGTGTCTTAAACTCGGTTTCCTTCGTGGCCACAATTCAAAAGGGGTTTTTGGAACTGCCATACTAGGAACCCGATTTAATAAGTATACAGCGGTCTTAAGAGCATACATCCACAATGATAAGGGTAATGTGGAATTACTTAACATACTCCTAACCATATCCATCAAAGTATGATTGCGTCTTTCAACTACATCATTTTGTTGTGGTGTTCTTGGCATAGTGTATTGTGCACAAATGCCATGCTTTTCAAGGAGTTTAGTAAATAGGCCTAGACATTACCCTAATTCATCATACTTTCCATAATTTTCACCACCTTTATCTGATCTAATGATTTTCACTTTTCTTTCTAATTGCCTTTCCACCTTAGTAATGTACACCGCAAGGGCATCCGCTGCTTGAGATTTTTCATGCAATAAATAAATATAAGTGTAACATGAAAAATCATCTATAAAGGTGATAAAATATTTTTCTTTACTGAAAGATGGAGCATCAAAAGGCCCACAAATGTCTGTATGGATAATTTCAAGAAGCTATGTACTTCTTGTGGCACCTTTCTTAGTGTGTTTGGTTTGTTTGCCCTTAATACAATCCACACACACATCTAGATCAGTAAAATCTAGGTTTGGGAGAATCCCATCTTTTACTAGTCTCTCTAACTTTCTCTGGAAATGTGTCCCAGCCTTTTATGCCATAAATTTGAGGAATTTTCGTTAATTAGGCCACATTAAGTACCAATACTACGATGCAAGGTGAGAAGGGTTTCAAAAAATTCATCATGAAGGTTAAATTTGTACAAACCATCAGAAAAAATACCGAAACCAACAAAAGAGGTATTCTTAAATAAAGTAAAACTTTTATTCCCAAATTTTATGAAATATCATCAAGATCAAGTTTAGGCAAAGAGACTAAATTTCTAGAAAGAGAAGGAACATAAAATGTTTGAAATAAATCTATGTGTTTATTGGTATCTAGAAATAAACGATAAGTACTAATGACTTCAATTGGTGCTTTCACCCGATTTCCCATCAATACAAAATTCTCATTTGGATTTATGGTCTGGATTGAAAGAAATCTCTGCATCGTATTTGAAATATTAGTAGTAGCCCCAGAATCAAGCCACCAAGTATTAGAAGGAACTTCAGTTAGGTTTGATTCAAAACATACATAAATATAACTTTTAATTAAAGATTTTCCTTTTCTTTTGAACCATTGCCTACATTTTGGGCAATCTTTCTTAAAATGTCCCAACTTTTTACAAAAGTGACATTTATAATCGCCATTTTTCTTCTTTTGAGGCTGACCAGTTGGATTAGGATCACTTGCTTTGCGTGATCCATGCTTTAAGCCTTTTTTAGGCTTCCTCCATTTTCTTTCAGCTTCTTGATTTATAAGATGAATTGAATGTTGCTCAAGTTGCTTGAGTCTTGCCTCTTCTTGATTAAGCATAATGGCCAATTGATTTACATTCCACTTATCTTTCATAGCGTTGTAATTAATTTGAAATGGCCTATACTGAGAAGGTAAGGAATTCAATATAAATTGAACGAGAAAAAACTCATCCACATTCATCCCTAGAGTCTTTAATTAAGCAGCCAAATTAGTCATTTCAATGGCATGCTCCTGTATCCCACGCTTACCATCAAATTTCATGGTGGTAAGTTTAGCCATTAATGTCCCTGCAGGGGATTTGTCAGCTATTTTGAAACGGTCTTCCACATTTGAAAGGAATTCTTTTGCACTACCAGTTTTAGGAAGTGTTGTCTTGATATTGTTTGCTATGGTTATTCGCATAAACATAATACTTAGTCTATTTGATTCTTCCCATGCTTTGTATCAATAAGAGCAAACGGTTTCTCAGATCCAAGTGCTATATCAAGATGCAGTACACCGAGGTGAAACTGAACCCGTTCTTTCCAATTTGAGAAGTTTGTTTCATTTAGCATGGGAATAGATGAAGCAAGCGAATGCAGTGAAACAGGGACTGATACTGTAAACAAACTAATAATATATGCTCACTACATTAGTGCTAAAAGTTATCAATTAAGGAACAATAAACCAAAATGAAACACATGTTTAAACAATGATAAATAGTATTACTGTGATCACCTTTAGGCTATTCTTTGTTGGAAATATTTTAGTGAATAAACAAGTTTTGATACAAAAATAATATCCCAAATAATTAGCAAGAACATAAAATAAAAAAGAAATTTAGAACAATCTCACAATGCTATAGAATCACGTTGTGAAAGCGTTGTCCTTAAAGGTTAATTCGTGTCATCCAAAGTAAAATTTGGTGCAATTGGTTCTCTTGGCCAAACAACCCCCCAGGATTAGACTATAGCGTCGACCTTTGTGATGTACGCACTTCCACTCACAAAAGGTTTAAGAACAATCCTCTATTGCCTTTCCTTAGAACAAATATTCTTGTAGAAAAATATGTGGGAGAGAAAGATAGTAGAATTGTGTATATCTAAAACATAGAGTAGTAAAAAGACCCTTTAGAAAATATGTTATGATGAGTATTATATAGGATACTTATGAAGATAATAGTCTATAGTTATTGATTACTAATAACCCTTAAAAGCCCAACGGCTATATTATCAATTATTGTCTAACGGCTATTTTTCTCATAATTGTCCAACGGCTAGTTTTCTCATAATTGCTCAACGGCTATTTTACTCATAAATTTCCAACGGCTAGAAAATAAATAAGAATAAAAATGTTTGGAACACACACCCACACCAACAATCCCCCCCACATGTTACAAACACAAAATAGGAAAGACACACAACTAAAGAAAGCATGCATCAATATGGCACTAGAAGGTTTGCATAATAGGATAAATAAGTAGGAACTAAAAGACAATGGTGGAGTTAAAACTCTTTTAACCAAGCTATTAGTAAACCAAACTTACTACCCACATAACTTTCTTTATCAAGGTTGTTCTTAAGCGGGTTGGCGCCTTATCCAGGCCATGCGCCACTAGGTTTTATGAGAGCTCTAAAGACCTACCCAAAAAGTCTCATAGGAAGCGGCACAACTTCCACTCACACATAGGTGGCATCCATCAAGAGTACGTGCAGAACACCCTATCCCAACAAGTAGGGAGTATGGATCCATTAAGAGCCTAAAGCTCAACCTCACCAAATTCTGCAACTTAGCACTATCTCACACCATAGGGATGGACCCATCACTAATCTCCTTATCGAGATAGCGAAAAACACGCAACAAATGACAATGCCCATGGACCACTAATGACCTCCACCCATTTAACCTCTTGCGTGGAATCACCCATCATAGAGAGGTTGGGCATTAGCCACAGTGTCGCAACTTAGGTATCAGTCCAATCCCCCTAAATGTCTCACTCACCAGCCTCATTGCTAGTGGTTTGGTCAAAGGATAGGCCAAGTTCCTTTCAAACCTCACAAAGTCCAATGACATAACATCATTATCAATAAGTTGCCTTAGCCTCAATTGGATATGTCGACTTTTCCCATTAAAAACTTTGCTCTTAACACGTGTTATGGCAGTCTGGCAATCACAAGGAAAGCAAATAGAGACAATAGAGTTAGTAAAATGAGGCATATCAATTAATATACTCCTAAGCCATACAGCTCTGGACCTAGCCTTCTTTAAGGCCACTAACTCTGTTTTCATATTAGATCTCACTATGCAAGTCTTCTTGGTTGACTTCCAAGAGACAGCCCCTCCAGCTAGTGTAAACACATATCCACTAGTGGGCTTCCCCTCATCGTAACTCTTTTTCTTCCTAGTTCGCTTACTTCTTCTCAATTCTTGCACATCACAACAAGATCATTAGAAATATCAATAGGTTAATGAAATATATTTTCCTTATTTTTCAAAGGAAACTCATACTTAAAAAAGTATTTTAAGATTCAACAATAGTATTAAATTCTGAATACATCACTATTGATGAAAATAATTCTATATCATGAACTATAGCAAACATAACCAATAAACACATAATCACATATTTAAGAATCAAGTTTCCTCCTTTTAGGTTCATGTAGCACGACCTTAAGCAAGTACCCCCACACTTTGAGGTATTCTCTTTTTAGATTTGGGTAACATCTTAGCCAACCACCCCCACAATTCGAGGCATACCAAGTTAAGCTTATGCCATTCTCAACTTCATTTTTTATAATTTATAGAAATTTCCAATACCTCATCTTCGGTTCCTAATACACAAAGTTAAATAAATATAGAATGGTCATCAACAAAGATTACATAAAATCTTTTACCATCTCTAGTCATTGTGTGTTTTAAATCATCCAAATTATTATGTACCAAACTAAGGAGTTTGGTTCCTCTTGTTATGGGTTTGCAAGGTCTTTTTGTTTCAAGTTCATAAAAACCTATCCACCATCTCAAAACAACACATATAGCCAATAAAAATATGTATATGTATATGTGTGTGTGTATATATATATATATTTAATATCACTCTTGCACTTGGTGGATAAAAGGAATATTTATTCCCACTAGATCTTATCCACTAGCCCAAAGTACTAGTTGGATCATTTTTTTATTTATTTAATATATATAAAGAAAAATTTAATTATTTTTCATAATTTCTCATTTCATATATTTGTGTCAAGAGATGTAAAACTAATAGCTTTTGTACATAGAGCCAATAGCCTCTAACTACTAAAAACCACTCTTAGGAACGTCCAAAATTTTACAAGAAAAAGACACATAATATTTTGTAAAATTTGACATCAATATACCACAATTGTATAATACAAACATTTAATCATCCACAATTTCTTTTCCACATGACCATAAATGATAACTTGAATACTTTAGCAAGGAAAATAAAATTTAATTAAATTATAGTATCATTGTATCTTCATTATACAAAAGGAGTACCAAGTTGATATGGCACTATTGATTCCACTTAACAATAGGAATGCCTTCACCATAAGTCTACACCATATTTTTTTCCCTTCCGAATTCTACCAAAAAATAAAATTTTACCTCATTTCTCATAAAAATTATTGCTAACATTTTTTTTTTTTTTGAATTCCAAAAAACATTTCTCAAAACACATACATTTTTCTTCAATCTCATGTTCCTCATATTTCAATAGACATAAAACAATTTCACAAAATATATTACACATATAGTATCACATAATTGCAAATGCAATAAGTTGATATCCACATATCAAGACAACGATATTATTCACATATTAATTTAGATTAGAGAATCAAAATCACATTTGGATGGACATCATTTACTTTTTCTACTAAAATATTAGTCCACCAAATTGTTTCGATAAACCAGATAGCAAAATAAACTCCACAAAAGATATAAGTAATTATATCTAAGAATATAACTACTAGCAATTTTTCTTTATAAACATAATATCATATCACCATATAAAATTTCATGATCAATAACTTGTTTATCCATTTTCAAACATGAGATCAACCTTTAAGATTGTTGGAAATATTTTAGTGAATAAACAAGTTTTGATACAAAAATAATATCCCAAATAATTAGCAAGAACATAAAATAAAAAAGGAATTTAGAACAATCTCACAATGCTATAGAATCACGCTGCGAAAGCATTGTCCTTAAAGGTTGATTCGTGCCACCCAAAGTAAAACTTGGTGCGATTGGTTCTCTTGGCCAAACAACCCCCCAGGATTAGACTATAGCGTCAACCTTTGTGATGTACGCACTTCCACTCACAAAAGGTTTAAGAATAACCCTCTATTGCCTTTCCTTAGAACAAATATTATTGTAAAAAAATATGTGGGAGAGAAAGATAGTAAAATTGTGTATATCTAAAACATAGAGTAGTAAAAAGACCCTTTAGAAAATATGTTATGATGAGTATTATATAGGCTACTTATGAAGATAATAGTCTATAGTTATTGGTTACTAATAACCCTTAAATAGGGATGGCAATTTTTGCCCGACCCGCGGGTACCCAGTCCAGCCCGACCCTAATGGGCTGGGTTTTACCCGGTCCGATTAGAAATAGAGTCGAATATGGGTTTTAAAAAAAAAACCCGAAGCGGGTCCGGGTCGGGTTCAGGTTTTATTAAAAAACCCGAGACCCGACCCGAGACCTGGCCCGGATAAAAACCCGGTACATGAAATTACTAAAATACCTTATATATATATATATATATTATATAAACCTATAATCTAACCTAATTCCCTTCACTCTTCACTCTTCAGCACTCAGCAGCCTCCCTCCTCAATCCGACAGTACCTCACTCCCTCTCCCCCATTTCAGCTCCCACACTACCTCAGCCTCACTCCCACACCACACTCCGACACTCCCTCACGCCTCCCTCCCTCAGTCCGACCCTCCCTCTCCCTCAGCTCACGCCGCTGACTCTTCCCGTCGAGATTGTACATCGCCGATCTCACATCCATCGAAACCTTGAGCTGGTTCCCGAAACAGTTGGCGAAAACCAGCGTGAACTGATCGGCGTCGGTCTGAAGCTGTACTGAAGCTGTCGCCGTTTTTCTTCAGGTTTGAGAAAGTGACCAAATCGGAGAGGATCAGCTATTCAGCTTCAGCCTTCAGGGATCTACTTGAAAAGATACCTGTGGGGATCTTTTTTTGTAAACTTATTTTCTTTTATTTCTCTGCTCAAAGCTATTGAAAAGGGTACATTTTTATTTTTCTTTATGGTTCTTTCCCTTTCTTAGAATAATTTTTGGTGTTTCTTATTGCTTCCAATTGCCACTGCCGGATACCAGTAACACCATCACTTTCTCTCTCTCTGCTTGATTGAGGTTTATTATATGAGTGGGATGGATAATCCTCTTGTTTTGATTATGATTAACATTACTATAAATGTTTTTGCTCCACAATTTAAAGCATTTTGTTGTTTTAATGAATCAAAAGATGAAAAATCATAAAATATGGTAAAAATATGATTTGGGTATGCACGCCATCCATTGTCTAGTTATAAAAGATACCTCAATTTTTCTTGTCCGTGGGTTTGTCAATTGAAAAATGTGAATTTTTATTTGGGTTTAATTGTGGAGATTTGAAAAGAAGGGATTTTTGGAATTGGTTGTTTGGCCGTGGGTTTGGTGTTTGGTTGTTTCTGTTCTGTGGGGATTTTCTGATGTGGGTTTGGGGTCTGTTTTGCTTTTCCATTTTTTGGTTGGGCCACGAATTGGGCCCAACCCCTAAACGGGGCCCGCGGGGCCCGGCTGGGGCGAGTTCAGGCCCTAGAAAAAAACCCGATACCCTAAACGGGCTAGGTCCAGGTCTCGGGTCTTGCCCTGCGGGTTGGGTCCGGGTATGAAAAAACCTGGCCCGAACCCAACCCGTTGCCATCCCTACTCTTAAAAGCCTAACGGCTATATTAAAACACAACAACTTGTGTGGGGTGTTGATGGGGTGTGCGTGAGCTGCTGATGTGGGGTGCGTCTACTGCTGATGGGGCATGCGTGTGCAGCTGCTCACGCATGCCCCATCAGCAGCAAACGCACCCCACATCAGCAGAGCAAGCACACCCTGCATGTCACATACTCAACGAACCACGACAATGTAAATAATGTAAATACCCAAATACACAATGTAAATACCCAATACCTAACAAACCACATCAACAACCAAACAAGCCCAATATTCCAGAATGTCACATACTCAACGAACCACGACAACCAGCATGAAAAATATTTATATTTCTTCTGAAAATTCTTCTTTCTTTCTCATTCTTTATATTTCTAAAATACCTAAATCATGCTAAAATACCCAAATCAGATATCGCATAACTTAAGACAGAGCATCCACAAAATAAAATAAAAAATTACGAAGCATGTACCCACAAATTTTTTTCAGTACCCGGCAAGAGAACAAATAGATCTTTAACAAGAACAAAGCATGCAAGATCTGAAAAAAAAAAAAAAAATTTTGATAGGTAAATAAAAAAAATAAAAAAAATTTCAGATCAGTGTTGGTACCTGGTGGTTTTTGGTAGCAGATCGGTGTTGCTTGGTGTTTTGTTGATCAAAACTCTACCTTCAAAATGTATTTCTCAGATCAGATTAGACAGATAAAATTTAAAAAAAAAAAAAAAAATTACAAAGGAAGGCCCGTTGAAGAAGACGAAGAAAGAAGAAGAAGAGGAAGAAGATTTTCAACGGGTGACAAAAGAAAAGAGAGACTTACGTGGAAGGAGAGGCTTGTAGCAGCACGAAGAGGGTGGAGCTGAGAAAAGAGATGAGAGGCGTGAGGGAACTAGCTTGCGTAGAGCAGAGAGATGAGATGAGAGGAATGAGAGGCACTGTGCGTGAGACTCTGAAGACACCTTGCCCTTTATTGAAGGGCAATTTGGTAATTGCCAACTCACCCCCAACGGATATATTAAACGCCCACGAACTTTTAACAAAATGGACCATCAGAGCTCCAAATATCAAACGCGCGTTCTCTTCACAAATATAAAACGCAATTTTTTTCCAAAAAGTTGCGTTTTATACTAACCAAACACTATTTTTGGGCTGACTTTTTTGAAAACGCAACTTTTGGGCTTCAAACACTGAAACAAACAGGTACTTAGTGTGCTATATCGAACTATTGCTATTTAGTTCTCTTTTTTTCCCCCTAATTTGCCAAAAAACATTTCTTAGTTGATCTCATTTATAATTTTAGTTATGTGAATAAAAAAGATCATCTTACATGTTTTGATAGTAAACATGAATTAAATCTAGGGTCATATCATACATTATGTAATTATTTGTTAATTTCATGTTATTTAGTAACTTTTTATTAGATTAATATTTCAAAAAATCCTAAATTTAGATAATTTTTTTTTTTCACATGCACTCTAAATTGTGTATTAACTAGATGTTATTTATTGTTCAATTTTCAACATTTTATAGATGGGATAGCTATTCATATTGAATAGAAATCCTCTATTCCACACTAGTTGTTTCATTTTATATTCTACCAATTATAGAATGTCAGTATGTCACGTGTTTGAATTTTATTTTTCATTTTAAATTTTAGTTACTTTATAAGGAATGAAAAAAAGAAAAGAAAAAGATATGTCAATTTGTTATTTGTAGAGTATAAGGAACCAGTTTGAATAAACTATTTTAGAAAATGCGTTTTCTTTTTCTTTTTCTTTTTCTTTTTAAATAGTAGTTTTAACTTTTAAGCGTTTGGGAAAACTTATGAAAAGGGATTGTTTTTATTAATTGAAATTTTAGATATTTTAATTTAAACTACCGTTTCAAGTGCAAATAACCAAAGAGGACCAAAGTGGAACACTCAAAATAGGGTAAAGGATCATGTTGATATTTTGGCTTAAAATTTTTTGGAGCATCATTGAATTAGTATAGGCATTTCCACCTTTATAGGCTCCTTTGGCTTGGTTATCAAAAGTTTAGAATCATCATAAAAATTGAGCCAACAATTTTTATTCGAAGTATGCTTGTGTGACCAGCTATGGTCGGTAAGAAAGAAATCAGCGGCCTATGGTGGATTAATTGGCCGAAAAGTGAAAAAAGTATACAATTGTGAGATCTGTAACCAATGGACCACAATTATTCAAGTTCTATTATGGATGGCAATCCTCATAAATTAAATAGAGATATTTGCATTAGAGCCACCATTTAATTAATTATATGAGAAAATTAATATTTTTATTAGTTAAAATAATACGATATTATCAGGTTTTTCCGTCCCACCACTCGTTCAATGCTGATGACCGTGTATGCACAAGAGTGTTAGGTGGTGTTTGGAAACAAGTATCAGAAATGGAGTCACCACCAATCTTAGTTTTAAGGGTCCTGAGGTCCTTTAACCTAAACTAGATAAAATTATGCCTTAAACCAAAAGCATAAAATCAAGGCATCGATTAAGCATGAAGGAGGTGGTAGACGAGAAATTATTATTTACACTGGGAGGACTGCTAATGTGGTTCTCCTTGATCGATGAGATGATGTCATTTATGCAAATGTATGTGTGAGCTTCCTAATCAGCACAAGGAATAAAAAATAAAAATTACCAGATGATGTCACATTTGCATAAATAACAGCATTTTATTGGTTGGAAGGTCAGAGAGAACCACGTCAGCCGTCCTCCTGATGGACTTAATAATTTCTTGTGATAGACACCATACAAGTTACAACTTCCGTCAAAAGATGGTAACTAATTTAGTCTATCCCTTGTACTATTCAATGTAAAATAAATTAAAGCATTTGATTTAGCCTTGGGAACTCCTATCCCATGATATTGTGCATGCATCAACAAGGGGGGTGTCGTCAATGGATTTAATTTGCTGAGGTTGATTGAAAACAAAACATGTTTTGTAATTAGAAAACGGAGAGTTGTCAAACTAATTACTCTTTTATTTTATTAACCGTCATTTAGATTACATTACTAGTTTGTTTGTTTGTTTTTTTTAGTAGATCACATTGCCTATTTCAGAGTAATGCAGTTTGGGATAAGGATCCTTTCCATTTCAATCTGTAATGGAAGTATCTATTTAAGGGTCATGATTTAAAGTAGAGTAAATTTTAAGGTCTAGATTGTGCCAATGTATTTAAAATTTAACTATGGTTAAACTAAACAAAATTATAAGTTTTTAAATGAGTTGGCTCAATCTAAACCCTAGATTTACTCAACTTTAAATCATGGCCCACATATAGAAACTCACCATTTCACTTAAAAATGGGCCTTTTTTGCCAAACAGCATGAATTTTGGAAATATTTAGGAAAAAAGCATCCAGTCAAACTTATTTAGTTATATGGCATGTTTTTTGGAACTCAAGTTTGTCAAACTCGAGTTTACCAAACTCGAGTTCCAGGCATTATGGCAATCTGATCAAACATAATGCTTGGAATTTGAGTATAGTATACTCAAGTTACAGTTGGAACTCAAGTTCCAAAAATGTGCTATATAACTAAATAAGTTTGGTCAGGTGTTATTTAAAAAAAGTTTCCTAAAATTATACTATTTAGCAAAAAAATTCCTTGAAAATGGACACTCTCATTTGTAGTTTTTCGTTTGTCCTTTAACAATGACTGGGTCTATTTGAAAGGGGTGTACACAATTAAGTCATCTTTATCTTACCGGACTAAACAAACAAAACAAATTCATACTTCAAAAAAATAAGTTCATCTTGCATGTTCATGAGGATATGAATAAAGTCATGGAGAGACAACAACAGAAAATCGGCTGAAATTCATTACAGAATTGTGAAAATACTTGACTTTATTATACAAGCTGCAAATAGGGATTTCGATTCTTTTATACACAGTGCAAATGAGAGACATTAGAATCAACCAATTTTCCCACAAGAAGCAATAAAGTTAATTTTTTTTAGTTACACTAAGTGCTTATCATCTCAATTCTATTCTATGCATCCATGCGGATGATACACCGGAGACCATCACCTTTAAGCATATACTCAAAGGCCTTGTTGATCTCTGAGAATGGGACTTCATGGGTAATGAACTTCTCCAGCTCAAGCTCCTGTTTACATTATAAATGGTAAGAGTGAGAGCAAACAACACAATCCTTTTGAGCAGGGTAAAAAAAAGACAAAGGCCTTTTCAATTTGACTTTATATATTTACTAAAAAAACCAAGTCATGTACTGTGCAGGTGATTCTTTGAAATAATGAGTAAATAAACAAATTAAGAGAACAAAAAAAGAAAAGAAAAAGGCACTGATGCTATTTCGGAATTTAAAGAGATCCACTTCAATTTCATTTTATATTCTTAGTTTTTTGTTTTCTTTTACTCTCTTTAGATTTGCACGGCCAAAGCACAGTTGAAACTTGCATAACATTCTACTAATCATTTTAATGTCCTTATCTAATTAAATAGTGCAGGCAGTGATGCTCATTGGAACCAAATTCTTACTCCAAGATGAATTTCAACACGTATTTATTAGTACGCAAAATGATCCAATAAATCATACTGAATTAATTTATAGGAGGATTTTTTTTTTTTTTTTGATAAACAATTTATAGGAGAATCAGCATACCTTGTTCATGTACCTTTCAACCACAGAAGGTAGGTCAGATCGTGGTTTGTAATTGCCAAAAAACGTACCCTTGAGAGTCTTCTCATTTAAGATATTCATTGGATGAGTTTTGAATGCATCATCTTTGTTCGGGACGCCAACAAGTACTGCAACACCCCATCCCTACAAAGAAACATGCACTGCGTCCTAAATCTTTCACCATAATTTTCATCAAATAACTAGAGAAAGAGCTCATAGGGAATTACATCATGAACACATTCGAATGCAGAAATCATAGCATTGATACTTCCAGTACACTCAACACTTCGGTCAACTCCCCCACCGGTCATTTCAGCAATCACCTAAAGACAAGAAAAAATGTTAGAGAAATTGTGAAGTTTATATTTGCTTATTCATCACAGAACCAACTTTGACAATATATATATACAAGGAAAACAAACCTCTTGAACAGGCTTCTCATGGTCTTTTGGGTTAACAAACTCAGTGACACCGAATTTCTTGGCTGTTGTGTTGACAAGAACAAGTAAAATGAGCATATAAAAAAAAAACAGAAAACAACACTCCCTAATAACACATTGCATGTTAATCTTGTATCTCACTAACCTTCATCAAAACGCTTAGCATTCAGATCAACCCCAATAATCCTTGAAGCACCAGCAATTCTAGCCCCTTCAGCAGCCTAATCATGTAAAACAACAAAAGTAGTCTTCTCATTAGCACAAGCAACAGAGAATTCCAAAAAGAGCTTCAATCCAAAATCCAAAAATTGCTACTGTTGTGCAAGAGAGGAGAGACTCACAGCTAGACCAACAGCCCCCAATCCAAAAATTGCTACTGTTGACCCCTTTTTTGGTTTTGCAACATTCAAGGTAGCACCAAGACCTACAAAACTCAATTTGAACTAATAAGAAAAAGAAATAGACAATCATGTTACATAATATGAAATAACAGAAATGCTTCTAATGCTGACCTGTTGAGATTCCACAGCTGAGAACACAAACTTTGTCTAGAGGAGCAGCAGGATTAATTTTGGCAACACAACCAACATGTACCACAGTGTATTCACTAAAGGTGGAAGTCCCAACAAAATGGTAAATGGGTTGTCCATTAATTGAAAATCTCGACTTGCCATCATTGAGCATCACGCCTCGGTCAGTGTTTATCCTCAGGAGGTCGCACATGTTACTCTCCTCTGATTTGCAGTGCCGACACTCCTTGCACTCTCCGGTGAAGACAGGAAGCACATGGTCACCAGGTTTGAGGTCCGTCACACCCTCACCAATGCTCTCAACAATCCTAAGTACCAAAACCACCAGAAACACAACTACATAGTTAGATAAATGTATTCAATTGTATATGAAAGGAACTGAAACATAATTAAAACTATTTGATTGTAGCTAGTATGTTCTAAATCTTATTTCTTTTCTTGAAATGTCCTTACCCGCCAGCTTCATGACCAAATATGCGAGGAAACAATGGAGTCTGTCCCTGCATATTCAAAAATCAATCGGTTTAAGAATATCTAGCACATAAAGTAATTATTCACCAGAATAACGCAATTCTATACACATGCATAAATTATATATATATATATATATATGTGTGTGTGTGTGATCAAAATGTGACTACCTTTGCTTCCCAGAAGTAAACATCAGTGTGGCAGAGGGAGGTGAAGAGGATCTTGAGACGAACCTCCATGGCCTGTGGTGGTGCCACTTCCACTTCTTCTATCACTAGTGGCTTTCCAGCTTCCCATGCTACAGCAGCTGCAATGCACATCCATCAAATACTTAGTTTTCGGGAAGGAAAAAAATAAAATAAAATAAAATAAAATAAATAAATAGGATTTAGTTTTGACACTGATAAAACATAAGACTGCCAGCTTGGGGAAAGCTAAAAAGTATGACTACTGTTAAGAACAAAGATGGAATGCCCTCAAATTTCTTCCAAAACACGAACAAACCTGGCTTGTTTGGACAATTGGACTTCATACTGAAATTGCAAGGTAAAGCCTAAATTTAGAGAAACTTTATTTACAAACTACGAATGTATCATCCTAAACAAGACGATAATAGAAGATGGTCACATTCAGTCAATTCCGATACCTGCTTCAAACTTCTTAAGTAGCCCTGTTCCTAATGGTAACTGTTTTTCCTTGTTATTATCTTGTGTCAAACACACAGGAGTTCAATTTGTATGGGCAATCAAAAGCAAAACATGTCGTTGTATTGATTATTATTTTTGGTACACAAATAGTATATCCTATTCCAAAAATTCTAGATTTTGGGAACGACAAAAGCTCATGGCACATCCTAAAACTAGAAACAGCTCAAGAATTAGCAATTAAACAAAACCCTCTAAAATAAAGAAAAAAGTGACAACCCAACAAGGGACAAAGAGTTGAGATAATCATAACAAATGGTATATTAAAAGAACAAAGAAATGGAAAGAAACCCGTTGAACAATTACATGACTAAAACTAGGAAACAACAAGAACAACAACAAAGAATGTCAGAAAAATGAAAAGGTAGTACCTTTGCAACGTATGACTTGAGCAGCAGTGGCTGAAGACATGTTTTTGAATTTTCTTCAATCTTTCTTGACTTTGATGTTTGAACAGAGATTGCTTGAATTCGTTGTGGAGAGATGGGTATGTTCTGTGAGGGTATTTATAGCGTTTAGAACACAGAGGGTTCCCATATACTTGCCTTCCGATAAGGTTCCAACTCCAGGAGGCAAAACCATGATGTGGCACGGCTGGTTTTCAAAAGGCAGCAACCAACAGCTCCTTTGTACGTTTCCTTTTTCCATAAACTTTTTTATTACTTTCTTATGTATTTTTTTTCTTTTCTTTTTTTGGGTAAGAACTTTCTATGTATTCTTAATTCATAGCATCTGGTTTTCTTAATTCTCAGCATCTGGTTTTCTCTACAACATGCACTTTATATATATATATTTCGTTTAAGTACTCGCTATCCACTGATTGGAACTTCTCGAGTCTAGACTCTAGATATAATAATATATATAAACCCCATTGTTTAAGAGTGTTACAGATTAAATAATATCATTTTAAAGTAGGTGAGGTCTATCGATGATCTTATCTGTGTGGATTATTCAACCCAAAAAATTTGAAGGTCTATGTGGATTACCAACGGTGTGAAGTTGGGATTAAGTCAAAAGGTTGCTTTATTTCACGCTTTGGGAGAGCATATATTCATTGGCTTGCGTGTAAAAAACATAAACTGAGAATTATTTCTCCCAGGCATGCTTCAGGCTTTAGAAGATTCATTTTGGAAAGAGTTTTGTGACCTCCCATAATGGTTGGCCCTTTGGCACTGGCAGAGTCACACTCATGCATTATATGCAATGCATGTTTAGACGAAGTTTGAGGCCATCTCAACAAGCCTTTTCTTTGGGGCTCAACCCCAGATAAAAATAAATTGGAAAAATCTATTGCACATACGGCCCAAAACATTGGGGTGTGTATTTGCACACAATGTATGTAATAAATACTGCTCAAAGTAAAATTCACATGAAGTCATTAACTCAAATACTGATTACTGACGTTGTTTGAGCCTTTGGGGGGATAGGCCTCAAAATCTCTCCCTCCTATCTATTCAATAATTATGGGCCATGCTAACAAGTGCCCTTAGGGCACTTATTAATAATCTATTTTAGGAAAGTTTAGATACCACTTTTATGGGAAATGAAAAAAGTTGTCAAAATATTAATTACTTTTTTTTCATTCCCCATAAAAACTTTCTTTAAATGGATTATTAACGAGTGCCCTAAGGGCACTCGTTAGCATTTCCCAATAATTATATTAACTCACATCGTGATTCTCCTTTAAAGGTCTATAATAGCTGCGACTTCGCTATTTTGTGGGCCATGTCTTTAATCTCTTAATAAAAAAAATGGCATAATCCTCAGATTGTGCATTCAATTCACCAACCCGATAAACCCAACTCTCCTAATACTTGGGAGTGGTTATTGTGGTTTGATGAGTTGGGTTGGGTTCTAAAATTCTTTTGAAGCTTAGGTATACCATTTAGAATAGTAGCCAAGCACAGGCCTTTGTGATAGGCTCTAAATGGTCACTGACCACTTAATTAACAATTTAATCAATTAACCAGTACCCTTTCACTTTAACAAAAATCTTATCCTCAAGGACCTCAACAACCTGTGGATTAAATTAGTAGGTCATTACTGCAGGGCTTTTACAATTACATGTCAAGCATTGTTACAAAGAAGTTGATGGCAGATCAGTTATTACACATGAGAAGAGACCAACCTTATCTTCCCCACCCCCGCCCCCCTTCCCCCCTTTTCTTTTATAGTAGATGAACGTGTTAGTTTATTTCATGCAGACATTTTTTGAGTAAGTGTAATTGCAATTTAGTTTATCTTATATATATATATATATATATATAGTATTTCTGATTTTCCAAAAAAAATTTAAAAAAAAAATTCTTAGTTGATCTCAGTTATAAGACCATCTTGTTACATGTGATTGTAACCATTAATTAAATCTAGGATCATATCATGTTATACACTATGTAACTAGTTGTTAATTTTAAGTCATTTTTTTGAGCCAACAATTTTTATTTACAGTATGCTTGTGTGACCAGCTATGGTCAGTAAAAAAAAAAATCAGCCACCAATGGCGGCTTCAGGATATATTTTTAGGGGGTCAGTAAGAAGATGCATTTTGGGGAAAAAAAAATGAATTTTGCGATCTACATGATTTCTTTATTACAAATTTGTCCATAGTACGTACTAGCAAGAGAAAAAAAGATGAAAAGTGTTATGGCTACAATATTTTCACAACACTTTCCTAACAAATCTTTGGTGATAAATTGTTATTAGTTCTGTGAGGTCAATTTTTGTAGCCCAAGCCCAAAAAGGTATGGATTGTGAGCCCAATGAACCCAAGACAATAAATTTGTAGAGAGTGGGTGAAAGAGCTAGGCTAGTAATGAATTAAACAGTATTAGGCTGCAATGCTTGTGGATAAATTAGCATTCAATCGTGCTCGGACAAGTGCAAATATAAACGTCCGAAGAGGAATTTGTATTGAATGAACTTGGGTTACAATTCTTAGAGCCACAGTAATGGAGTTCTCCTTTTTAACTTTCTTTTTCCGATCCCCTTCTATCAGAGGCATCCCCCTCTTATATAGTACCCTCTTCCTTCATCTTCACCGTCCACTTGTTCATCATCTAGACGCCCACTTGAGCGCATGTCCCATCATGTACCCTTTTTAGCCTTGTGTGAGTGGCGGTAGCTGAGAGTGCACTGTTCAAGGGTCTTCTCCACATTAATGCGGCCAGAAAAGTAGGTGCAGTGCATTTAATGTGGTGGTTGAAGTCTGTCTCCTAGATATTTCTCTGTTCCTGCTATCCTCATGCGTGCCTGAGGTTCATTTCCATCATTACACTTATCAGGGGGATCATTCGAGCTTCCCAGACACCTGTCGGACCAAGCTTCTTCGGACCCGAGGATATTGGACTCCTCGGACAATTGAATGCCTCCTCGGATTATGACCATGCTCCTCTCCAGACATGCCCATTTTGCATGAGCTTATGCTCGAGTATTTTCATCTCTTCGGACCAACAGTGGTCTTCAAATAGGGCCTTGGGTTCAATGCGTTAAGTTGGGCTTTTCACCCCCCACAAGTTCTAATTTAAACTCACTACTGAAATTACTATTTTGCCAACATATAATAATTTGCCACTTAGGATTTGCTGTGAAAGTGCTGTAAACATATCATTTCTCATATAAGATGAAATATAAGTTCATTACATATTGTTTATTAATACAATGAACATACTAATTATTGTTGCTAAGATTAAATTTTGGAAATCATCTATTGTTTTTAAATACAATAAACATATTGATTATTGTTATTAAGTGAACTCCAAGCGAGATCTAAATACAATAAAAATTTATGTATTAGTTTATTTAAAATTTGTTAAGATCTAAATGGGTTTTTTTTAGATTTAAGATGAACAAATTTATAATTTTGTTGTTAGGTTTATTATTTCCATCGCCCATATTTTAGATCAGGTTGATTTGTTATGAGTTCTTTTTTTTTTCTTTTTTTCTTTTTTTGGGTTTAAAAAGACCAAGATATTGTCAAGATGATCATATTCAAGTTTATTTCAACTGGGCTTAATAAAAATTAAATCCAGGGTATTCAAAATTTTATTTTAAGAGGGTTCAAATATAAAAAATTAGAAAATTATATATAAAATTATTTTTTGGCTGGCTCAGGGGGTTGAAAAGTGGTTTGTTTAAAGAAGACAATGTAATATTATTTAGAAAAACCAGCTAAGTCGGCTTGGATTATAGAAAGAAACTATGGTAGAACATTCTTCATCCACACAAAAAAGTCTAAAATATGCATATATAACGTACCTAGCAAGACTATGAGCTACCTTATTACTTTCTCTCTTTACATGATAATAATGTAATTGAGTAAATAAACTAGAACTACACCGTTTATCTTCAATAAGCACTCGATTCCCTGATAGGACCTCAGTATCATTTATCAACCTGGACATTAAGACCTGTGAATCCCCCTCAAGAACAGCACGTCTGACCCCAAGTTCTAAAGCAAATCAAAGAGCCTTGGAAGCTGCTAAGGCTTCTATATCCTCTAGGGTATGAACAAGGGAAAGTTGCTGTGAAAGAGAAGCAAGCACCAAACGATTTTTATCACGACCAACCACACCAATACCTGACCGGTTCACCTTTGAGAAAATAGCATCGTCGAAATTAATCTTGACTAAATCATTCGGGGGAGGTTTCCAATAAACTTGGGGTTGTGGGGACGAGGTGGTGGCTGTGAGTGGATAGACAGAAACTCATCCAAACATTCCTTACTAACCTGAGCTAGCTGATGAAAACTGCAACTTGGTTGAGAGACTCGGGTTTGATTTCTTGGTTCCAGATTGACCACACCATGAAAGCAAAAAGTTCAGGATGCTGATGCTCCTTCAAAATCCATGACAATAACTCTTTAAAGTCCAAAAATTGAGTGGTCATGCGAAAAGCCCAAAACTGTATATCAAACCATACAACATCAAGCTCCGGGCAGAACCAAAGAGTGTGGAGAATCTTTTCTAGCATTTCACGACATCTTTCACAAGTAGGATCAGAGATTACTATACGACGAACCAAATTCATTTTTGTAGGCAGCAAGTTTCGACATGCTCTCCAAATAAAATTCTTCACCTTGTTGGGAACGTGTAGAGACCAAATCTCCTTCCAAAGATGTTTATCTTGAAGCTTAGAGTTTTCATGTCACTCAAACTCTGCCTCTTCCTACAAAAAACATAACCAGACTTGCAAGTATATTTCCCATCCTTTGTTAGAGGCCAAAACACGATATCCATTTTTCCAGTAAAATAAGAAATATTATAATATATTAGCCTAATAAAACTACATTTAAACATATTATGTACACTTAACATTTGTTCAAACTATTCATTTTAAAATGAAAGACGGGTGAAGGGCAAAAGAGGAAAGTTGTTAATATGAAAAAACCAAAGCAATGCACAAACACGTGGCTGAAGACCCTAAATAACGCGGCCATAGACCTCAACAACAACAACAACAAAACAAACTATTTGGTTTGACCTATAGGCCACGCTTCTTGAATGTGGCAATAGGCCCTATACAAAAAACCATGGCTAAAACCACTTAGAAATGCGGCTATAAACTTTACCTATAGCCACTATAGGTCAGTAGTTTAAGCTGTGTTTTTTGTAAACGTGGTTATAGCCTGTGTTTTTAGTAGTGACTCTTTAATTTGATAGCACTTGGATAATAAAAAATAAAATAAAAAACTAAAGATTTTGATAACATCCATATTATTAACAACCTTAATGATAAATCAAGTACAAAGAGAATTTGTAGATTCCAGTTAACTCAACTGATAAGGTTTTTTATAATTGTATAAGAGGTTTTGGGGTTCAATCCATTCCCACCTACACCAAAAACTGATTGGTGTCTTAGTTTGATAATAAAAAACTATCATCAAGAGCGGACTTCATAAGTTGAAACTCTCTCAAAAAAAAAAAAAAAAAAACAAAGAGAACTTTTCAAGTTTTCTTTTGTTGATATTCTCACTCTTGCACTAACTTCTCTGTAATCCTCCATCAATTTCATTTCTAATAACTTAACCGGCTTCACTCTGAAATCATCTGCCCTTCCGCCAAAAATCTATATCACACAATTTAAATTTTTTTTTTTTAAAAGTAATTACAAGTTTGTATTAAATATGCTTCATCGAACATAAATATTAAGTTGGAAAAAAAAAATCAATATAAGACTATATTGTACCATTTGATAACTTCAGGTTTGTTTCAAAAAAAAAATTTATGTTATAGATTTAATAAAGAGTTATATTCTTCTCAAAAAAATAAGGACTTAAATGTTTTTAACTAGAGGTTAATGGAGTTGGTTTCTAATTAAGTGTGTGTTTGGCAAAAAAAAAATTTGCCAACTTATTTTACTGTTCAGCTTATTTTTACTACTATTTATGAATCTCACTGCACTTTTTGGTACGATTCATAGGTCACACTGTACTATTTCAGTTAACTTTTATCTTTATCTACAGTACTTTCAGCAAAAAAGTTTTCAATTTCGACAAAATAAGCAGATCCCAAACAGACCCTAACTCTCCAAGTTGGTTGGGCAAGTGGCGGTTAAATAAACAAGGAAATGGTCCTTTCTCTACCTAAAAAAAAAGAGACATTTAGCTCTCTTTAAAGAGAAAAAATGGTCAAGAGAGAGAAACCTTATTTCCATTATTGCTGCTTTAACCATTTTTTTTAATCCTTGTTTCATTTCTCATAGGAAAAAAGATTTAAAGGTACTAGCTCTTTAGCTATGACCATAAACACTATCCCACCAAATAATGAATAGCTTGATTCAAACAAACTCTTAAAAAAAATGTGTTTTTTAAAAGTTTTAATAAATAATTTTTCAAAAAGCTTCCAAAGCCATCCTTTTTTAAAATGGGTATTTCAAATAACTAAACAAGAGAACTTTTCAAGTTTACCCTTAGATCAAAACCCTCCAAATGAGCATTTTTAAATAAATTCTTGATAGATGCACTTTACAAAATCACCTTCTAAATCGAGTTCCAAAGAGCCTAAAATTTGAATTTTTACAAAAGACTTACAAAATGTCATGGATTTTTATCCCTAAAAAGACCCTTTCTTTTTTATATAAAACCATGGAGAAGTTTTCATTAAAAAACCCTCTTTTAACAAAGGCTTGGGATTTAATCTTGGAAACGATTTTCTAAAGTACATGAAAAATCTTCTTCTTCTTCTTCTTCTTCTTTTTTTCTTTTTTCTTTTTTTTTCTAAAAGAAGTTGTTCTTTCTTTAGGGATTTCCCCATCAAAATCCCTTTTCTAAAATAAAAAAAAAACTTATGAGATAACCCTTTTTATTTAATCATTTCAAATTTTTAAAGATAAAATACTCATATTTTTAATAAAATCTCTTTCCTCAAAAACTCATGATATGACCCTTTTTAAAATAACCCTTTTCAAAAACTTATGAGATATTCAAAGACAAATTAAAATACTCATCTTTTAAAATAAAGGGATACAAGGAATTTTCTCACTTTTTCAACAATAAAAACCTTTATTTCAATTTTTTTTTTTTTGAAAAGTTTTCAACCTATGGCGTCCGCTCCTAATAATAACCCTTTATCATTAAACCAAGACACCAAATGATTCTTCTTAAAGGCATAATTTCAAGAGAGTGTGATGTGTCCATAGTTCACCTCAATTGAGCTAATGGCAACCAATCAATCTAACATTTCCCCTCTCCTCTACACTAATCATCTTGGTTTGTTGTTGTTTTGTGCATGAAAATGATACTTGGGGAATAAATTTGCTTTAAATTACTTTTAAAGGTGAAATGTAATATTTTTATACTTATATTCCTTTTTATTACGTTGTAGAATAATATTCACATGATAGATATCTATTAAATACTGACATTCTAGCTATGTATATTATTTCTAACAATGTGGTAAATAGTTTTCACATGATATTTATAAATATTTTCACTTGTTCCTCTGTACAAAGAATATCACATTTTATTTATATGTAAATACTATATTCACATGCTATGTATATATTTTTTGTACAAAATTATTTTAAAAAATAAATTCCAATCATTTAAGTTACATTTCACAATGTGAATTGTTTAAGTTAGATTAAAATAAGGTACTACCCTTTGGATAGGCGGTGCGGGGTGCCTAGCAACTTCCCCATGTAACGAAACTTGCGAGTTCAAAAATCTTTGATTCGAGACTTTTATTACCTTATTTAGCTAAGGAGCCCCTAGGAATGAAATTTAGTTAATTAGACGATTAAAATGAATTAGACAATAAGTGACCAATAACTCCTAGAATAAACCAATATTTGGTGAAGACTCCATAAAATCAAATCATTAAAGAGACTTACTCGCAAACACGTCACTCTAATGACACAAATACACACATCCCCAAGCAAAGAAAGAAACAAGTGGTGCTTTTAATTTTTTTTTCGTTAAAAAAAAATAGCAACAACAATGCACCCTTCAATGTGGGGGAGTTGTGGGGTTTTTTCCTCACCAAGGAAAACCCAATCCACCATGAAATCCGAGGCGTCCACAGCTCAACGTTCTTTTAAATCCTAAGAATCATATATGATTGATTCTGTATTAAATTTTCTAGCAATTTTTCTTTCAATGTACAAAATTAAAGACTCCTTTGGAAAATATTTTTTTTTATGTTGCAAAGCTCAATTTTATCAATCAATATTCGTGACTGAACCTTTTCATTTCATAATTGCACTAGGAAGTAGAAACATTACAAAAGTAAGAACAAATACAATAACTCTATAAATAAGTTGATAGATTGTTCGACTTCTCTTTAGTCTTTACCATCCATTCGGTACAATTCTCAACAAAAAAAAAAAAATATGATCAATAAGTCACATATTTGTGCTTTGGATTTACTATCATCCCCGATCAAAAATTTTAGGAAAAAAAAAACCCCCATTAGGAATATATTGAAGAAAAAAGGAAACAAACATGCATATTCAAAAGCAAGGAATTATCTTAAAATATAAATAAATAAAAAATATTGTTTGAAAATCTTTAGGTTATGTTTGTTAACTGTTTTTTTCCATGTTTTCTATTCTTAAGAATAGTTTTCTATTTTCTAACCAAAAAAACTTGTTTCTTATATCTTAGTTTTCCCTTAATTTTTCATGATTAGGAAATGATATTTTGTTTACTACACAATTATTAAGCTACATGAGACACAGAAAACATAGAAAATAGCATCTTTTTTATATTAAAAAAAGTTATAAACTTTGTTAACTATGTTACCGAATAATTATATCGGTAGGGTGGGGACCATGACCCACCTGTCCTAAAATAACTCTGTCCCTGTACTTAGTTAAGTATGCTTTCCTCCCTCTCCTTTTTTTTTTTTTTTGGTTACATATGATATAATTTTAATATATGGCATTCACTGTATAATAATTATTTTTTATTATCAAGACAAGACATCAATTTTTTATTTGATAATAGCATCTTTTTTATATTAAAAAATGTTATAAACTTTGTTAACTATGTTACCGAATAATTATATCGGTAGGGTGGGGACCATGACCCACCTGTCCTAAAATAACTCTGTCCCTGTACTTAGTTAAGTATGCTTTCCTCCCTCTCCTTTTTTTTTTTTTTTGGTTACATATGATATAATTTTAACATATGGCATTCACTGTATGATAATTATTTTTTATTATCAAGACAAGACATCAATTTTTTATTTGATAATAGCATCTTTGTTATATTAAAAAAAGTTATAAAATTTGTTAACCATGTTACCAAATAATTATATCGGGAGGGTGGGGGCCATGACCCGCCTGTCCTAAAATAGCTTTGTCCCTGTACTTAGTTAAGTATGCTTTCCTCCCTCTCCTTTTTTTTTTGGTTACATATGATATAATTTTAATATATAGCATTCACTGTATGATAATTATTTCTTATTATCAAGAGAAGACATCAATTTTTTATTTGATAATAGAATCTTTTTTATATTAAAAAAAGTTATAAACTTTGTTAACCATGTTACCAAATAATTATATCGGTAGGGTGGGGGCCATGACCCACCTGTCCTAAAATAGCTTTATCCCTGTACTTAGTTAAGTATGCTTTCCTCCCTCTCCTTTTTTTTTTTTTTTTTTTTTTGGTTACATATGATATAATTTTAACATATGGCATTCACTGTATGATAATTATTTTTTTATTATCAAGACAAGACATCAATTTTTTATTTGATAATAGCATCTTTTTTATATTAAAAAAAGTTATAAACTTTGTTAACCATGTTACCAAATAATTATATCGGTAGGGTGGGGGCCATGACCCGCCTGTCCTAAAATAGCTCTGTCCCTATACTTAGTTAAGTATCTTTCCTCCCTCTCCTTTTTTTTTTTTTTTTGGTTACATATGATATAATTTTAATATATGACATTCACGGTATGATAATTATTTTTTATTATCAGGACAAGACATCAATTTTTTATTTGATAATAAACAAATTTATCAATTGAGTTAATTGAAACCTACTTTGTCCAACTCCCTTTGTAAAAGAGCGATTATATTGGTACACTTGTGTGACTAGCTGTGTTTAACTATGCTTCTTTTTATTAAGGAAAATGTCTATTTTACACCTATCGGTTACATACATTGTTTTAAAGTGACTTCAAAATTGGCGCGTGTAAATAGACAATCAATCTTAAATATATCATCTCACACCAATTTTTTTTTTTATCTTATAAAGTCAAGGTCAAAACGCATACAATGTCCTCGTGGCTAGTTAAAAAAAAAAAACGCGGCGGGTGTTAGAGAGTAGAGACTTGAGAGGAGGGGTATTGCTGGTTGGTTTCGAATACAATGTCTTGGTTCCGTGCCAACTGTCTCCTCACTCGATCTGGTCCTTTTTCACTACTCTAATTAACTCTTTAATTACCACTAGATATACAGTGCATAGAAAAGGTGGTGCCACCTGAATTGAATATACAATGTATTATGGTGCAGTTGATTTCATGCTTCCTCTTACTTTCTAACCCATTGGAAACCAGTTTCTTTTCTTTTTAAATACCATGCTTATTTTCTTTCCTCTAAGTCATATTCTTCTTCTTCTTCTTCTTCTTCTTTAGTTTCTCCTCCTCCAATTATTTTATATCCTCCTCTACATTTTTTGATTCATTTCTTTTATATCTTCTTAAAAAATGGAATTGGAGCAACCCATGTTGAGAGAAGCTCCTGGTGCTCAAAAAGTGAAGCACAAAAATAGCAGAACAAGTAGTTCTAGGCGTCGCTTTGAATCCTTTTGGACACTTCAAATGGGTGTGCCAAGGAAGAACTCAACGGAGAAAAAACTATCTTGGCTGCGTTCTCAAATCATTGGTGTTGATGCTGAAGTTGATTCTCTCTTTGGAAAAAGAAGACTCACCTATGCTGATCACACTGCCTCTGGCCGGTCTCTTCAATGTATCGAAAATTTCATCAACAAAAATGTTCTTCCTTTTTATGGTAAATTAAATTTTTTTTTTCCCCTTTTCGTTCTATTAAAGTCTTTAGAATAGTAACTTATTGATCAAATTATTCATTTATTAAGGAAAATGCTAAGCTTAGGATTTTATTATAAAATACTTAAAAATTTAACTCGTCTTTTTAAGAGACGGATTTCATCCCTTAATCTATCATGGCTAATTTGGCGTAATCATGTGTTTATGTTCTAAGTGAAATTCGTCTTTCCTAAATTTGAGTTTCTTAAACATGACTACACTTTTGTTGATTCAGTAGAACACATGTGAAACTTGTTCACGAAAAGCCAATTTTGCAAAATAATTTTATAATATTAATTGTTATTTTAACAATTAATTTTTAAAAAATGTATTATTTAACGAACAATTGTCTGTAATATATATGTAATAAAATTTGTAGTTTCTCCTAAAATCATTGTGCCCACATTTTATATGTTTAAGACAATGGCTGCATCTGAATTTTCAAGTATTTGCTCTCTTTTTTTCATACATTTGGTAAAATGTTTTTGACCTTTTGAATATGCGTGAAGGGAACACTCACACTAGTGACAGCTACGTGGGGCACCGGACAACAAAAATGGTGCACGAAGCAACCAGCTACATCAAGAAAAGCTTAGGCGGTGGACAAGAAGATGCACTCTTCTTCTGTGGCTCGGGCACAACTGCTGCTATCAAAAGGCTTCAAGAAGTAATGGGAATTGCAGTGCCATCCATTTTGAGAGATAGGGTCCTTAAATGCCTTCGTAGTGAAGAAAGGTGGGTGGTTTTTGTTGGTCCTCATGAGCACCACTCCAACCTTCTCTCATGGCGGCAAAGCTTGGCTGAAGTAATAGAGATTGGTTTAGATGACAATGGTTTGATAGACATGGAGACTCTAAAACTACAACTTGAGACTTATAAATATGCCAACCGTCCAATTTTGGGTTCTTTTTCAGCCTGTAGTAACGTGACTGGAATTTATTCGGAAACTCGTGCAATTGCTAAACTTCTTCATCAATATGGAGGTTTTGTCTGCTTTGATTTTGCAGCAAGGTACGTACATTTAATTTGTGCATATATAGTTCATGCTTTAGCTCTTTTTTTTTTCTTTTTTCTTTTCTTTTTTTTTGGCATCAAAAACTAATAATTTTGTACGTGCTCAGTGGCCCTTATGTGGAGATTGACATGAGATCTGGGGAGATTGATGGCTATGATGCCATTTTCCTTAGTCCACATAAGTTCCTTGGTGGGCCTGGATCACCTGGCATACTTTTGATGAGAAAGGTCCTCTATCAACTGGAATCTTCTCCACCATCAACTTGTGGAGGTGGAACTGTTAATTATGTCAATGGCTTCAATGAAAAGGTAATTGAACCTCTTTTCTAAAATTCAACATACAGAATGTAAAAATGGCAGTTGGGAGAATGTTTGATTAAAAAAAGAGAAATTCTATGTCCGCTATATTTTCATAACAAATTTTAAATGACAGACTATTATTGGTTGTTATCGATAGGTAAAAAAGTAATTTAAGTTTTGAATTCAAATTAGAGTCAATAACAACTTTCCACTTATGATTTATTATGAAAATATTGTGAAAATATTGTGGACATAGTACATCTCTTAAAAAAACTCTAAAGGTCCCATATTATGTCAAACTAGCTTGTAACCCCATGCATATGCATGAATACAATTAAAAACATACAATAAGATGCATAATATAATTTCTATATATATAATTTAAATACTATTGATAGTCATTTTTATATTTTCTTAATTCTTTAAAAAAAATTGTAAGGATATTATTAGGTATAAAATGTAAATTATCCATTTTTAAAAAAAAAATTATTGTGAATCACTTTTTTATTTATGGATTCATTTATTCTAGACTCTTTGGTTTTTGTACTTAATAACTCACTTGGATGAATATTTATGATGTGGTCCCATATTTGATTCTAAAATTAAGAAATAAAACTTTTTAAGAATAAATAATTTAGGACACATTGTGCAAAATTTAAACTTTAATTTGGAATTTTAATTTGAGTTTCTCTTAACTTCACATATTATTATATACAATATATAGATAACATAACTTAACTTGTAAGAGAAAATTTAATTAGATTTTAGATTGGATTATAATTTTATATCATGTGTCCCATCTAATTTTCTTAATTTTGATACAACTATTTACTACACTACAAAAATCGGGAAATCTAATTTAATTTTCTTAATTTTTGTGTTAAATCAGTTATTAAATGAAAAAAAAAAATCATAGAATCAAAATTAATAAATCTTGAAAATAATTCATCATCATCAATGATCATCATCATCATTATTATTATTATTATTATACAAAAATAGAGATTGGAAAAACTAAAATTTAGAATTTCATGGATAAAAATTTAAATGATATTTTCTTCATTTGTTTCAAATAAACTTATATTTAATTTATTAGTAGTTATCTATATTTTCAAACATTATATATATTATATATAAACTTGGTAAAATTTTAATACACATTTAGTTATGCTAATTTGTAAATGTACCACATACATGGTCACAAGCTAGTATCATTTATTACAAAGATTTTCCACCCAAATATATATATATATATATATATATATATATATATATTACAAAGTCCCAATATATCATTTATAGTTTCTTAATTACCCGGGCCCCTCCCCCACCAATAAAAAATTTAATATATATATATATATATATATATAACTTTACAATCAAATAGATTTTATTATGGCTATTAGAATAATTAATTGCTTGATCACCCTTATCTAATGCACGGGGCATGACCACCCCACCCCCTTTTGGAATCGATTATTGAGTACATGAGCATAAAATCAACTCCTAACTAAAATGGTAACACTCAGGCCTTAACCAATATATTTGGATGACATAGAAGAAAGAGAAAATGGTGGCAAATTTTTTAAAATAGTTCCAAACGAAAATAGTCAAATACTATGAGGAAACTTGATAAGGGTGAATTACTTTAAAGTCCTATTGAAGGACTCTTTACTCTTACCATACCACTTGTTAATCAACTATCATCAATTGCAGGACACAATGTATTTGGATGACATAGAAGAAAGGGAAAATGGTGGGACTCCTCAAATAATCCAGACAGTTAGAGCAGCATTGGCTTTCTGGGTAAAGGATTACATTGGTTGCCATGTGATAGAAAAACAGGAGCACACCTACATAGAGAAAGCGCTTCAAAGGCTTCTCTCGAATCAAAATATACGTATTTTAGGAAATACAAGTGCCAAGCGCCAAGCTATATTGTCTTTCATCATTTATAGTACTACTACTAGCATTTCTTCTTTGGCTAGCCTCAAAAATGGGGGTAATACAGACATGTGGAGAGAGACAGGGAACAAGAGAGATAAGCCTCTTCATGGACCATTTGTAGCAAAACTCCTCAATGACCTGTTTGGCATCCAGGCTCGAGGTGGGTGTGCTTGTGCTGGACCCTATGGTCACTCTCTGCTTAACTTGGATGCCACTTATTCACTTGCCATCAGGGCTGCCATTCAAAAGGTAAATATTATACTCCCTAAATCTAAAATCTATGAGGTATAGAGGCATTATTTTGAGCTAAAATTTTCTTGTATTTTTATAGGGCTATGTTGGAGTAAAACCAGGATGGACTAGGATCAGCTTCCCCTACTACATGTCCCATGAGGAATTTGAGTTTATTTTAGCTGCAATGGAATTTTTAGCTATTTATGGGCAACGGTTCCTTCCTCTATATCACTTCAATTTTAGAACCGGTAGCTGGTCTTTTAGGAAGAAGGTAGCAAAGGAGTTACTCAGCAAGGAAAACAACTGCACTGTTCACATCTTGCCAGTGACCAGTGCTATGCATGCAGTGAAAAGGGGACATTACAATTCAAAAGCATATGACAATGTGCAAGCTAAACAAATTGAGACCATAAACAAGTTTACAGCATATTTGGAAGCGGCTAAGTATATTGCTAGTCTCCTCCCCAAGTTCCCTTCTCAGCGTAGGCTTCCAGAGGACATAGATATCAACCTCCACTTCAGGGTCTAGTTAGGCAGCTGGAGCCTCTTCAGAGAAACATAAAATTGGAACAAAAGGAGAATCAGGCAAAAGGCAACTGATATTGTTTTTTGTGTAGAAAACCAATACTATTTTTGTTTAAGAGAACCTTGTTATAAAATTCGTAATTCTTTCACCAACCTATCACAAGAGTATGTATTTTTAGCCATATACATGATATCATCAATAATGCATTCACTTCAAACTCATCAGCAACAAAAATGAAAACAATGTTCTTCCTTTCAAAACTCTCTCTTCACACAAAGGACCTCAGTGACATAATCTCAGTATACAACAGTGACCCTCTCATGAAATTCAACCACTTTGGTTCAACCACTACCTCTAGCTTGTATCTTTGAGAATAAATTAAGATTGAAGGCCTTCTCAGGTCTGTCAACTTCGTGTTGCTTTTATTCAGCAACAAAAACTCCAGCCAAGCAACACATCCATCAACAATGGAGACATGTCAGTTTTTCATCTGATGAAAAATAGTCCGACTCCACATGGAAGCTGAGAGCTCCAATTTTATACACAAAACTTCTCATCTTTATCCTATACAAGATATACAAAAGGGGTAATTAATAAAGAAGATGAAAAGGGAGGACAAGGAAACGCAGGCCCAACTACCTCAAATCATATCATACTCTCCCAGTTGGATTGATGTAGGCTGAACACCTCCTGAGCACAGTAGGCATGCAACCTATGCTAAAGAGCTTTCTACATCCCCAATTGACCCCATCCAAGGTAAATATTCAAGTAAATCAAAGGCTTATAGTCCAACATATTTGAAAATCTTAAAGCATTCTACAACTGCTTTCTATTTTATAGAATAAACCACAATGCTTAAGATTAAAAAGTTAATTGACCCTAATTCACATTTCCTTCTATTCTTAAATGAGAAGGAAATGTCATTTAGGCTAAAGCTTATTGGCTTCCTTTGACTGGAGAGAGCCCATGATAAAAATGAGGGATTGCACAAAACAGAATTGCTAAATTACCGATTGTCCCAAAAGTTTAAGCTATTGGGATATGGTAAATTTAATCATTTAACCACATATTTCTAACACTCCCTCACGTGTAGGCCGAAACTACCTTTTAATAGGTGAGGCCCAACACATGGGAATTTAAATGGGAGGCAGAGTGGAGGAGACAGGGATTGAACTCAAGACCTCCTGCTCTGATACCATGTTAAATTATTGTTTGTCCCAAAAGCTTAAGTTATTGGATATGGTAAATTTAATCATTTAACCACACTTCTAACAAGAATGATAATAAAAATAAGTAAATAAAACTAGCATTTTCAAGAAGAAACTGCTACACACCAGGAAGAAAAGCATGATCTGCTTTCAAAGGAAATGGCTGGCCATCAAAAGTTGCGGTTTTTCTTTGTCTTCTTCAACTTCCATGGAAGCTTCAGCTCTTATTTCCTCAACCCTTTTATCCCAGATTCCATCTATTAGCTTCCAAGTTTCATCACTTATGATTTGAATCTGCACAAACGAATTACTTGGACTTATGATAAGGTAAGATTCTATGAATGCATAGTAGTACTCAAAAGAATACATTTTCACATACCTCCATTGGGCGGGGTGCACCAAAGGTTGAAAATCCAACATTTCCGGGAGCAAATGTAACCCTCCCAGGAAGTGTGATTCCATGGATTCCCCATCGTCCAGCATAAATTAGGGCTCCATATTCATCAACTGGATTCACAGCTGGCTGAACAAGGAGCAAAGGAGTTAATACCTCAGACATTCACATCATTTTAACCAAAAAGTTCTCATAGTATCAAAGGCAGCAAAAAATCTATAAATATTTTATTGTTTAGATATTGTAATGGCAGAATGTAAGCAACAAAACATTATACTCTCAGTACTCAATGGTAGAATGTGAAATTTTCATGAAACAGATCCAATATTTTCTTTATTAAAAAAATACACATAATTCTAATAATCTAGAAATGAATTATTGCTAAAGCATATATTTTTGCTTCCACAGATGTCTCAGAGAATTAATATGCAAAATTGCAGTACAAATATTTGGGTTCATATGGTGAGCATGTGAAAAGTTTAATCTGTGTGATTATTCACTTTGTCATTTCATTATTGAGAAAATGACTACAAATATCCCAGGCTCAAATGGCAATTCCTCATTTGACTCATGTGGGAGGAGGGTGAGGTTTTAGATTCAAAACCCATTTGGTGCATGTAATTGACCAACAAAAAAAAGTGCAAATAGACTTTCTTTTTTGTAATGTACAGCATAGCTAAATTTCATCAAACGTTCTTTCTATTTATGTTTTGTATTGTTTGAGGTGCTCCTCTCTTGTAAACTTTATGTGCACTTGGATTGCATCCCTTTGGCATCATTTTAATTTTTTTCCCCAAAAAGTGAAAACGTTTTCACTGAAAAATAATCAAGAAAGGAAGAACTTTAGTATGCAGATGTGTGTAGTAAAGTAAAATTCAATTAATCGCCTTTGGTAGAGTTAATAAGCATAAGTGCTACTGTAGGACAATCCACCATGACTTGTTCTTATAGTTTACACATCCTGAGCCTTTTATTTCACCTCTCCTCTCCAATCCTCAATCAAACTTGCATTCCAATTTATTTATTTTAAAAAAATGTGTGACTAAGAACTTAACATGTCAGGTCAAAACATAGTGCAGACCAGTAGAACTTCTAAATAATCTATTGAACATGACAACTTTTTTTTGGGAGGGGGGGGGGGGAACAAGAGGAGAAAGATTGGTTTTTCATTATAAGTGAGATACTCTCTCTCTCTCTCTCTCTCTCTCTCTCTCAGAGTTTATAAGAAAAAATAACAGCCTAGACAGTTATCAAAAATAAAGCAATAGCTGAAAAGCAACATACATTACATACAGGGATTAACATTAAAGAGCATCTCAAAGTAGTTTAAGTAGATATGACAGCAAGGAGCAATAAATAAACACAAATAATCTCACTAGTTATACCATAGAGTAACATTGTATTCTTCTCCTGTCAGAGAAAAAACCTCCCCAACAAGAACTGAATGTATACCAAATGTAATTAAACAGAACCCCTAAATTCAAGTACCTGAGGTATTTGGGGAGCCCTATTATATATGTCCCAAATTTCCTCAGCCTTAATCTCTCCCTTCTCGAGTAAAATATCTGCCCAACATTAAAACTTGCAGCCTGTCAATACCAACTATATGCAGACTGCAACTCTTTTATAACACAAAATTATAACATTAAACCATTTCATTAAAATTTTTAAGGTTCCCAACTCAGAAGACCACTATTGACTGACAAACCACATGCGATGGATTGTTCAATTTAGTAAATATGTGAATAAAAAATTAACATGACCTGTGATTGTCTCTACAGCTGAATGGTATTCTCTCAACACTGATGAGCATTTTTCCACAGCATAACGCATGTATTCATCTCTAAGTGCTTGTAGCTTGGCTGCAAGCTGTAAAAATATTAAAAGTTACTAATAAATAGATATGTACTTCAGAAAAGCTCTTGTTCTAACAATAGCACACACACACACACATATATATATATATATTAAAGTTTTGTTAGCCAGATCCCTCAAATGTACATTTGGCACAAGATCACGTTGATTCCTGTAGTATGCTTTCCCAAATGCAGTCATTCCTGTCTGCAGAATCAAGAATTCTGCACGCTTCGAAGCTTCTAATGTGGCCTTTGCAGAGATCCAACACACGTTGTCAACCCCAAACGTCTCCTCCTCAATTACTCTTGCTACAAATTGGTGATATCAGTAATATATAATCACATTGACCAAAAAGCAAAAATTAAAAAAATTAAAAATAAACATGCAAATAACATATTCAGTGAAGCACCATTCCTCGCTAATCAGGTTACTTTTTTCTGCACATGAGACACTAACTAGACATGCTATGCCCATTAGTATATTAATAACTATACAATCAAGAAGCAAAAACTTCTTCTAGTCTCAACCCAAAAGTGTTTGCCATGTGGTACTAATCAGGGGAGTTGTACTCTTGCAGTGAAGTAAAAGAACCTCTCTCAAATGGCTCACAAAGTCAGGCCTAGTCAACTTGGGGTATGGGCTGCAAAACTCAGAGTTGCAACAAATAATTTGTAACACAAACATTGTCATGCTGTGATGAATACAATGTAACATTTTTACCATGACAATAATCAAAACACTACTTAACCATATAGACCATGCAAATTCAAAATTCTGGAAAATTTAGTAACTTGCAAGTTTCGAACTGATTAACAAAATAAGGCTCAGGATATTGTGCTACTTCAATCCTAAATGAACAAAAGCAACAGAACCATTGTCATCCATTTACAACAACCATATTTTTATGTATATTAAATGCAATGAAACCTAAAAGAACGCATAATGAATTTTTACTTGCTAGAATTTGACAATCAACAAATAGTCCAAAGTTTAAAGGAATGTAATTATCTACCCAATACAAGTTCAAACTTCTTGGAACTCAAGTGAAGCCATACTCAAGGAACTACATCTATGCGTTCCATTAGAAAGCCAAAAAGAAATAGTTTTTTAATTTACACAAGCACCCAATGGGTTTTGAACCCACAACCTCAACCTCTCCCGAGAGAGAGAGAGAGAGGAATAAATAAAAAAATAAAGATGGAAAGAATATTTTATACCATAACTCAGATCGAATTATTTAAAAAAATAAAATAAAATAAAAAACCCAATTATAAATAAAATAAAAGCTACAGGGAGCTATCAAAGACAATTTTGCAAAACAAGGTAAATGTTTTCATAACTTACGAGCACATGCACGCACAATTGAGTTCACATAATCTGATTTTCTTGAGAAAACTCTTCCTGAAACTTCGGTATACTGCATATTTGGCTGGCTACGAATGGATTTTATATCGGTCTGCAAAAGCTATGTACAAACATGAGTTTAACATGTTTCTAGGCAGGGAGAAAACTCTTGACTGAATGAGATAACATGACAATTGACCTCAGTGAAGGGTCTGTAGGGATCTGGGAAGTAGCATGCAAGAACAGCAACAGCTGCTTCTCTGTATGCCAATCTCAGCTTTAATTCCTCTGGAATTTCTTTACTATCTTCTTGGCCTGTTTCAAATGTGCCTTTTTGCTGCAATTCATTAAATGTAAAGAGTGTAAATGAGAGTGCATTATTTGAAATTAATCATTAGTTACACATGATGTAAGGGAAGGGCTTAATCTTCCCCAGTAAGAGAGAGAGAATGGGAAAGGCACAACTGACCCTTTTCAAAGCCTCTAGCAACTCTTCTTGTCCAATGTAGTCCAAATCTTTCCGGGCAGTCAAAATTCCAGCCTCATTCCTGTCATTCAATTCAAGAAAGCATCAGGCTCAAGCTTCTGATGTTGACTTGAGAGAGGATAAATGGATAAAGAATAGATTACAGTATATTCTGCAACTCTGCCCCAGTAAAATCTTCTGTAAGCTCTGCAATTTCCTGAAGGAGAACTTCCTTTTCCTCCTCAGAATGAAAATACTTATTTCTGGCATGCACCTGTTTCGCAGAAAATAAAGATTAAAAAAAGTAACAAACAATTTCTACAAATTATTTTCTATTTGATATGAGCGTTAGGGAGAGGAGGAAGAGGAGGGAAAGAAGGGTTTTCAATAGCAAATCTGTGTGTAGTTATGTCAGTTTTGAAATATCCCTATCGATGACCTCACCAATCCCATTGGACGAAAAAAAAAAAAAAGTGCCACCAGCCACTGCCTCTGAGCATGTCAGCAACTACCATAAGCAGTCATGGTAGCTTGGCAACATCAATTCAGCTCAGTGACATCTGTAATTTGTACACCCCCATATGAAACATGTTGTCAATACCAAGACAACATCTCAATTTGTCTATGTACAAGGCACCAGACCCTTCTAGTTTGATGGCATAAAATAATTTGTGTTTCTTTTAAACATGTATTTACATACAAAAAGTAAACCAATTGTAAATGTAATGTGGAAGACACAAGAAGACTTTTATTTTAATTTAGTATTATTTATGTTTGCAAGTCAATTGTATTTTTATGTTTTCAGTCCTAGTAGTTTATTACGCTATTAGTATTTTAATATTTGGAAGCAAGGTCATTCCCTTTATTTTTCCTGCCTATCAATTTTATTGTTCAATTTTTCTGGTTGTCCTGCATCAAAATGTCATGACCCAAGGAAACTGTTAACTACATCTACACTATACTCCAAAAGGACTAACCATTTTACAATTAGGGTTCATCATAATTGCTTATATAACAATTAGGGTACACACCCGATGTGAAACTCAACACACAATGCTCTAATCCAATCCAATCCAATCTCAAATCCATTTGGAGTATCACAATTTCCTTTAAATTCCTAATTTCCTCATCAGGGCACACATTGCTAGAGTGCCCCTGAGCCACATGGTGCTATTAGGTTGGCTCTAATACTATTCTTTGAACCATTGAGCTAAGGATGGCAACACATGCTACTAACCAAGGCAACCCAAATGAATTGGATATTGGACTAGATTAGATGAGTGTGTTCATGTGTTGTACAGGCATATGTTGAGTCCCATATCAGACTTGCACTACGTCAATCAAAGCTATATAAGCAATTACAAGCCCTAATTATAACTTGACTTTTAGAGGTAAAATGCCGATTTGGCTAGCACTTTCCTCAAGGCGTGACAACAACATTACACACATACAAGATTACTCAACCTAACATATAAAACAAGAAAAAATATTAATATAATTGTAGGAATTTTATATACTATTCAATTAAACCTCGACTTATTTATCTTTTGTAGTTAAAAGAAAAAATATATATGTCAAAAAAAATTTTAAATTTTTAAGAGACTTTAAGATAGCAAGACATTAGGATAGTAATGAGTGGTACAAGCAGACATTATGGCTGGTATAGGCCAGTATAAACAATATGCAAGACAGTGTGGAACAGATAAACCATCCCAGATTTTTTAAGAATAATGTGTACTGGCCGGTACAAACCAATGCCCGACAGGATTGACAACACTGCTAGAGATATCAAGTGAAAAAAGCTAGAATTTTTGTAATGAAAAGATATTAAGGGAAATACCTTTAATATGGCCAATCTACCATCTTTCGATGGCAAACCAACTCTTATGATCTTGTCAAAACGGCCCTTTCTCAAGAGAGCAGGATCAAGAATATCTAGTCTATTTGTTGCACCTATGACTAGCACCTGACAAGACCAAGTAAGCCAGTTAAACCAGATAATCTTTCTTTTCCAGGAAGAGATATAAAAGCGTACCTGTGATGTAGAAACTTTAAATCCATCCATTTCAGTCAGTATCTGAAGTAGGCCTTGTTCCCTTTCTGCACCACCCTATACATAAAGCAATGAAATGGTCAAGGCTGTAAAGGCAGTCTGGAGCTTTGTACTGTGATAAATATTCTGTTGGTGTGATTAAGGATTATGACTATGAAAAACATAAGGGCACATGTAAAGTCATATCTATTCAGCAAAAAAATATATGTAAAACTATGTCTAGATTCTAAAATTAACATGGTAAAGTGTTCACAACAATCTCATTTAGATTTCCAGTTAACATAGCTTCATATGGTATGATATATATTAAGAATGTGTTTGGATAGAAGGAGAAACACATCAGACAAGTTATAAACTTAGGGTGAGATTTTCAGTGTCAAAGAAAATTGTTGAAAATAAATTCCCACTTCCAGATACATAGCAAAGCTCCTGTTTAGAATATGTTGGACGCTATTTAGTTTGCTCTAATGTCAAGTTACTTGGTAGGCCATATGCTATACAAAAACATTAAAAATCGACCATATAAATTATGTCATTTTTCACTGTTTCTCTTAACTTATCATCTCTATACTTTGTTTTTCCTATATAGGTAACAACTTCTGCATCCACAGGAGATTGCACTCGTGACTTAACCCTCTACCCTTTACCTTTTTTTTTGGATAAGTATTAGAAATTCATTAAAACTCAGAAAGTGCATACAGGATGTATACAACAACACATAGAATAAATAAAAAGGAAAACAACTAAGAAATAGAGAAGAAAAAGAGAAATATTTTGCTGCATACTAGTATGCAGCAATTGCTGCATAATGGGTTATGTGGCAGCAAAAAGAATGCAACATGTGTCCAAGGGTCTACCTGATCATGTTGCACATGACCCTTGGACACATGTTGCTTTCTTTTTGCTGCCACATAACCCATTATGCAGCAATTGCTACATGCTAGTATGCAGCAAAACTTTCCCGAAGAAAAATATACAGGCCTGGAATTTATCGGCTAACAAGTAAAATATCTATTATCTAACAACTCCAACAAAGAATTCACAGAGAAAGAATAGGAGTTGAAAGACCACTCATAAAGGATCAACAAAACTAAACTGTTTTTTTTTATAGGTAACAAAACTAAACTATTATAACTAATGGTTGATACAAATACAAATTTGGAAGGTATAAAGTCAGCAATTGTAGCCTCCATGGTATTTCTTATAATTTAGAGATGCTATTTAAGAGCTTTGATGTAACTTATACATTGAAATTCCATTAATCCCCTAAACATTTTTTTTTTTGTTAAGTAGCAAAAATTTTAGGGTTAATTGCACTTTGCCTCCCTAAACTATGGGGTCAATCTCAATTTAACTCTTAAAATTTAAAAAGCAATGTCCCCCTGATTGATTGGTAATAAGAAAATTGCCCTCCACTATAAACAATTTCCATTAAATTGTTTTTTTAACAGAATATTCTCTCTTTTTTTTAACTTGTGCCCAATCTAAAAATGTAATGAACATGTCCAAAAAAAAAACAACAACAACATTATTGCCAGACTTGAGCCATAATCACAAATGAATCAACATTTGCAATCTTAGAAGATTGTGCATATAGCATTTAAATACAAAGCCAAGTCTACATGTAGTTTATAGTCAAAATAGCATTTATAGAAAACATGGTAGAAAATGAAACCACAAAGGAGTGATATTCATTAACCGAGAAGTCAAGTAAGCAATATTTCTAAATTATATCTTACCCCACCAATATCAGGTCCACCACGCTTGCTACCAATAGCATCTATCTCATCAATAAATATAATGGAAGGTGCAAACGATCTGGCACTAGCAAAAAGATCCTTAACACGAGATGCTGCAACACCTACAAACATCTGGAAAAAGCTATTCTGTCAGCCAAGTCTCATTTAATTTCCAACAATCCAAATTACTTGAACCAAAACAAAGATGATAACCACAAAGATGATAACCACCATCAGTAAGCAAGTAGCTAAATGCTGGAATAGAATTAAACAGATCATTTCAATGACCATCCAACAAAATAAATGGAGAATGAGGCAATTGTAATGTGGTTGGCCAAATAGTTCAAGTTAAGGCACTAAGGATCTAAGAAATGAAGGCAGATTACGCTTCTTTGAGAAGAATGTCAACCAATTAAAGCAAACATAATTTTTTTATATAAGTAATAAACAATTTCATTAATGGTAAAGGAAAGAAAAAAACCAGTAGGCTTCACCCCAATACACAGGATGTATACAAGAGCAAAACCACTAAACCAAGATACAAGTATGAAAATTCAACATATCTAAAAACTCAATAAAACTTGATGAGGTAGCTGGAAGCATAGCTCTGATCCATTCAAGAAGTGCCATTTAAAAAAACATTCTTCAATCTATCTATCAATTGTCTCCTTTCCCTCAAACATTCATGCATTCTGGTCTTTCCAAATACACATCAAACATATGGGAGGGCCTTCCAAGCATTATTCCTTCATGCTTACCAAACCTCCCTTCCTAACATTCTAGAAGCCTGACTACAGTACACAACATCACAAAGTTAATTCCAAGCAGAACGCCATATTCCACAATTCATGAGCAACATTACAATTGAGAAATACATGATCCATTAATTGGATCTGCCATGCACATACAGCACTAGTCCATGATCAAAATACCCCTTCTACGCATCTTTTACCCAACACATGTACTTGATTTGTTGACCCCTTGTACACTCCCTGTGTACTAAGGTGTTTCTTTTTTGATATCAATAAAACTTATTACTTATCAAAAAAAATCTTTTACCCAATACCACCGTCCAAACAAAGAAAGCCACTCTAAGTGGCGCCTTAACCTTCCAAATGATTTTCTGAGGAAAAATTTAAATTAATTTTTAGCTTAGAAACCCTTACTTCTCGATGGGAGCCAAGTTAAACTATCCTCACCCCTTACATTGACACACAACATTTAAGTCCTCTTAAAAATTAGTCATAGGATCTAATTCCCAGTCTTGTAAAGGAAGGATCAAAGTGGGGATCCAAGTCCATGGAATACTTCAATTTGTCCATTCTAAGTATTTTGCGAACCTTGCACTTCTATCCCTTGCAATGTAGTAAAACTAAGGATAAGCATCCTTGAGCCATCTGTCCCCACAGCAACGATCATGTCAAAAACTTTCTCAAGCCACCTCTGACATCAAACTGAATAAATCTCAAGAATTAATCCCATAAATTTCATATATGCTTCCAAAGGCTAACTCCATGAGGCCCCCTAGAATCTTCCTCCTTCCCTCCCCCAACACCCCCCCCCCCCCTTCCCTCTCTCCCCCAAAAAAATAAATAAATAAATAAAAATTAGTCCACATTGGTAAAAACCAATGATCCTCTTTTTTCTACATATTAAAAACCTTTCTCTGAAGTTCAATTTATTTCAGCTTCAGATGTCCTCAATAAGAAAAATATATGCTTACAGAAACATATTGGGGTATATTTTTATTTCAAATTTTTTTGATGAGTTAGATTTGACCCCAACGGAATGGGGAAGGAAAGATTCAAACTAGTGACCTCTGCTTCATATGACAAGATTCCCAGCTGATTGTGCTACCCTTAGGTTATATGTGTATTTATTATAATCTTACAACCAATATTATAACTTTTTATTACCTGTTCAGACTGAGACACATGCGAAATCACATGTCAACCATGTTCTTGGCTACAAAATAAAGTTTCACTATGAAGAGTTGTTTTATAAGTATCGCTTTAACACCCTTTTTTTTATAAGAAAAAAGTTCAGACATTTCTCGATTTATGCGTGTCATCCTTGCGCAAGGGCCACGCTAATTTTCTCTTTATCATTCCAATTTTATCGCTATACCACCATATTTCAATCTTTTGTACTGTTGTATTTCGTCCAAGCATCATGCATATATAGGATCATTTGTAGTGATGATCCCATATTCTTCAATCACTCCATTCTGTTGAAGAGTTGTACCTAGAATGACCTCAGAATCTATGGTAAACAAATCAAATGATTTTATTTCTATAAGATTTCCAAATGGGGTCTTTATTATTCCAGGCTATGATAGTTATGCAGAAATAGATTTGATAAAAAGAAGGTTTAAGAAGAAATTACAGCAACAAACAAGATTAAAGTAATAAAATGATAATAAGATTGAAGTTGGAACAATCAAGGTAGAATATTGGTTAACTGATTAATTCAACATTTTGGTTAAAATGATTAAATTCATCATTTCCTAATAGCTGAAACTTTTGGGAAAATCAGTACTTTATCATGGTATCAAAGTAGATGGTTAAGTTCAAACCCCATCTCTATCTCCCATTTAAAGATTTCCATATGGGGTCTTTATTATTCAAGGCTATGATAGTTATGCTGGGATAGATTTGATCTAAAGAAGGTTTAAGAAGAAATTACAGCAACAAACAAGATTAAAGTAAAAATATAAAGATAATAAGATTGAAGTTGGAACAATCAAGTTAGAATGTTAGTTAACTAATTAAATTCATCATTTCCTAATAGCTAAAACTTTTGGGACAATCAATACTTTATCAAGGTATCAGAGCAGATGGTTAAGTTCAAACCCCATCTCTACCTCCCATTTAAAAATTTAAAAATCCCATGTGTTGGGCCCCACTTATTAAGGCAGAGTCCAAGCCCAAATGCGAGGGTGACCGTGAATGTAAGAATATTGGTTAAATGAATAAATTCACTTTTTCCTAACATCTTAAGCTTTTAGAACAATCGGTTATATATCAAATCAAATATCAATTTCTAGTCTCAAAGAGCTCAAGAAATGTTCAAATCTGAAATTTCATAAAATAGAAAACAAAAGGGTGCCCACAATAACTCAAAAGAGGCTATTTATAACAACCTTTGGTAACCCTAGAATCCTAAACATTTATCTTACATATAACAAATAAATCCTAACCACCCAACTTCATTAAAAGTCACATGCTAGTCCCATGATATTTTAAAATACTCAAGACATAATAATAACAATAATTTAGAGAAGTAAAGACAATGTACCAATGGGCCTTTTATTCCCTTTGGGCTTAAATTATCCTACAACATTTTTCTACACCAACTACCATCCTTCCAGTTTATATAACCTTTAACATTAAGAAACATCAGGCCTCACCTCAACAAAATCAGTGCCATTTGCTGCAAAGAAAGGAAGTCCGGCTTCACCAGCTATAGCTTTAGCCAACAGTGTTTTACCAGTTCCAGGAGGTCCATGGAGAAGAACACCTTTTGGGCTGTAGATGCCTTTGTCTTGGAAGTCTTCATCATTTTTTAAAATCCTTACAATCTCCTGTAGTTCTCTCTTTATATATTCCTGGCCAGCAAAATCATCAAATGTAACACCCGTAGATTCTTCAGCAGATATAAATTTTGCCCTGGTGGAAAGGTAGCTAAAAGTTAGATCCATAGTGTTTGGTTGCAAGAATCATTCCCCAGCTATGTTCACATTAGAAATATGTCTGTCTGCCACTTATAAACAAAAGTAATACTAATAAAATCTGTTATGTAAAGTTTTAATGATCTAATTGCAAAAACTCCTTGATGCGGGAGACGCAAGAAGATTATTATTTAGTATTATTTATGTTTGCAAGTCAATTGTATTTTTATGTTTTAGGTCCTAGTAGTTTATTAGGCTATTAGTATTTTAATTTGGAAGCAAGGTTATTTTTGTAATAAGGCAATTAGGGTTTCCAAGCCAATTAGAACTAGGGTTTAGCAATCCTTTATAAGCAACCTATTGTACTCCTTGAGGGGATGGTTGATATTTTGATGAATGAAAAAATGGCCATTTGATCTTTCTTTGGTTTGGTGCTGACTCCAGGTCTACCCTAGGTGCTGACTCCAGGTCTACCCTAGGTGCTGACTCCTAGTGGTTTTCCCGCTTGGTGCTGACTCCAAGCCAGGCCTAGGTGCTGACTCCTAGATCATATCCATTTATTTTATTGTTGTTTCAGTTTTGTCCTGGTTGTACTGCGTCACTCCTATGACTCAAAACACCAAGGCAATGGCTTATTAGAGAAGAACCCTTAGTCATAATTCTGCACTATGAAAAATTTGAAGAAATTAATACCAGAAAAATGATAAAGATACCATTAGCATACACAAATACTATTACAAGAGCAACTCTACAAGGATTGGCAATAATGATGCTATAAGAGAAATCAGATTTCCCTACTTTTAAACATATAGCAACAATAGGCAAAATGACTAATATCAACCAGCTATCCATAGCATGAAATGAAACAAAATTTAATACCCAAAACCAAATTACCAAGAAATCACTCTCTACTTACCGACTCTTGCCTAAGGATCCAAGCGCACGGCGCTTCAGTGGCTGCCTGGTTGTTTTGCTAGGACTTCCCAAGTCGCAAGGTATTAACTTTGCATAAATTGGTCTCATCATGCTATCAATCCAGAGATATAACGCAACAGATAAGGCAAGCCGCATGGACCAAATGACTGCAGTTGCAACAGTTGAGTACACTTCTGCAGGTACTGTGTCCACATTAAAAACATCAACATTTACCATTTGCTGATGCAACTTGTGCCAAACATCATTCCAGCAATCAATCGGCATACGGTCCACAACATGACGCCGGAAAACAATATCTTTCTTTGAATTCCCTTTTGTTCCTTCCATTTTTCCATCTCTGTAGTATGGTAGAATTACTGTGGAAACAGGACAATAAATCATCAGCAGAGTATTTCAAGGAAATAAAGATGACCCATGAATGGTGACAAAGTTCTAGGCAGTCTTTTGGCATTAAGAGTTACCATTAGAGACACAAGAACAACATATTTATTTCTAGAGGCTAAGCTAGCTAAAACACTATAATGACAAGTGAACTGCTCAGAGAACAATTTCGAACCACAGTGCTCAAGCACCACAAGAGGTGCTGGAACCCCTGGGGTATCCCTTGAACCCCAAAACTGCTCAGATGTAGCACTTGGATAACCCAATCGAACTTTTAAGTGTAAAATTGACTGGATGCCAGAACTTGAAGGCACAGTAGTAAATATGTGCATGCGCATCAAATTACCAAAAGGAAAAGGAAAAGTGAAATGCCAGATGCAATATGGAATTTAGGGAAAAGACTATGATATGGAATTCTAAGTTTCACTAGACTAAACAATGTTTGACATAGTCTTAAGTATCCCCATATGATTTGATCTTCTGCATAACTTTAACCTGTGAATTCCAATTCTAGCATGTCCAACAAATTCTACAAGGCTGACAAAGAGGCAATGCAAATAATCTGTAACCACACAGGTTCTGACTTCACCTACAGTTCATTTATATTTAGGTTACTACATCTGCCTCTTTTAGTCTTCGTTGCATATTTCTCTATGAACTACAAGTTGATGTACAGAGTTATGTGCTTCAATTGACAGTTGGATAGTACTTTAGCTAAAAGCATAACAAATGTGTAGCCAATTCTCTAATGTAAATTTATCTGGTTAAACTCCATGTAGGTAAATTCATTTGTGCAGAAATCATCTGGTTGAAGCAACTTAGGAAGAATTCGTGCCCAAACCACTAATATTTGCATCACTAGAGGCATTCTAGGTGCATTTTTGCTAAATCATTATATAAATATTCTAGAAAGAATTTATATCAATCTTGAACACCAGACTCAAAAATAAAAAGTTCACCACCAACCAAGGCCACTGTGTCAATTTCTTCTTATTAATAAATTGACACTTATTCCCTTCTATTCTCTCAAAACCTCAAATTTTCATTTGCTTCATGAATGATCCTATCAAAAAAAATTAATAAATTGGTCTTCACTTAGCCCCAATTAATTGGGATTAAGGCTTAATTGAGTTGAATTGAGTTTAGTAAGTTTATTATCCTCACACCTACAACAACCAAAATGTTCCCATATAAATTATTCACATAGATAGGTAGAGTTGAAACATGATTACATGTACAAAATACTCCAGTGCATTTCTCCCTTTGAGTCAGAATAAATATGTTTTCGAATCCTCTCTTTAAAATTAAAGGTATACGTTCCCACATGAATCCCAGCAATAACTTTTTCCAATTGTTTGTATACAGACTATAGTTCATGACATTTTGCCAATTTAATCACCTAAACAATTGACAAGTTCGCAAACTTTTGCAAACCAACAATGCAAAGAAAAAAATCTCATGATGAGAAGTATTACACACAAAAATGACCACCAAAAGAGTTTAAGATTTACGTAATGAATAACACCAGTTAAAAAAAAAAAACTTCCAACCTGATATTGTTTGACCATAATTTGAGTACTCCATGAACTGGACATTGTTTGAGTTAAGAAGTTTCCAGAAATCGCTAAATTCGATCCTGTGCGAGTTCTCAGGATCCCACTGTGTTCCTTTCAATTTTCCACGCATAGCCAACAAGGCCCTGCTCCAATCTGAAGCCATGACAAGCTGCCTCTCTAACTGCATATTAGCCTTGTTCTCAAGTTCCTCCATCTTATTTATTCGTTGTCTCTCTGTATCCTTCAATTTCTGAAACATTGCCAAAACTGGAAATTTTTAGAAATTGAGAAATCCAAATGATTTATACATTCTGCCAAATGAGTATGTCAAACATTTTTCCCAAAACATAAACTAGTAAACAGCAGGGATGACAGATTTTGCAATTACTATGGTCCCTAAATTTAGCATGCTACAAATAACAAAAAAATGAAATGTGAATATAATTTACACATGTTTTTATAGCATCCTTTTTTAATTGATAGACACATAAACTGATAGGAATGTCTCAGTTGCCTCCTATTTGGATGGAGAATGTAATTGGAATCTAGGATGCACAGACATGGACATGGACATTGACATGGAGACGAACACGGACACGGTATGGGTACAATACGGAGACACGAGCATTTTTGAAAAATTATAACATGATACGGTAAATAGGACACCATTATGACACGGGTACAACATGGATACGACACTAGTACGGCACCCCAAATGAATTGACCATGCATCCTAACGGAATCCTCAGTTTACCCGATCACCACAAAATTGGGAATCAGTCTGTGGATAATTTCTTGGATTTGTTATATTCTAATTTCCCTGGTAGATTAGAGGAGGATCAAATAGTGTGAAAACTTGTGAAGGCTGGCAATTTTGGAGTGCACTCTTATCATGAAGCTTTGAGGGGTGTTATAGGGGCTAACTTTGATTGGAGGAGTATTCAGGGTGCTAAGGTAACTAGAAAGGTTGCTTTTTTTGCATGGACAGCAGCTTTAGACAGAATAATAACAGTGGATAATCTCCAAAAACATAAAAAAATTAATTATTGATTGGTACTTTATGTGTGAGAATAGCAGGGAATCAGTTAAACGTGTTCCACTCCATTGTATGATGGCTAGGAATATTTGGTCTTTGGTGTGGACGCTATTTTGAGTTTTAATGAGTTATGCCAAGGATGGCAGTTCAAATGCTAAGCTCATTTGCTGAATCATGGAAATTCTAAAGCTTGGAAAACGGCTCCATTGTGCATCTTGTGGACACTTCTAATGCTATGCAACGGCCAAACCATAAGATCAAACAATCTCCATTACGATAAATTTTTCAATCCAAATAATACTCTTTTACTAATTACCAAAAGCAAGGGTACCCTCTCATAATTACACAAACACAGTGAAAGTAAATTTCATACACCTAATCAGCTCAACTAAGCCTAATCCTACTTAGCTTAGTTGAATTCACTCGAAAACCCCAAAAAGAAAAAGAGTAAAAATTTAAGAACAAAGTTCACTTACTGAAAATAAAAAACACCCCAAATGTCATAAACCCAATTCAGCTTAACCAATCCTAATCCTAATTACCTTAGTTAAATCAACTTTGCCATTACTCAACAAACCCAACAAATAAATTTTAAAAAAAAAATGAAAGAAAAAAAAAAAACCTCAAATATCTGAGCAGACTCAGTATCTTCCTCTGCATCTGTGGATACTACAAGTGAGTCAGAAGCCGAAGCATTGCAAGCACTAATTCTCAGTTTGCTGTGGTTATATAAAAGCACCGAGAGACTATTGGAGCTGGAGCGTAATTTGGCTCTAATAAAACTAAAAGCATTGGTTTTTCTAGAATAGGATAAGAAATGTGATGGGTAGTGACAGTGGCAGTGGCAGTGGCAGTGGGTGAGAAGGGTTTTAGCGGGAATTGGGAGTTGAATTTGATTTATGGGATTTGAAACCTGGGATTTCATGTTGAAATCTATTCTATTCTACCATCAAAAAATGGCTTTGCTTCTGTTCCTCTATTTTCAAAATATGTATGTAGGATTCGACTTTTTATCTGCTACTCTTCTACAACTACAAGCGCCTTCAGATTTTGTCTGGCTTTCCGCTTCTGGGAGAAGACAAAAACGGCACGTTTTGCTCTCTATGAAACGGCCGCGTTTAGAGATTATTTATGTACAATTTTGGAGAAAATGCTCATTTATTTAGCAAATAATCCAAGTTTGAACCATGCCTAAGTCAAATATAATTAAATTTAAATATGGCAAGTTTTAAGGGACCATTGGATAAAGATATAAATTAACCGAATTATTTATTAACAATTTATGGCTCGGTTCAAAAAACAAAAATTACAATTGTTTATTTAACGAATGAGCCAATTTTACGACTAAGAGAACGTTTGGCTGGCACGTTTACGTTTGACGTATGCGTTTTTTTTTTTTTTTTTACACGCGATTCCAGCTCTTTTTTACAATAGTTAACTTTTCAGCACAAATTTTCACTGTTCACGGACCCATAAATTTCACTTTTCAGTAACTTTTTCATTAAAAATGGGTCCCACGATACTATTCACACATTTAAAAATTATTTTGCTACAGTGTTTTTCAGTTTTCAGCTGTATCCAAACAAACCCTAAGTCTAGGCTCCATTATTAAAAAACCTAATTCAAATATATTAATGTTTTTTTTTTTTTGAGAAACAAATATATTAATGTGTTTGTGAATAAGTTTGTAAATATAAGACTCAATTTATGTATACATATAATTATGTATCTATGTCTAAAGATATACTCAAATAGACATTAGATTGGATCATGTAAGTTTGTAAATAAATTCATTAGGTATTAAAAAAAAAACTAATTTATATTGATGTAACTAGTCCATTTTTATAGTGAGAGTTATATAATTTTTTTAACAATACAAGGTTGGTGAGTCTAATTTTTGTAAGTTCATATATGAAAATATTTTATCTAATTAACTCAAATAATATAATTTCAACTATAATTTAGTTATTAAGTATTAGCATAGATTTGAAAGGGATAAACAAGTTTAGTAGTTGTGTTACTATATATGAGAAAATAATAAATTAATCAAGTAACTCGTAAACAAGTCCGACATTATTTGGCAAGAAAATGAACGAAGTTTGAACCTATAAACTAATTTGGTGACAAACTCAAACTTGACTCGTATTCAAGAAAAAATAATTAATTAAATGAACAATCATAAGATTTTGGTCCTATTCTATTGGCCTTTAGGATCAGAGTAATGGTTAATTGTCTTTTTTTTGGGTAAAAAATTAATTATCTTATATACATAAAAGTAGATACTTCATATGAGAGAGCATGAGGTTTTGTAATGTGGCACATTATTTGAGATTCTTTTTAATTATGCTTCCACTTATCAAAGTTTACATTTATATCAAAGTATTAGTTTATTAAATCAACCAATGAAGTAAATGCACATATTAATTATTTATATTAATAAATCTATATAATTATTTTTATAAATTTTATATAAAAAGCTATTTTTATTTGAAATAATAATAATAAATTTATAATATGACACTCATCCTCATGTTTAGTTGGTTTGACAACAATTGACACAAAAGCCACCAAAGCTAAATATTTATGAAATTCACTAAAATTAATCTTATGATTTTGTGGGGGAGAAAAATCCTTCAAACTCATCCTATATCATTTAATTGGATGTGAATATTGAAAATCTAATCATTGGATTACATGTCCTTTATGTTCTTAACACACATGTCAAATTTTGTTCAAATTGAATATTATTTACTATTCGATCAATAAACTTATTTTTATGTATAAATTTATATTACAAAAACTTAAAATTTGAACATTTTGATTGATGAAATATCTATTGATCTTTGATCTTCTTGAAATCTTGCAAGCATGGAGGATATAATAAAAACAAGCAATCCAGTTGAATTTTCAAAATTCACATCCAATAAAAACGTATAGGAGACTTTTGAAGGGTTTCTCTCCAAACTAATTTAGAAAGAAACATTTTCCTTTGGGGGGGGACCAACATTTTAGTATTTATTCTATATAATTAAAAAATGCTAATAAGATAACTATATTTATTTTTTATATTAATTATTTTAAGTGATGTATTAATTATTTATGTATAATGAAAATTTGATATTATTTTTCGAATATTTGTGTGAAAATTTTGATTTCAAATATGATATTCTTGCTCAAATTTTGTTGCTTTTGCAACAATTGAAACAAAGTCTAACAAAATTATAAAAATAAATAAATTTAATAACACACAATCAATAATGTAAAAAATAATAGAAGGATATTTGCATTTTTATTTGATCAAAACGATACTTACATTATTGAATAGACATGAAACATGTCTATCTATATCAGTCAATATATCATGTAATTTTTTAGTTTGTAAACACACATAGTATGATCAAATCACTACACCACCCTTGTTGTCTTTCTATTTTGCCAAATACTAAAAATTAAAAAAAAAATTATAAGCAAAATTATCCAAAATCAAGATTTTCAAAAATGCTCATTCCCTTAAATATTTTTAAAATAGCGTCAATTGACTCATTGAGAACAAGTTTTAGATTTAGCCAAACCGGCTTATATCTACCACAGTCCACACTATTCAGTATTCACCTTGAAATGCAGTTAATTAGGGGCTGTTTGGATTTGCTGTTTCCATAACTCATAACTCTGTTTCCATCACCTATAACTCAAAATATGTGGGTCCCATGAAAAAAAAACTCTGTTTGGATTTGTTTCCTGTTTTTGTTTCCATCACTCAATTCTCTGATTTTTGAGTGATGAGTTATGAAAACTGAAAACATATTTTAGGTGTTTTCAGTTTCCAATGACATTTTGGTAATTAAACACACACTGAGAGACCCACTAGTCAGAGGTCAGCAGCAACTTTTGACCTTATTTTTTTCTCTCTCTCTAGGTTCGGTGAGGTGGTCTTCTTCTTCTTCTTTTTTTCTTTTTCCTTTCACACTGGTCTTCTTCTTCTTCTTCTTCTTTTCCCTTTCACGCTGGGTCTGGTCTAGTCTTCTTCATCTTCCTTTTTTTTTTTTTTTTTTCTTCTTCTTTTCTTTCCTTTTCACACGGCTTCATATCCAAAACCAACATCATACCTTCATCTGAAAATGCAACATCAACCTTCAATTTAACATCAAAATCCATAATCCCCTTAAGGAAATCCAAAATCCAAAATCCAAAATCCATAATCAAAAAATCAAAAATCAAAAATCCAATATATATACAAAAGGAAAGAAAAGAAGAAGAAAAAGGAAATGACGATGCGCACGAGGTACGGCGGGGATCGGCGGCACTGGGTGACTGGGATCGGCGGCGCGCAGGTCCTTGATTTTCTTTTTCTTTTTTTTCCTTTTCGCCTTTCTCCTTTTCACTGCTGTGGCTGTGGATGTTGCTGTTGCTGCTGTATTGGACCACGAACCACATAGAGAGAGAGAGAGAGAGAGAGAGAGAGAGAGAGAGAGAGAGTTTGAGAGAGAAGAAGAGGCAGAGAGATTTTTTTTTTTTGGGTGGCGTTGTTTCCAGTTTATTTTTGGCTTTGTGTTTGGTGGTTTTAAGAAGAGTGGGTCCCACAGAAGAAAGGTCTGACTTGGTGATCAGGTATGGGTCCTACAAAAAGGTTGAAATATTTGAGTGATGTAAACTGAAAATAGTGTCCAAACGGGTGGGGTGTAGGGAGTTGGGGTATTTTAAGTGATGAGTGACGAAAATTGAGTAAGGAGTGATGAGTGATGACATAAAAAAAAAAAACCAAACAGCCCCTTCAATGGCGACGCCACGTTGAGGGCAGGGTGTTCCCAGGAACACCCTGACCCGAAAATAAAATTTTTTTTATATATAATAATTTAAATTTTTTTATTTGTTTACCCTTAATAAAAAAAATAGGAACACCCTCAAGGCAAATCAAGAACACCCTCAAATAAATAAATAAATAAATTATCTGTTCTACTTTCAAGCAAAAAAAAAAAAAAAATTTGTAACAGAGCAAGCCCACTTCCCAAAGCCCAACATCAATCCTAAACAACAGATGGGAAAGCAAACCCAATCTAAAGAAAAAGAAACAACATATGGCAAGCCCAACAGATGGTAGCAAACCCACGGGCCACGGATTCTCAAAAAAAAAAACCAAAACCCAACCTGAAGACAGATCGTAGCAAACCTAACCCACGGATGGTAGCAAAAACTGAAATAAGAAATGGAGAAACAGAGCTCATCGCCATCGGTCATCGCCAGTCGGATCGGAGATCGGTCATCGCCTCGGCCTCGCCAGTCGAATCGGAGATCGGAATAGCACAGATCGGATCGGAGTTTCCTTCCTCGCCAGTCGCCTCGACGTGCTGCCCAGCCCGACGGCGCCGCCCCTCAGCCTCAGCCTCCCTGCCCCCTCAACCTTAAGGTATTTCATCTTTACTTTACACTTTTCTTCTCTCTGATTCTCTCTTTTTCTATAATGGGTTCTCTCTACTCTCTTACTTCTCTCTGTCTCTTTCTCTCTTTTATCTGCTGAAAGTATGAAAGTGAAATGAGAGTGTCTCTTTCTCTCTTTTAATCTGATTGGCTGATTCTTTTTTTCTTTTTTCTTTTTTTTTTTGGTGAAATTGCTTAGCTTTATTTTATTTTATTTTTTTGATACGAGCTTGCTTAGCTTTATTGAACTGTAATTGCTTAGTTTTATTATAACTTTATTAATATTTGTGATTGGCTGATTCTTTTTTGGCGTAAATACACTTTTGGTCCCTACATTTTGGGTCATTTCTCGATTTGGTCCATAAACTGATTTTGCTCCTGATTTAGTCCTTGATTTTTTAAAATCGTTTCTAAAATGGTCCCTACCGTCAACCCAGTTACGGAAAAAGCTAAGGTGGCAAACGGCGTGTCCTACTTGCTGACGTGACGTTGACGTGGCGCTAATGTGGATAATAAAATATTATTGAAAAATACCACATTAGCGTTTTAATGACAAGTCAGCATTTTAATTAATAAAAAAATAAAAATAATTTTAAAAAATTAAACTGAAAAAATTCAAAATCAAAAACAAAAAAAGGAAAAACTTATTCAAATCCTCTCTTGCTCTGTGTTTGTGTCTGTATCTTTTTTTTTTTTTTTTTTTTTTTTTTTTTTTTTTTTTTCAGATCCTCTCTTTCTCTGTCTCTTCCATTTTCTCGTTGGCCACGCAGATGAGGTACCGAACGAACTGGATGGTCCCCAACGGAACCTCCAGCCGGATCGAGCAGCGGATCGTGACGATCACGTGCTTGTTGTTCGCGTTGGTTATGTTGGATTCTCTGAACTCGGCCGACCTCGCCGTGGAGACCATAGACTAAGCCGAGGCGAGGTCTTTGCACTCCATGGCGACGATGAGCGGTTCGAAGCGGAGGACGAGTTCTGACTCGGGTTCGGGTTTGGAGCGAGTTGGTGAGTCGAGGAAGAGGAGGGAGATGATGGAGTCGGGATCGGCCGAGTCGTGGGAGATGAAGAGCCAGGAGCCGCCTTTGGATTTTTTGTTGGGTTAGGTTTGGTGTATGGGTTGGGAGAGGATAGAGATACGGCCGGAGCAGGAGCTGGTGGTGAAGTAGCAAGGGTGGTTGCTGAGGGTATTGATGAGAGGGAGGATGGGAGTGTCCAACGTGCCCTTCGGTGATTTGTCGGTGTCTGAGGATGCAAGTGACTCTATCGTCGCCGCTTTTTTCTGGGTTTTTGGAGATGGGGTTGTCTCGGTGAGTTTGGTTTCGTGTTTGTGGTTTTTTTTTTTTATTTTTTATGTGGATTTGTATATTTATTTCTTGGATTTATTGGGTTTGATTTCTTGGATTTATTGGGTTTGATTTACTGGATGTTTATAGGTTTGATTTCTTAGATTTATTTGGGTGGTTTATGAGTTTGATTTCTTAGATTTATTGGGTGGTTTATGAGTTTGATTTCTTGGATTTATTAGGTTTGATTTACTGATGTTTATGGTTTGATTTCTTGGATTTATTGGGTTTGATTTGGGGAAGAACATGAAGCATGAAGTTCATGTCCTGGGGAAGAAGAAGAACAATGTTCTTCCGAAAAATAATGAAAAGTAAACCCATTTTTTAAACTCAATTTTTTAAACTGAAAAAGTTTTTTTTTTCTTAATTTAATTAAATTAATGTTTATTTATTTATTTATTTTAAAATTTCTGACTTGGATTTTTATTTTAATTTTTTTATTAATTTAAATCTGACGTGGCATTTCAAAAATACTAAATAAGTTTTTTTAATAATATTTTAATATCCACGTCAGCGTCACGTCAGCAAGTAGGACACGCCGTTTGCCACCTCAGCTTTTTCCGTAACTGGGTTGACGGTAGGGACCATTTTAGAAACGATTTTAAAAAATCAGGGACTAACTTAGGAGCAAAATCAATTTAGGGACCAAATCGAGAAATGGCCCAAAATGTAGGGACCAAAAGTGTATTTACGCCTTCTTTTTTTTGTCTTTTAGTGTGTTGTCTATTGTGATTGGTGATTGTGAATTTCTGATTGGCTTTTGTGATTGGGGCTTGTCTGTTGAGTGGGGAGAGGGGTGAATGGGGCATGGCCACATGGGATCGGATGGGAAGTAAAGGCATGAGAGGCAGGCAGTGGATAATGCACGTGAGGTGTGTGCTAATAGTTAGTAAAGAAAAATAATGAAGCAACTAATAAACAATAATTAATAATTTAATTAACCAATACATTATAAAAGATAAACAAATTAAATTATGTTAGACTAAACAACAATTAATAATTTTATAATTAATGAAACAACAATATAACAAATTATAGTTTATAAAAGACAAACAAATTAATGAAACAACTAAACAACAATAATTAATAATTTTATTAATATTTCAAATGATCTTATAGTTTCTTGTATAGGTAACTTTGTTCATTTCTTTTCTTTTCATTTTTTTTTTCTTTTGAGGTTTTTCGGTGTACAGAATGCAAATTTGTTTTGGTTTTAAGAACATTTTTTTTTAAGCACAAACTTCATGCCGGCCAAATCTTGAATTTCGGCCGGTATTTCCCGAAACATACCGAAATGACCCAAATTTTTTTCAAAGTAGAATAGGAACACCCTGGACAAAATTCCTGGAGTCGCCACTGAGCCCCTTAATGTTTTAGTGCCTTTTTTTTTTTTTTTATCAAATATGAGTGATTCTATTGTTGGAATTCTTTGTTTTTGATAAGATTCCTATTTGAATGCTGAGAAGATTGTTATATAAAAAAAAATTAAAAATTAAAAAACCTAGTAGATTACTTAATTTTAGGAATTTAGGAGGTTATTGTTTAATGTCATTTTTCTCTTTTCATTTTATAACATGATTTTCAATTAATAAGTCTACTATCATTTCCTCTATAAAAAAAAAATGCATAAGTATAAATGAGATTAAGTAGGTGGACCATTTTTATATTTGAGGTTTTTTTTATAATCTGTTTATTTCTAAAGAAAATTATGATTTTTTGTAAAAAATGATAAAGTGGCGCCAAGTCGCCAAAGGAGGGAAAACAGAAGGAAAAAAAAAAGTTTGACAAGGGGAAACCAAAATATATATTAAAAACAATATTTTTTTTGTCTTGATGTGGACAAAAGTCAAAAGACATGATATTAATGCATTAAAACTAAGTAATTTTCAATTGAAATAGCACTTAACGATCACTTCATTAAATGAAAGGATGATTTTTTTTTTTTTTCAAATAATGGTAACGATAGGGTACGTATCTACATTTTGAAACTTACAGTGTCTAAATCAAAATTATTTTTTACTTTAAATGTGTAAATTGCAATTTAATAAAAAAAAAAGTTTCAAAAGCATGTTATGTGATTTGACTCGCATAAAAAATCATTAATATTTCATATAATCTTTATGGTAGTTGTTGCAACGAAGATGGTGCAACAATGGTGATAGTGATGGCGACAAGCAATGGTTGTGGGTGGCAACCCCAATGACGGCAAGGTACTCGGCAACATAAAAGAATAAAACAAGTTAAGGCATAAGGTTTTTCATTTCTCAAAACTTAAAAATGAACCTCTTTGACTTGTTTTCTGTTGAACATTTATCATTTACCGTTAATTTTTGTCATACCAAACATCAAAAAAATTGCATAATTTTTTTTTTGCTAAGAAAATGGGTAAAAGGGAGACCTGAGTTAACATCTTTCACATGAGCGTGATTATAGTGATACCCTACCCCTATCCGTTGGGCTCATCTGGATGAGCAATTGTTGTGCACCCAGCCCCATCGAGGATGCTGGTTAGCATGAGTCAAGAGTATGAAGTTATAACCTAGGCGCTTTCTATTGCGAAATTCGAACCTGGAACCTCCACCTCCCAAACCCTTAAGAGTAAGCCCATGACTACTAGACCAACCACCCCCAAAGGTAAATTGCATAAAATTAAATATTTACTATATGTAAGTACTATTTCTCTAATCATTTTTTTTAGCAGGCATGAAATATTTCACTCTTGGAAATAATCATGTTGATTTAGGAACACAAAACTAGGGACAAACCTAGACTTTCAAATTAGAGAGGGTCGGAGTATAAGAAAAAAAAAACCTCCAAATAGGCATCCATATAGTATTAACAAATTATAAATACGCAAAATTGTTGTTTCTTAATACATTAAGATGCAATCATCTACCAACAAAGACAAAAAAAAAAAAAAAAAAAAAAATACTGGGCTCTAGCTATGATTTTTTTTTTATTTATTTATTTTTTTAAGTTAGAGCATTCAAAATAGTGATACTAAAAAAGTTAGCTTTTAGCACCTCAAAAAGCAACTTTATTTATTTTACCACTTTACTTTTTAATACACCCAACATCAAATATTCTATTTTTTTACTACTTCATTTAAAATAATATAAATAACTTATTAAAATAATAAAGAAAGAGAGAGAGAATTTGAATTTTTTTAATAAAAAGTAGATAGATAATCTTAACTAGCCTCATCACACGTGCGAAGCGCGTGTGGTGAGTTTTTATTTTTTTTGTTAGTGGTCCTATTTTGTAAAAAAAAAAAAAAAAACTGTGTTTTTATTTTATTATATATATATAATTTTTATTTTGAAAATCTAATTTATAAATGAATAAATCAATTTGAAAATTAATAAGAGAGCGGTTTTATTTTTTAGGCAATGTTTTAGTGAAAGATAGAATTGCATTTTTACTGAATTGTCATTTAGTTTTGTCTCTATTTAAACATAGGGGTGTAGGGGCATTTTTGAACTAAAAAACGAGGAATCTAAACATGAAAAACCCCTTAAATAATAGTATAGATAAAATATTGTATTTTATTTTTAATAACTTGCTACAGTTAACTGGTATTTATACCGTTTTATTGCAATTGCAAAAAATTTAGCTTTAATTTCTCCAATAACACATGGTTTTTTGGCTCTTTGGTGGTAATATAGCTTTTTTGCTAAAATACAATCACCATTGTGAATATTTTTATTGTTTTGTTAAGTTTTTGGATTGGATAGTTGCTGGTTGAAGGGGAAACTAAAAGGTTTTGAAAAGGGGCAGCTATAAAAATGATATATATAATAAGTAAAAAAAAAAAAAGAGGGGGGTTATCGGGCCCCACCTGAGTCCGTCCATGTACAAAACTAAAATAAAAAAAATAAAAATGAAGGTATTTACCAAAACTTTTTCTTGATATGAATGACTATAATCAAAGGGTATGTGGAACCAAAAAGAATCCACACTAAATCTAATGGTACAGTCATGGCTTTATGTCATTCAGGCCGTCCTTTTGAACTACATATACATTCAGGGTACGGATTTTCATAAAAGGATTCTTCCGTCCTGAAACGCGCTCGGCCTTTAATTCCCTGCATTGGACCTTTTCTTTTCCTTGGAGCTCCTTGCCTGCAATTTTGGTAAAAGTTAGACAAGTTCTTGGTTGCTGCACAAATCTTGTTCCATATTAGGGCGTTTTACTAAGTAACTCAGGAATTAAAGGAACAGCTAATATCTTCTTTACATAACTGCCCTGTGTTCAGCCGTAATGAAAAACACATTGGTGCTATTCAATTATGTAAAGTGTTATTGGAGGCGGTATATGGTGCATCCGATACATGCAAACTTTCGCTCACAATGTGTGGTCATATTAAATATTGTTTACCTGTTCTCATGCATTTGGCGCACAAGAAGTGAATATGAGGATCCTTCTTTAAGCTGTCCGGTTTCCAGCTTATCAAAAAATTTGACAAGACCTTTCCTGAATATAAAGTACATGAAGGAGATGAGACTCGGAAATCTTCATATTCAAAAAATTGTCAAGCCTAAGGGGGAAAAAAGGAGAAACATTCACAATGAAATAGGCTTTAGGTGCCACCATCAAGTTTGAAATTGGGTAGTACACAACCAACTCAATAAATGCAACAAGCAGAAGCCAGGAAAACAAATGTCCTGTTTAAACAATTAAATTTTATGCAAGTTAAAGATTGTAAGGTGTCTGCATACTATCAAAATAAATGGCTGAAAAGAAAAACAGGCTAATTAAATACCATTTCTTTTCAGTAGTACATATGGGTTAGGGAATTCCTCAAGAGGCTTAATGGCATATAGCAACATATACGTTAAACCTGAACGTAGAAAACAAGATCACTTGGAGCTTGTTTACATAAAATCTCATGTCAATAAATGGCCTAGGGTTCACATCCTAATAAAAGCAAGTGATAAGACTTTGGGGCAAGTCTATCTTTTGCTGGCCTGATATATCAGTTCCAAAAGATCAATGAGACTATTCCCTAAATAATTTCTTTTGAGTGATTACTACCTGTCAGGATTAATGGTTTTCCGGTGACCTAAGTATCTGCGGTGCCCTTCGACAGTTCTTGCCATATTACCAGAATATGAAGGGACGAACACATCACTCTCTATAGAGATAATGTAATCAAGTGCTGCAGTTTGAGACGCATGACCAGTGAATGCTTCCAATTCTTCCTTGGTTGCAAGTTCTTCCTGTCATCAAGCCAACAAACACTTAGTCATTGCACCTTATTGGAAGAAATGGTGGCACTAAAATAATTTTCCTTCCTAATCATATAATACAGAAATGTTCACAAACCTTGAAAACTATGTTTGGGAAGTAGGACATGAGCTCCGAAAGGCGAGTTTTACCACCATAAATTTCTCCAGCTGCAATATAAATTAAGGTTGATGGAGGATAACCAAGAGCTCGAAGAAATATCCCAACCTCCTTGGGAGTTAGAGGGCAAAAGCCTCCTATTCTCTGCTCTCTTGAGTTTATCTCTTTGACCTTCCAATGGTTCGTGGTCTCCCTAGAAAAAGAATCATGTGACAAAAATAAGCTACAAAACAGAATGAAATGCCACCAATATAAAATCAACCACCCTTTTTTTAATAAGCACAAAAAATTTTATTGAAAAAAGACTACTTCATGCAAAAAAGAACATGAAACAGCCAAAAAGTACAAATAAAAGTAGAAAACTCAAAACTATATACATGAAAGAAGAGAATCTATAAACATCGGAAGGGAATCACTAGATGTGAGTCCCCAAGCTTGAGACCAATCAAACAAAGTGTATTACAAAAGAAGCAAGGAGCTGATCCCTTGAGCTCTCCACGTATTTGAATGTATGATTGTTACGTTCCCTCCAAATAAACCACATCAAACAGTTAAATTCCAAATGCCAGATGAGTGCTTCCCCAAACAGTTCCTCCACCCAAGCAAGGGGGGGGGGGGGAATTAGAAGATGGTCCACTAATTCCCCATTACACCGGCACATACAACACCAGTTCATAATAGAATAACCGCTTCTCCTCAAATTGTCATGAATCAGCATCTTCCCCCACCCTTGAGGAATGTTCTTTCTTTTTTACTTTCTTTTCCTGTGAGTTAGAAGTGTGGAAGAGGGAGGCGGGGTTCGCTAGAGGCCCATTAGGCTTATGGGATACATAATAGGAAGTAATCCTCTCCCTTACTAAATTTCCCTTGCTTGGTCTGATACAACAACAAGAGGCTATATTAGCTAAGCTAGAGGACACCTACTCAAGGATGCTTCATTCATAGTAGGAATGGATATCTTACTGGTAACCCCACCATAGTTGATCCTTCACATTTTGTACAACAATATAAAACATATGGAGAATCAAAGACCTATACTTCAAATTTTCAGAAACTTTGACTAAAATTCAGTCATTAAAAAAAAATCCACTAATTCTTTAACTGATTCCCCTCATATCTTCCATTTACCACATTATGGGGGTTTACAGGAGATCCCAGCAGCTCACTTGGAAATATTGTGAATAAACATTGAAATTTTCACATTGTAAAATATTTGGAAAAAGAAAACTGGAAGTTAAAATCTCACACAAAAGGGCATAGAGAAGATGCAGAGGTGAAATTTGTTGATCTCATTTTCCTTTTACACTTTGTTTGTTTCAGCGACAATATTTTCCAGAAAATGAGTCATTTTCCAAAAAGTATTTTCTATAAAACTATCTCATTTTCCTATATTTGGTAGCAATTTTAAATAAGTTGAAAAACAATCTCCTAACTTTCCTTATTTAGCTTGCTGTGAGATAGAGTTGTTTTCCAAAAAAATTTAGTGGAAAATAATCTTTAAAAAGAAGTCATACTTTTTATGTTGACTAAAGATAGTTTTCTTTTGACTAATTTTTTTTTATGCTACCAAACACTAGAAAACACGGAAAACTATTTTTACACAAGATTTTCCATTGATCATACTTATCCCAAAAAAAAAAAAAAAAAGACTAGAAGGTTGGAATCTTCTCATCTATTAACCTGACATGTATTTTATAAGTGCATGTGCGTTCATCCGTATATTTTATTTGTGTATATGCATGCACATTAACAAATTTTCTCACCTCATAATTCTCAGCTCTTCAGATTCTGCATCAGTCAGTCCATAAGTACAACCTGTGAAAGACAGCATGTCTTTCTCGTATCTCAGATGAAGAGCTATATATCTTCCCCCTCGTGTTCTCAGCCGCTCAACCAGCTTCTGTTGTGTCACCAGCATGCATTCTCAGAACCTAGTTTAACAGGAATCCCCATAGGAGACCTCTTAAATGAATCAATACTGAACTGACAAAATAAACCGGGCCCATGTTCACTGTGAACATATGTATTTGTTGTAAGGTTTTGAACTGTTACACAATTTTAAAAGAATGACAACCATTTCAAAGTAGCAACAGTTTCATTATCACTGGATCAGGGCTTGATGCCAAAATCAAAACTTGAAACCTGGATTACAATCGCAGAAAAATATGAAAGGCTCAGCAATTCAAACCTTTCCAAGGCTCTCAATTGGGGGAGAGAAGCGAAGTGCATGATACAGAGCACGGCATCTCAACCTCTGTATATCAAGAGGCAGATTATTGTTCGCAAGACGAGAATCCGATTTTGCAACATGAATTACCTGCACAGATGGACTCATTAAGCATCCTTGAGTTTGGCAACTCATCAAACAAGCCCCAGAAAATGATATTTGACAATCAGAACTCTTGCAAGTATAATGTTTTTCTATATTAAACTCAACAACCCAAGTACTTCAGAATCAAATTTAATGAAAAATGCTGTTACAAAATTGCCACTGAACATTTACTAGATCTAGGCAGCTCCAGCCACGAAGAAAATGATAAATAAATTCAACTTCATGATGGAGTCATGGAAGATTAATATGCTATTACTTCGCAAATTCGCCTATTCAAGAATTATTTTATTGGATCCTTGTGTGAAGTCCAATTGAAGTGAAAGGTGTGCCCTTTTAATGGTCTAAGTATGAATCTTTTAGGGTTAAAAAAGTTTTTAATTTGGGTTTTCATTTTATTAGTTATGGTCAGTTTTATATTGAGGGGCAAATCTGTAATTTCTGCAATTCCTGCAAATTAAGGGTATTTTGGTAATTTAGTTGAGTCTAGAATCTTCTAAGGTATTCTAAGTATCTTAGGTTTATTTACTTTGGGTCCAAGTTAGTATTTATTAGGTTTTATTAGCATTCCTAATACTAGTAGGAATCCTACACTACTAGTACAAGTAAGAGTCTTGCGTATACTGTGCTCAATGTATTCAAAGAAAATAGAATGAGTTGATTAATAAAATTGAGTGTTTTGAGCAAAGGCACATTGGCCTTTGTTCTTTCTTTCTCCTTCTCTCTTCTCTCTCTTTCTCTTCTTTCTTTCTAAGGTTACTGTTCACGGGTACTGTTCAAACAGCCCCTAAACAGCCCTAATTTCTCTCTAATTCTTCTTCTATCCTAACCCTAAACCCACCACAACTAAACGTAGACAAATCCCTAATTTGTCCTACATCACTTCATCTTATATACCATTTAGAAAATATGTGCTTTGGTTTCTCATGGTATCTAGAGTGTGTTAATCTGTTAAAAGCATAGGCTAATCCTGGAATTTATAAAAAATGCAGCTTCAGAATTTACTCCATCTATATTTATCCTTTTGAAAAAGGAATCTTGTAACCCCCTCAGATGGTAATGAATCCACTTTACAAGATGATAGTTTTCATTTCTGTGCATGTCAAAGTGCCCATACTATTATAAAATTAATAAACGGTAAAAGAAAATAGTATTTTCACAGCTGTTTTGCCTCAGGATCTAGAGATATGTGAACTAGCTTTAATACCATGCGCAGTGGCAGGAACCTTGACAGACAGGGCAAGTTCATCACTCCAAAACCAGAGTTTGACTACAAAACTTGGACTCCTCATTACAATATGTTTCACATACCTGATATTCCTTCCATAACTGTTTCATCTCTTCATAGTAACCAACACCAGACCAGGAAGTGAAGTGCTTCCTGGCCCGAGGAACAGCTTCCAAATTCTTTGGGAGCTCCTTCACAATCCTGACATCTCTTTTTAAGCTTTCAATGAAATGAAGCTCATCAAATATATCTGAAAATGTGCTGTGGATAGGAATACATGACAAAAGAATGTGTAAGAAAAGAAGAGAGAAAGAGACAGGAACTACAGTACTCCAAAATGCCGGAAAAGGAAAAATAATACTTGTAAATACCTAGAGTCTTTCCAGAATGAACGCTTATCTAGTTGAGGAACAACTAGGGTTGCATTCATTATACGTGCAACAGCCACCATGTCAGATATCTTCAGAAAAAAAAAAGTGGTTACTGAATTTGATTAACAAACTATGAAACAAAAGTTTGGTTAAGCTAAGGCAAACTCTCGCATAACTGAGAGCAATAATGTGCTAAAAACCCACATAGATCAAACAAATGTTTATTTTAGAAATTCAGACTTCAAAGGGACATAGCATTTTAGTATACAACTCCATCAAAGTAAAGGCCCTAGTTAGTAATTACGCGTACAGTACGCGTATTGTACACGTACGTACATAATATTTAAAAATAGTTCCGTCTCCCGTTCAGCTTCCAATTGTATGTTAATATACGCGACTCTTTCAAACTAAGAGTATATTACTAACACACGCGACTCTTCCTTCCCTTTGCTTTCTTTTACTCTTCGTAATAAATTTCAGTCTTTTTTTTTTTTACTTTTTTTTAATCTCTCTTATCTATTATTAATTTATTATAGTCGCTTCCTCATTATTTAATATTTTATTATAATTTGTTCATATCAATTTTTTTTTTTTTGAATATAATTTGTTAATATCAGTAGTGACTAGTTACTATCTAAGAAATTTCAGAATTGATATTTGATATATTTAAGAGAAATAATATTGCATATACAATATCGCTGATATGGTTTTTATTATAAAGAAAAGAAATATGGTTGGAAAGTAAGATGCTTCAGGAAGTATGTTGGGTTATTGTATTTATCTTCATAAAATAAATGATAAATGTTTTCGTATTCTTGTTGCGAAATTTTAAAATATAAACGTTTTATACAATTATACTCATAATATACATGTACTGTTATTTTTCCATTTCCATAATTTTAAACTGAATATTTGAAATGTACTTTTCTTAAAGATGCCGAATTATATCCATCTGTATCCTTAACATATTGTACACGCATCGTATTTTACTAACTATGGTAAAGGCCGCCATTAAGACAGTGGGAACCAGCAACAATGGTAAAAAAGATCATTTTCAGAACTTCAGATGGAACAATAATGCAGATCTTTAATACCATTTATGATTAAGGCCATGCTTATAAGGCCTATTCAGGATGATGGGTCTGCAAAAATTGAGAAGCAAACACATGAATCCTAAAGGTAGTTTCGAATAACAGTACAGAAGTATGTCGTGTTTGACTGGGACATATTAGGGAATATTTTTCCTATATGCAAGGTTTGAATTCAATGTTAGAATGAGCTTTGACAAGACACAGGATCTTGAAGAATATCCGAGTCCCTATATCCTTGTGGTTAGTGGAAAACAGCCATTGGACCGGATTTGTCCTAAAATTGAGGTTATTTCATTTCCTTCCTCATCAGAGAGGGGGCCATTAGGTAGCAGAGCTTTTTTATTGAAAAAGGGGGGAGTGGGACTTAGAGCTATGAGAGTTCTACTTCTATATGCTTACAATTGATTGAAGTAGTTCTCTCTCATCCCGCTATTCTGAAGGAATAGAATAAGGATTTTACCTCTCTATCTATCTTATAGATGTAATAGGACTATAATACTTCTTCCTCTTAGAGCTATCCCTCATATTATACTACTAGAGGCAAGGAGGAAGATTGAAAGGAAGGAATGAAAATAAAATTTGAGGAAGGAAGAGAGGCAGGAACTTTTATTGAGGTAAAGAAGGTCTTAAACAGATACTAGAAGAGATAGAGTAAGGAATTACCAATTGGAAGCATTAGAAGAAAGGGTGCCTCCCTCATAGCACAGTCCTATGGCTTCCTAGAGAAGGGAGAACCCGCAAGTAGGGGAGAGGTTACATCTTCCGTATCCAATTAGCAGCCAATTCAACAATCAGAGGATTGGTTGCTGGTTACCTTACCCTCCTCTTTCCCCCTCAGGGGGTATTCGGAGAGGTAGGCCCTTATCCCATTCCTAAAGTCAGGAATGGCGAGCCATTATTCTGAGTGGCTTGAAAAGCAGAAATGTGCTTCAAGGAGTCTAGCTTTCCTCCTTTATTCCGACTTCTAACAAAGGACCCTTTTTTCTTCCATTTTTCAAGAAGGATTAATTTTTTCCAGTTTACTTTACCTATATAAAAATAATGTACTAAACATATCAAAAAAAAATTCTCATTGATGTATTGTTCCATCGACATCGAATCCAAACAATGATGCCATTTTCTTGTTCCTGAATGGGCTTCTTCAATTTTTTTAGGTTTTTATGCTCTACTCTAAGTAAAAATAGGCCCAATTTTTATTTGCTTGTATAGGGAAAATGTCCCAATAATATTATTCTTCAAGAAATATCTTTAGTTTCTTTATATTATTCTTCAAATCATCGTACAAAGGGAAGAACGCTTTTCCAGAGAAGAGTTCAAAATTTTTCATGCTTACTCTATGCATAATATTGGCACTTACTTGACCACACATCACTCAAGCACTTTATTTATTTATTTCTTTATTTTGATAGGTCCATTAGGACCATTACTCAAGCACTTTATTTATTGGGTTAATTGCAATTTGCCCGCCCCTAAACTATGGGGTCAAATTCAATCCCCTACTAAACTATGAAATCAAACAACGTTCCCCGTAATTGATTGGTAAGAGGAAAAATACCCCTTACTGTTAGCTATTTACATCAATTTCAAAATTTTGATGAAAATTCTAAAATCAAGCAGTGTCCACAGAGTGAATCTCTCCCAGTCCAAGTTTGTGATTTTTCAGTTAAAATTTTGAAATTGTTAACGGCAAGGAGCATCATGCATATTATCAATCAATCAATCAAGGGGTAATTGCTCAATTTTATATTTTAGTGGGGGCATGGAATTTGATCCTAGAGTATAGGGACCAAAATGCAATTAACCCTAAAGCACTTTATGGAACGACAAAAGTTTGTTATTAATGACCTCTGCCATCAATGCACCGTGAACCAAATTCTTATGATTTATAAGAAGGTGGGGATATCATCTATGAGGATATCTACGAAAATGCTTATGAGCTATCATGAGTTCCAATTTGTTTTCTTATCCTACATAGCAGCTGACACAAATGCATACTTTTATACAGAAATGATAGATAAATAAATAAACAAATAAATAAATAAAAAACGTAGTTTACAGTACAGTGCAGGATATATAACAGTCAGTTACTTACACCAGTGCGCATTTGATTTAATCCCCCATTACTTCGCACAGTTATATAGCGGTCTGATCCATGGGCAGCTGACATGGGGGGAAAATACAGAGGGGGGACAGAGAAAGAGAGAGTCATTCAGAGTGATTGAAGAACCTAAAGTATGGAAACAAGGATATTCTCTATATGTAAGGTGAGAATCTACCACACACTTGACACTATGGAATAAAAGTTTAAGAATTATGGGAAAGAGAGTAAGCTTAAGAGGGGAAAACACATATTTCCATGCAAAAAAGATAAAAGATATGAATATATCATGCATGTAACTGTAACCTTTATATTTAGCAGTAGGCTTGATACATGACTGTAACCCATAGCTGAAAGGAGCATCCCAAAGTTGTTCTTCAGGAATCTGCGATATTGGAAATAGAGGATAGCCTTGCTGTTCATATATAATAGATGAAAAGGCAAATATTATAAGAACACTTTTCATATAGTAATGAACAAAGAGTTCAATGTCTTCTGGGGTATTGCCCCTCGATTGTTAATCAATTGAGATTGCCAACAAAATCCTAATGACTTGAAGTACCCACTAACCATAATGCAATATTGTTTTTGATAATTCGATTGTAGGGAAGGGGGGATTTGAACCTTGGAAAGCTTCATTGGAAACATCAAGAGGTGCCAATTGAGCTACAAGGCCCTTGGCAACCATGATGCAAAGACTATTCCATTGTAAAATTGTCATATCTTTCTTCCCCACCTAAAACGGATAACTTAAGTTATAGATTATGCAACAACTAACACAGGCACTCCTGCTTTTATAGTTTAGCAAACTTAATGCCCTCTCACAAACTAATACGCTTATCAGTGCTCATTACACTATCAAACAAAAGTATCAGCTACATCTTGAATTTACACTATCAAATAGAAAAAATCATACTTAAATGTTCTTCTCATAAATGTTACAGTTAGTTCCTTCAACTGAGTTAACTTCAAAGATCCACTGGCATTTCAGAATAACAATTCTCAATAAATATAATAATCCCTCCAATCTCCTATTTTGGGTCCCTCAAAGAAACAAATCCAAGTCTCAAATACATGTAAGTACAACCTATCCACTTCACAAAAACTCCCAAAATAGCAGGACCCCCACATGATTATAAACAAAGGCACAAACCCCACCATGAAAACGCTCACAAAGTCCTTCAATTTTCGCGAAAATCTCAATGACCCATCAAAAATTACACCACCATAAGCAAAACCCAACTCTCAAATCCAACAAAAACAGAAATTTTGAAAAAGCCACCATACCTGCTCAGACAGAAACTCTCCAGAGAAATTTGGTTTTTGTTCATCTTCCTCCAAGATATTCCTTGTATTGAACAGAAATATGAAGATGGAGAAAGCAAAGAGAGAGATAATGTAAAGTGTGATTGCATAAGGGGAAGCTTTTCTTGGGAGAAATCTGGAAGTTAAAGAAGCCCTGTAATGGGACGAGCCTCTATTCACCATTTCAGCTTTCTGCTACAGAAAACAGATCTCTTGCATCGTTTGTTTCTTGACCTCTTCCTTCAACCAAACAGATTGCACGTTGCAGAAAACACATAGTGGCGTCGGTGTGCGAGTGAGTCTTACTGACCGTTAGATTTGAGATGGTTCATCTGAACGCTATGTTAAAGCCGTTTGATTATCTCTGCTAATGACTCAATTTTTTTTTTTTTTTTTAACCCCCAGATTTGGACCCTACGTATTGGTAGAACCAATTTAATCCATATTTTTTCAACTTGTAGTTAATTTTTATTTTATTTTATTTTATAGGACTTGCAGTGAATTTAGTTTATACATTTTGGTATCATTCAAATTGGTCACTATTATTTTCATCTTACCAACAATTTAATCATTGTTATTTTCAATTTGCATTTATTCTAGTCTAAATATAGGATTATTTTTCGCTCCGTTTGTTTTGAAGTTCAATATTTTTCTGAAATTTTTTTCCCATTTTCAAGTGTTTGTTTTTAGAAAAATAAAATTAAACTTGTTAAATATTTTCTATTGATCATAAAATCTTTTATAAAAAGTTGTAAAATGTTTTACCTTTGAAAATTTGATAAAACATTTTCCCAAAACACAAAATGGCTTCCCCTCCCTCATATGATCGGTAGGTCACCAATCCAGTGCCGTCGGTTCGATGGTGGAAGACTCTGCTCCGATGTTGGCGGTTTGGTGCAAGAGATGCCTCAACGATGATTAGTGCCAACAGTTTGATGGCAGGAGACGTTGCACCAGCAACCGATGTCGGTGGTCCAGTCACTGGAGATACTATTCTGGCAGTGATCGTCGGCAGTCCGATTGCCAAAGCCACCACTCTGACTACCGTTCCAGTCGAACACCAGTGGCTTCTATGTTGAACCATTAGTTTTGGTGGGTTACTTGAAAATTTTTACTTGTTATATCTATGGGGCCCTTTTTTGGACAATTCTTCCTTGAGATGGATGAACTCGAAAAATCTTCAAGCACCTTTCCTCTTATCCCATGTTTTCTTTGGCTGAGGTTCCTCGAACTCTTCATGTTGAATTTCGAACTTCAAAACCTGTCGAGAGTCGAGACATCATATGTCCCTTTCATCTTTTCCTCTTCTCCAAGGAACTCGATTCTGATGGGCTTCCTAGGGTTCCCACCCTTTCCCTTGATGGGCTTTCCCCAAGGACCAATTTCAAGGATCCCCTCTCTTGGGTTACCTGCTCTTATATAACGCTTCTTCATTATTTGCTTGTTCTTTTTGGTGATGGGCGCTCATTTTCACTCCATTTCTTCTTAAGCCCCTTTTCCCTTGCAAGGACCCTTGTTGGGATGTGGGTCATTTGGTTCCTTCAAGGCCCACAATCCCAATTCCTTGTACTGAGCTTTCCTTATTGTAATTTTTTTGGACTTCAACAATATCAAACACCTGAAAATATTTTACTGAAAATGTTTTACATGTAAAATATTTTATGTTTGAAAATATTTTACTTCAAAACAAATAAAGCGTTATTTGCTAAGTTGATATGTGTCGGGGGCAGATTTTTCGTCGCCAATATGATATTTGAGAAGCTAAGACCGAGACTCGACTTTGGGCTTGGAATATGGCCCAAAGGCTATTGGTGAAGTGTAAAAGGCCCATTTTTGCTCAAAGTCCAGATTGCATCCAACAAAGATTATAATAAGGTCCCAAAAATACCTCCTGCAAAGATAAGCTAGCACAAAGGATGACCCACCATATTTAGTGCTTAAATAATAGTCCAGCGGTAAAAAGAGAAACGTCCAGCGGTAGATGCTTGACAAATTAATTAGTGTATTTGCACAGTAAAGATTATGCATTTCATCCGTAGTCGGTAAATATAAAAGTAGGTCCATTATAACAAGTACACAAGAGGAAAATGGTCCAACAGTGAATATGACAAACCTCCAGCAGTAACGTCTGATAAATTAATAAATGTGTTTACATAATAAAAATTATATATTTTCCTCATTATTATTAAGCCAACATGAGGGAAAAATTTCATAGTATCTAAAATATTATGGCCTTATAATAGCAATAAATAAGGATTAAAGGCTTCATTATGACAAGTAAAAGAGGAAAATTTAGGATGGAATAAATGGAGAGAATGACCTCCAACTTAGTGCAACAAATATTTAACCAAGGTTCTTATGCCCATGATAGAATATGTGGAAGGATGTATGGTAAATAATGGAAACTACTCTTATATGAGTGGGTGAGCAAATATATGGTGATGTGGGAATAAAATGGTAAAGGAACTTGGCTATTTTTTTCCATTTTGGAATGAGACTGATTGTAGCTAATCATGAGACCTTTATGGTGCTGGATTTTGTTAGAAAAGGGAATGAATATTTGTGAGTTGATGGATATGGGCATTTATGAACTAAAAAGGAACATATTTCTGAATTAAGGGTTGAAAATAGCAAGATTGATGGAGACTTTGAGAGGATTTCGTCCCCCTTGATGAGTACATGGTTCTTTCCTTTTATAGTGAAGCTTAGGAAGCAATTAGCAACAGCCAAAAACGTTGGGTCTAATCAGCAAGAGAATTTTCAGAATATCAATTATGAGATTTGACCAATAATTGTGTGAGCTCATTTTTGAATGTTTGTCTCCTTTGGGCAATGTCAGATGGAGCTGAAATTCAGAGTATCTAACCTTGGCAAAAAATGTTGTGATTTGCTTTTGGGTATTTTATCTTCTTCGGGTAATGTCATTAAGTGTTAAGATTTGGAGATTGATCTTAGTCAATAAGATCAAGACATACATGGGGCTAGAACTTGGTTGATGCAACTAAGATTTGAGCTTCAAAGAGTAGGAGCTATCACCCTAAGCCAGGTGCCAAGCTTTAAGCCTACTTTAGTCAAGCTTTTAGCCTACTTCAGGGAGTTCCGCTGGGGATCTTTTTATGCCCTCCATACCGCATTTCCCTAAATTTCCCCTTTAGGGATTCATGGGTTTGGTTCATGAATTAGTTTTTAGATATTTTTAGTACTTCAGAAGCGGCTGAAATTTGGATGATGGTCATGGCTTCCCCTAGCAGTAACTGAAACTTAGGGAGGAAGAATGACATTTATTGCATTTTAGCTTTTTGGTGTCAACCCAGGCCCTTAGTACTGTTCACGTCAGAAATGACAGCGGTAGAGAGGCTGATGGGATAGATGTCCAGCTCCTAATTTGGTTTCGAAGCTTGGTTCCTTCTTGAGGTGTTCTCCAACTGATGAGAATCAACAAGCACCATTAGAGGATCCATTGCATGTTCAAGTTGGGCCTATTACTAGAGCAAAATCCAATAAGATCAAAAAAGCACTTAATGGGCTGATTCAAGAGATTTTGGCTAATTCTAACACAAGACATTCCAAGCTTAGTCTAAAGGAAGATGAGGGCGTAATAAATTTAATCCAAGCTATTGATAGGGCTGATTTGGCTTAATTGGGCGTGATTTATGGTTAGGGAGGAAGAATGACATTTATTGTATTTTAGCTTTTTGGTGTCAGCCCAGGCCCTTAGTACTGTTCACGTCAGAAATGACAGCGGCAGAAAGGTTGATGGGATAGGTGTCCAGCTCCTAATTTGGTTTCGAAGCTTGGTTCCTTCTTGAGGTGTTCTCCAACTGATGAGAATCAACAAGCACCATTAAAGGATCCATTGCATGTTCAAGTTGGGCCTATTACTAGAGCAAAATCCAAGAAGATCAAAAAAACACTTAATGGGCTGATTCTAACACAGGACATTCCAAGCTTAGCCTAAAGGAAAATAAAGGCGTAATAAATTTAATACAAACTATTGATAGGGCTGATCTGGCTTAATTGGGCGTGATTTATGGTATGGATTAATGGCTGATAGGGCTAATTTGGCGTAATTTATAGTGTGGATTAATAGTTGATTGACTTTCTAGCTCTATACCAATTAATAGTTATTTTTCCTATTCTAGAACTGTTAATTTCAGACCAAATCCACCTTAATTTTAGGCTTCTATTATTTAGTACGTTTTTAGCTATTTTCCTATTTTGGAGCTGCTAATTTCAAATCAAATCAACCTTAATTTAGGCTTCTATTATTTAGTACATTCTTTTATATATTTTCCTATTTTCAGTCATGTCTTATAAATAACATGCACTCATTGTCACTATTTTGAAACCCGGACCGGACTGGGAGGTCCGATCGGGAAAACTGGGAACCGAGATGAAAACTGGTTATTTAAGCATAGAGAACCAAAATTATTGTTAATTCCTTGAACCCCTTAAACCGGGGTTGGACCACATGGTTCATGCAAAACCGGTGGCATGAACCGTGAGGTCCAACCCCGGTTCAATTTTATTTATTTATTTATTTTTATTTTATAAAAACAACTTAACACAATTTTATTCTACTTAATTAAATTATCCATCTCTTACAATGAATAAAAAAAAATTATAATTAAAATCCTTCAAAGATATTCAACTTTACTTCAAAAATTAATCATAAATTTTAATGTTTTCATTGTTATTATTTTATTTTATTAACTTTCTTATTTAATTATTAAAATATGCTTAAAAATCATTAAATTTCCCTCACATATATAGATATATTAGTCAATTTCGCCAGTTTTATAAATTTAATATATATATTTAGGCTTTAATTAATTATTAAATTAATTATGACGTCATCACGGTTCTTTTCCGGTTCAACCTTGGTTTGACCTCAAAAACCTTGAACCTTTTACGGTTCAATGAACGGTTCGGGTTTCAAAACCATGCTTATTGTAAAGGAGGATTATAGAATAAAAATCAGAAAAAACGTAAGGCTTTGCTTTTTCTTTTGGTTCTTCAAGAATTGTGAACTTATCAAGGATTCTTCCTTGTGGCGTTCAAATTTTATACCTTCGGTTCGTAATTCAGTTATAATCATTGGGTCGAGGTTTCTATCAAAATCTGAATTTTAGCTTTCTTGGGCAAGTATTCCAATATTATTTGTTGGGTCTTATAGCATGTCGATTGAGGTTCATATCATTTGGTATCAAAGCACAAGTTCTAAAATCAGGTTTGCTATCCCTTTATCTTTTGTTTCTTGTTATCAACCTATCTTGTTCCTTTTGTGTTCATTATTCCTTACTCTTGTTTTGTGACGTGCACCAAGTTAAAATCGTGCACCAAGTTCAAAAAAAAAAAAAAAAAGATGAAAAAGGGAGACGTCAGAAAAGAAAAGAAAACATAAAAATATTGTTTGTAGTTTCAGTTCTCTCAAACCAAAATATTGTTTTCTTTTGTCCTCTTCCTTTGATTCATTGTTTCTGTAATATTTTCTTGCCATCGATATTGGTTTAAATACTACAAGTTGAATTTCTTGATCAAGTTTATTAGTTTAATGAAGAACTGAAAATGGGAAGTTACGAGTGGAAAAAGGCAAGAGAGTGTGAGACTAATATCAGGAAAAAGCCAATTTAAGAGTGAAACATGAGTGTGAGTGACATAATTTGAGTGCAAACACGTGAGGGAGTGTTGTGAGGAATTATTTCTAACATTTCTCTATAATTTCAAAAGTATGTCTTCTAGGGGCGAAACATCAAACCAAGAAGGAGGGGAGGAGTCATCCTTTATGTTGCAGGCTATGCAACAACAACTTGAACACATGAACGTGGTGTTTAATGAGATTTGGCATCGAATGGATAGGCAAGACGCTGTTATTGCTAATTTGCATGAGGAGCATCCCCAAAGAGTCCCTAATGTTAGAAGGCAAGAAAGGCATGCGTGCATGGATGATTCTGGTGACGACCATGAGGATGAGTTTGAAGATAAAGAGGATTAAGCTTCATTGAACAATGAAGGCATGTTTGTGCTAAGGGGAGAAAGGCATGGTAGAGGTTTCCAAAGAGATCCGAGATAGCCAGATGGGACTGACAGAAAC